>JACGWO010000001.1:57659577-58150024 GCA_034509735.1 Sesamum alatum
CGATCATAGAAAGCTGGAGTATACACTGGTAAAGTGCAAGTATGTATACCACTTTAAAGGACTTCAACTGTTCAGGAAGCTGGTAGCGCCTTTGTCCAGTCGTTAAGTACAAAGGATAGTGAAGGTCAAGTTGTGCAAGCTTACTGGGGTCTTGGGTTAAAGTGGCTGATAGAACCATTTTTGCAAGCCTTGGATGAGGCTTACCCCTACCGCTGCATAAATCCCAAGTAGTTTCCAAGTGAAACAGAAATAATTTAGTTTTAAGTTTGACAAATTATGTTACAAAATACATATTGCAGCCCAACTAACAACCAGAGGGTAGAGAAGCGATCAAATAGCATCAACAGCCATTGCATCTAACGACAAGACATGGAAGATACAAATACATATCAGACTTAATCATGCTCACATGTTTTTTTCTGTATATTTCTAAAAATTTAGACAATATTGTATAACTTATAATGTATTTCTCAAGATACTTCTGAATTATTATGACATAACCTAGAATGTACATACGTATTTGTCCTCCTCTCCCCTCATCCACCCCAAAAAGAGAGAAAAGATAGTGAAAAAGAGTAATTAGGCAAGCCAGCAAGTATAGAGATCAAAATCTGTACTTATCGCCAACAAAATAGTAATCAAGCAAATAAAGCAGCAGAGAATCACAACAGGAAAAAATAAGTGGAACTGACAAACTCCTGATGGTCTTCAATACACCAAATGTAGGAACAATGCCATCTGTACAGGGAAATGGGTTTTGATTCTGAGAGTATGCCAATTTAAGGACATTAGGCAGCCATGATTGATAAGCTTCCCTTAGTAATCGATCTGTTTCATCAACTACCTGCGAGAGTACTTTACAGTTCAGTATTAGCTTTATACATGATGTTGAACGTCAACTAGAAAGCAACAATAAGCTGAGCTTGAACATCACTCAAAAACAAATGTGTCAAAAAGCTTTAAAACGTGATATGAGAAGTTAATACAAATCGAGGCAATGAAAGCAAATAATCATAAACTTAAGTATTGAAAAGTAGAACAAATTCAAAGAAGAAGAACTTGTCAGGCATGTCAAACAGAGAATGATGAAACCATTATTGAGGACCTCAACAGCACAAATAATGAAACCAAAGCAATAGAGAACATGAACACATAAAATTGCCAGCACACAAACATCAGAATCCCTTCCTTACTAGATAATGAAGATGCTCGAGCGTAAAACCCTTGGTATTGTTAATGTGGTCCATCAGTCTTCCTGGTGTTGCTACAAGTATGTCTACTGCACTCCTCTGCTCCGGAGGAACATATTCAGAGTCAAACCAGATGTCAGCATCTAGTGTAGGTTTCCTAATGAGTTCTGCGATCTCATCAGCAATAGAAGATTGACCAACTGCTAAACCCACGGATAAGCCCACTGCAGGAGCTAAAGCATCAAAAACTTCCTTGACCTAAAAAGGACAAGGAACTGTCAAGCATTTGGGTAGCACGAGTGAGTTATTGTGAACACATATCATACTTAAATTAACTTATTGAGAATTTAACAGCATGTATTATCATTTACATTTAAATTTTGACTGGGCAAATCCAAATTTGATACGGCTAACTCCCTTAGTTGTCCCTTAATCAAAGTCATAGATATATGTTTCCAAATTGAGCAAGCAATTTTAGTTGGTGATGTAATATAATTATGACCATACACAAGCATTGTTAAATACTTATCAAGATAGAGACCAATGGCACCACCTTAACCTATTAGCATTCTTTCACTATATCAACTTAGCATTTACTCTTCTCAATTTGCTAATGTTGCATATGTCTGGCCAAGCTTACGGGGGTGTAGGGGCTTCACGTCATCTACACCTTCCTCCAGCATTAGCGAGCATGTATATACTCACACATTAAAACTAACTCGCTATCCACACATAAGTAAACATTTACTTTTTCACATCTCAACAATGAATAGGTGAACAAAATCACATAATCACAGATAACCATTTGACAAGCAGTTAGAAGACTCCCGATAGTCTAACCACAAACAAAAAAAAACGAAAATCTGATGCATTTTCACAGAAAAAACAGTAATGTGTAACCTGCAAAGCCAAATCACGAGTGGGCAACACCACCAGAGCTCGAAGGCACTTAATAAAACGGGTGGATAGCTTCTGCACAATTGGCAAAGCATAAGCAATAGTTTTCCCACTCCCCGTGGGTGAATTTATGCAAAGATCTCGCTCAAAAAATCCAGGGCCAATCGTCTCCTGCCAAACTGCTACTTGCACGGGGAATAGTGAACTGATGCCCATATTATGCAAGGCTTTCTTTAACCTAAGGAACGAAAAAAGGTGAGTGAATTATAATCTCCATTAATTCAAATTACTGAAGTTTGATAATAACATTAATATACTCGTTCACCTAACTTACTATATTGACATTGAATAAAATCAAGTTTCAAACAATAATTTGTTACTCAGTGAAAAAGAACAACAACAACATAGAATAAAAGTTGTGACATAAAACACAGACCAAGAAAAATACCAAAGCAGAATGTCAAGAATATCTGGAAGATTAACAAGAAACATGTTTCTATAGCAGAACATAAAACCACCATGCAAATAAAAGATTGAAAAAAAATTCAATAAACCGTGCAGTGTGAAATCAAGAATATTAAAGAAGGAAAAATATGAAAAACCTGTTGTCAAGAAAAGGGAGAGAACCGACTGGGCGTGAGTCGTAGCGACTAATATCTACTGGGTCTCTCATCCACGGTATCAACGGCAAACTTTTCTTCTTATTTTGCTCCGCCGCCAACTCCTCCATTGTTTCTAGAGAAGAAGAATTCAATTCTCTCGTTGAAATCGAACTCTCTCCGCCCATTTTTGATGGCTTCTTGGCAAGACGAATTCTCTTCTTTCTTCCCTTTTGCTCTGCCGCCGACTCCTCCATTGTTCCTTGACAGGAAAAGTTCAACTCTCTCGTTGAAATTAAATCAAACTCTTCCTACTGCCGCTGCTTCTTAACAAGAAGAATTCGCTTTGAAACAAAATCAATAGTATTTTTGAGTGGAACTCCAGTTTGACGCTAGGGATGCAGGTTGGAACTGGAGAAGAACGGCGTGGCGCTATTTTTCAAGTATCATAATAATAATGGGTCGGGTTGTGGATCGGTCCTCCAACTGTAGCCCATTGCATACGCAGAGAGAATATGGGCTTCCCCGTTTAGGGCTCAGTTCAGGCCCAATTCCTTATCATAAATATGTAACTACGGCCCAGTTTCTATAAGGTCGGTTAGTGGATCGGATCCTCCAATGATCATTCTCACAATGCTGTCCCAAATCTTAAATTACTTGACCAATTAGAATTATTATAATTAATTAATCAAATAATGCATCAACGCAAGAGCCAATTCATTCATATCGTTTCCACTTTAAAAAAAAAAAATATTAATTTAAGCATTTTAATAATGAAAATGTGGCTTCGTGTCACGAACTCATGAGACAACCGCACATAATTTACTCTATGTGCGTTCATTCAAGTAATGTTACCATTTACATTATTTTTTTAATTATATAAAAACTTTTTAATTAGTGTAATATTGAAAGTCTTGGCATAAAGACAAAACCCTCCAGATATATTATTTATTTACGAAATCAATAATGTAAGGAATAAATTATAGAGTCCGAAGGTTATCTGGCACTTGCAGGGTTTGACATGTATTGCACTAATGAATGTAAATATTTTCTTTATTAAAGTATAGATTATTTTTAAGGTTAACCCCACTGTGCATGTCCCACCAAATTCGATTAATTGAAACGAATATTCCTTTCTTGATTCTTGTTTCCATTAGTTATTTAATCATTTAATTTTCAGTTTTTTTTCCTTTTCTTGGAGAGGGGCCAATTTTAGTTTAATATTCAACTTTGAGATAAGGTGAATTTTTTTATTGACCGTTTTTTATTTAATTATAGTTATCTTTTATTAGTCGTAAATATCCGATCAAAGGCATAAATTTCTTACATCAAGCTTACAGTCCTGATTTCATAATTTAACAACTTTTATTGCATAAACTAATTTAAGAGAAAATTTGAGGCGGTGAAATTATGTGAAAATCAATTTTTATTAGCACTTGCAGATTTCAAGAAAGTTAAAAGAGATAAGAAGGTCCCGGAGCCCACAGTCACCCGGTTTCTGGTCTGGACAGTGGCGCGTTTGGTAAGAAGGATTGGGTGTTTTTTCATTTTTGTTCTATTTTGATTAGTGAAAGCTTTTCTAAAACTTTATAGCAACTTTCCATTAAGTTACAAGTGATTGTTCTTTTCCTACTGGAAATGTGATTTTGTGCTTGTCTTAATTTACATTTAAATAATTTATACACGTAAAAATTACGTGTCACAACTATTAGTTTATTATAAATTGATTATCGTGACACTTGATATCTGTACGCATATATAGTAAAATTGCACAACACATACTTAAAAGAAATACGTAATTAAAATTAAATGATGATAGTTATATTAATATAGATACTTAACAATTGATATCTAAATTTTGATGTTGCAGTATAACAAATCATTGTTTATGATTTAAAATTGAATTTTCTTTTGTACTAACGGAGAAGATAGATGATGAGGAAGAGTGTAGTGAAAAAACGTGACAAACTTGTTTTTCTATATGGTATACTAAGTTGTGTTTGGTAGAAGAAAATATAGGGAATATGAAAAGTAAACAATGAAATTGAGGAAAAAGAAAGAATTGAAAAGTAAAAACAGAGAAAACCAAGGACTTAAAAATGCATCAAGAAGATGAATGGCTAAGCTTATTTTAAATATTTTTATGAGGTACTAAAGTTTGAAAATGTTTTTGACAAAATTATTAGGTCTATATCATACTACTTAAAGAAAAAATTGAAAAAATTTTAAGATGATACAATGGTAAAAGAATGCAATTGAAAATTCAAAAACAAAAAATTATCTAACAATCATAAATGAAAAGTAAAATAAAAAATTGAATAAATCCACACGAAAAATTATTTACTTAGTTTACTTTTACTCATTATAAATTAATATATATATATATATATACAAAATTATTCTTTTTGTGATGCCAAACAAGCCCTATCTTTAGAAACTAAAAACCACGTGCAGGAGGCGATGGTCAAACTGCGAAAATGTTTCGTGTACAAACCGTGTATCGAGATTCGATTGTTGGCCCCACTGGTGAGGGCTCAATATAAATAACCATGCACCCTACCCTATCCTACGCCTACCCGCCCCAGCAGCACATCACCTTCCCAATTTGTCCGCTATTCCTCGTATTACATCGAAATACCAACCACCGTCTTGATTAATACAATACGAGCAGGAAAACCAGAGTTTTTCACAACCCATTGTTTAGCCGATGCTTAACGTTCCTTGCGTATAATCCCACACTTGATCTCATTAAACCTTAATAATCCCGACATAAATCCGACACATCTCAGCCCCACACTACCAAAAACATGTGAAGATACTTAATCAAAGTTTTGTTTTTTGTGTTTTGGTTCAATAATTAATCTCGAGTGTGTTTCCTTGATTAGCCCATATGTTTTCTTTTTTATTCAATTCCAACGATCATTGATGGACTTCGCGTTATTTGCTTCCGTTTCGAGAAGGCTTTCCGGGTTCTCACCCAAAAAAGTGAAGTTCTTGGCGAGTTTCTGATCTCATTTTTTGTTATTTCTTCTGCCCATTTAATTCTTTTTGGGAAAAACATCAAGAAAAGGGAAGATGAATGTGGCCAAGTCTCAAGTTTGGCAGCCTTGCAAGAAGAAGAGGCTATAGGGTCTTGGGGTTCAAGAAAGTCAACAGAGAAGTTTCTCTTTCATTGTTAAAGAGGGAAAGATGGATGGGATTTGTATTGGGAAATCTGAATAGGTGAAAGAAGATTTGAAGATATATATACCAATACATATAGATACAGATACGGGGTCTTAGAGATGGTGATGGCATCAAGATCAAGTGTTGGTGGGGGAAGTGGGAGTGGGGGTGGAAGTGGGAGGACGCGTGTGGGGAGATATGAATTGGGGAGAACGTTAGGGGAAGGGAGTTTTGCCAAAGTAAAGTTTGCCAGGAATTTTGAGACAGGTGAGAATGTGGCTATCAAGATTCTGGACAAAGAGAAGGTTCTCAAGCACAAGATGATTGGCCAGGTTTTGTTGGATTCATCTGTTATTTTCTCTGGAATCTTTTTCTTTTTGCCTTTTTATCTTCTTTTCTGGGTTCTTGATTTTTTATGGTTGGTTTAGTGTATGTACTGTTTGCATCTCATATGGTACTGATCTTGTTTGTCTTCAAACGTTATCAAGCACAAGAACTTGGTTTGACTAGTATCACACTAAGGTCAATTTTATCAATATGTACTGTCAGAATCTGCGTATTTTAGATTACTCCCATTTTGATTTCTTATTTCTTATGGTGGATGAGTAAAAATGTCTTATATTCTTCTTTTGTGTCTAAATTTCAACTTAATTTGCTGCAGTTATTTTCTTCTTTTCTTCTATTTGTCTGTGTGTGCGCTGTGTATTCTTGTCACATTTTAACCTTTTTTGCACTGTTGCAGATTAAGCGTGAAATCTCAACCATGAAGTTGATAAGGCATCCTAATGTCATTCGCATGTATGAGGTTAGTGTTCGACTCTTTTTGCAAAATTTTCAGTGGGCCAACAACGACCATATTATGATATGGACCCTGGGAAGCTGTATCTTGATGTGCATGTTACGTACATTAATGAGGAAATTGTATTGTGTTATGAGTGATTGAAGATCTCCTGCAGGTTATGGCCAGCAAGACGAAGATATATATCGTTATGGAATTCGTCACTGGTGGTGAACTCTTCGACAAAATTGTATGTTCCACTTGTATTGACAATCAAAATAGATTATGGCTACAATTTGAGTAAATAAAGATGAAGTGCAAAAATCCTTTTGTTTTCTTGTGGCCAGGCCGCAAGAGGGAGGCTGAAAGAAGATGAAGCAAGGAAATATTTTCAGCAACTCATCAATGCTGTTGATTATTGCCACAGCCGAGGTGTTTACCATAGAGACCTCAAGGTAAGCCAGCCATTTCTTTTTTCTTTTTCGCTCTTAATTTCTCCGAAACTGTGCACTCAATACCTTGAAGTTGATTTTTTTTTGTTTGTTATTTTCTTGATTTATAGCCGGAGAATTTGCTTCTTGATGCCAATGGACTTCTCAAAGTCTCTGACTTTGGATTGAGCGCCCTACCCCAGCAAATTCGGGTTAGTATGAATTTCGTTTTCTTGTCACGAGTGCATTCTGATACTCGAAACCTCTCAGTCTGGACTTTAGAGCAATCTATCTAGATCTTTATCTAGCTCAATTGACATGTTAAAATTCCTGTAACTGAGTATCACTAATATGATCTAAGTTCATTTTCTTAATCTTGTTATTAGGAAGATGGATTACTTCACACAACATGTGGCACACCAAATTATGTTGCTCCAGAGGTATGAGATCAGCTTTCGGCACAACTCCATCTACTTGTTCTTTAAAAAGATTCTTTTTTTTGTGTAACTCCTTTTGGCTCCCGAATTCTCCAGGTGATCAACAATAAGGGTTATGATGGAGCCAAGGCGGATCTTTGGTCTTGTGGTGTAATTCTTTTTGTACTTATGGCTGGTTATTTGCCCTTCGATGAATCAAATATTGTGGCATTGTACAAAAAGGTAATTTTTCATCATCTAACATGGAGTTTGTAAATCTTTGTGATGATGAGGGAAAAAGGAAAATCCAACTTGGTGAAAAGGAAAAGATGAGATTGACTGGTGTGAGGAATAAGCTTAAAAAAATGTCGAGGCTGTGAAGACTGTGGAACAACCCCATAAATTTTTGTTAAGCAATCGATTGTGTATGCTGTTTGTCTTCTTGAATGCGAATCCACACTAAGCTGAATTTAACTTGATTGCAGATATTTAAGGCCGACTTTACATGCCCTGCGTGGTTTTCCTCCAGTGCAAAGAAACTAATCAAAAGAATTCTGGATCCCAACCCATCGACAGTATGTGTCCTTCTTTTATGCCTATTACTATAGAAAATCTGGTTTCTTGGAGCCCCAATAATATAGTTGCCTCAGTCGGTCAGTCCCCCTTTTTCTGATCCAATCATAACTAAGCAAAACATGATTTTGCCACATGAAACAGCGAATCACAATTGCTGAGGTCCTCGAGAATGAGTGGTTCAAGAAAGGATACAAGCCGCCTATTTTTGAACAGGAGGAAGTCATTCTTGATGACGTTAATTCTATCTTCAACGAGTCACCGGTCAGTATTCTAGTGCCATTCTCACTGTACTAATTCAAGTTGCATAATAATTAGTGATAAGAGTGTTAATTAGTTCTCGGTTTGCATACAGAACTCTCCGAACCTTGTTGTGGAGAGGCAGGAGGAAAGGCTCCCTACCACACCAGTGACAATGAATGCTTTCGAGCTTATCTCCACCTCACAGGGTCTCAACCTCAGTTCCCTCTTTGAAAAGCAAATGGTACGTCTAACATAAGAGTTGACTGGTGGAGGATTAGTGAACTCACTCAATCTCAAGAATCTATAATAACGTTGCCCGACATTTTCTGTCTCTAGGGGCTTGTGAAGCGAGAAACAAGATTTACGTCTAAATGTCCTGCCAATGAGATCATCTCAAAAATTGAGAAAGCTGCTGCGCCTATGGGGTTTGATGTGAAGAAAAACAACTACAAGGTGATTCACACACTCTGCAAAGCATGCACCCACAACTTTCCCTTATTTTTTTGATTCTTAAGCACTCATTTTTATTTCAGAGATTTATTCTTTTTGGGTAAAACTAAGACTTGAACTGCTTAACCTTTTTTTGGGGGTCATTCTTTTCAGATGAAACTTCATGGGGAGAAATCTGGGCGCAAGGGTCATCTATCTATTACAACAGAGGTATGTAATTGAAAGAACACCGTAGTTCTAGTTCCTGACTCATTATTTGACAGATAAGCCCTGGTTCAGGTTTTCATACGATGGATGAGTAATTTCTTGCTTGTTACAAAACTAAATGTGTGGTGGTCCGATTGCTCTGGAGAAGAGGAACGATATATATATATGTATACTGTTTGTGGGAGGTTTTTGAACTAATCTTCCTCTATGCCCTTGCAGATCTTTGAAGTGGCACCTTCACTTCACATGGTTGAGCTTCGCAAGGCTGGAGGAGATACATTAGAATTTCACAAGGTATCGTATTCGAATTGACTTTATTTCCGGGAAAAGATGGATCTCTGGCAGTCTTGTCAGATTTTGTTAACCAGTGACAATCATCTTAAAACCTAAATACCTGTTCTCAATGATGTGAATAAGGATGAATGTTGAGACAACCGAGTATGGACTTAACAACTTTTCATAAAGTTTCATGAGCACATGGATACTGCAGTTTAATAACCTTATCCGTGATTACAGATGTAATTGATTCATTAAAATTCATACCATCTTTTGGGAGAAATGGTTGAAGACATTATATAAAGGATTGGCGCTTTAAATAATATGAATGGTGCTGGTTTATTTTGTAATATTATACTTGGTTATTTTTGTTTCCAATTGTGTACTCTTTCTTACATATGCAGTTCTACAAGAACTTGTCGACCGGGTTGAAGGACATTGTGTGGAAAACAGGCGATGATGTGAAAGACGAAGTAAATAATGGTAAGCGACCATGTTGTGCTCGAGCCTAATCTCTTAGCGTCCTACAATATGTTTATATTTTGTTACAAAGACAACAATTTCAGTCCATTCAATGATCTCAGATATGCAAGCATTATCGTGCCACTTATACTATTGTTGTGTTTATAATCTTTTGGCAGGTGCACGTCGTGGCCAATTGATCCGGTCGTAAATTTCCTGTTAATCTGAGCGGAGTGGTGGACTTGGGACTTATTTTATGTTGTCCGTGTTTATTTATATCATCAGTTTTTCGATCTATGGAACACCCCCCTCGTCTGTATCTATACCAGACTCCAGTGCTTGTTTGAATTATTTGCCAATGTGGAGCTTTTTATGTAACGTCAGAAAATCTTTTAGTGCAAGAATCATAGTGTATTTCGGACACTCCTATTTAGAAGTTATGTATGGCATTCTTGGAAAGCTCCTTTTAGTAGTCGCATTAACTTTCCTTTCGTGCCTGGGATGCCTATTAGCAATTTCTGGTATTTCCGTTTAAACGCATTTTCTCGAGCAAAGAATTAACAGAGAAGTCGTTGTTGGGGGCAGCCAGAGAATAGTCTCATCTGATCAACTGAAATCCATTTTCAGCCACTAAATTTACACCAAATTGCCAGGTGTCATTTGCATGATCCAATAAAAAGGAGAATACTATGGTCAGAGAGTAAGTCAGAGCTCAACACCACTTCTCAATCCATATTTCATTCCGCTCCACGGCGGAGCCGCCACCGCCAACCACCATGCGGGCAGCGGCGGCGGCGGCATTCCGCTCCTCCATGTGCTTCTCTTCCCCAAAGTCAGCTCCAAGTTTAGAACAACAGAGCAACCTCTTAACAGCCAAACCTAAAACTCTCCTCCACAAACACCCACTCTACCAATCAACTCACGCAAACATCTCCTTCCAATTCAAAGAGAAAATCCTCTGCCTCGAAATCATGGGTGTCGATTCGGGCCGAGCATTGGCCCAAAACCCGTCGCTCCACACCGCTTCCCTGCATTCAATCCACGCCATAGTCACCTTCCTCCAATCCAAAGGCATCCACCTAAAAGATTTAGGCAGAATCTTCGGCATGTGCCCTATAATTCTGACTTCAGATATCAAAACCGATCTCAACCCGGTCTTCAATTTCCTCTCATATGATCTGAGAGTCCCTGATCAGAATTTCAGAAAGGTGATCAACAAATGCCCGCGACTCTTGATTTCCAGCGTCAAAGACCAGTTGAAGCCTGCCTTATTCTACCTCCAAAGACTGGGGTTTAAAAACTTGGACGCTTTAGCTTATCAAGATCCCATTTTACTGGTTTCAAGCGTGGAAAAAACGCTGATTCCGAAGCTGGACTTTCTTGTGAGCTTGGGTTTTTGTAGAGCTGATGCGGTGGAGATGGTTCTGAGATGTCCGGGGCTGTTCACGTTCAGCATTGAGAACAACTTCAAGCCGAAATTCCAGTACTTTATGGAGGAAATGGAGGGTAAATTGGAGGAGCTGAAGGAATTTCCTCAGTATTTCGCGTTCAGTTTGGAGAATAGGATTAAGCCTCGGCATTTAGAGGTTGTAGAGAGTGGGGTGAAAGTCCCACTGCCATTGATGCTCAAGAGCACTGATGAGGAGTTCAGGGAATTGTTGATAAGGCAAGATATTAGATACGATACTCGTCCGTAGCCAGGAACTAGCTCACTCTCTCCTGCTCTTTTCTTGGAATATTTCTTCGTCCCCCTATTTTCATGTTTGTTTTGATTGAGAAGGGGTATTTGTATTTCTCAGGGTATGCAACTATCTATCTGTGTCCCACTGTAAATTCATGATATATGGAAAGAGCTTCCTTGGTGTGATCCACGCTTGTCATAATTATAAATAGTATTTAATATTTTAAAAATTATAAATATTTTTTAAAATTAATAATTATTTAATAAATACTTTTTATGACAGCTCATTATAGTTGTATTTGTTAAATGATGTTTGATTCCTTGTAATTTTTTTTAAAAAAATAAGAGAGTGATTATTATTATGGTAAATTCTTAAAAGAACTTGTTATAATTTATTAATTTATTTATTAAACTAAACTAATTATTATAGTTAATAAAATTTTAAACAGTAGTAAATAAAATATGATCTTTGTATTTTGAGCAGATACTCTAGATTAAGTTTAAAATGTAAGACATAGGATCTGGGCCATATCGTCGGTTGAAGCGGCCCACTGGGCCTTAATTGTAGGAATTTTTTAGTTGGAAGTGAAGTGGAGGCTTCAGAAATTGGGCCTGAAGAAAATTCAATCTATGGGATTAGTCCATCCAATCCACTCATCAAAATGGCATTGCCAATGGCACCCTACTTTTATCACATGGCCGAAGCCGAACCACATGGTCGGGGGGTTGGTTTACCACACATGATGGGGTCATGGGTTCGGACCGAATAGCCGTCGTCATTCGCTTTATGCTGCAATTACCTTTGAGTTTCCAACCAATGCATTATGCATTAATGAAGTCGGTTAGTAGTATCTCCATCACAGAATAGCTAATCTTTCTTCTTTTTCCTCTTTCTTGGAACCCAGGGTTTCTCAACTATTTCTCCTCTGACCGCCAATCCAAGAAATCTTCAACCGCCAGTGTTTTTACCTGTACTATCTGCAATCCCACAGCAAAATCCGTACGTGGGCCGTATAGGAGATGTTGTCTGTAAGGGGGCTGACCCGGGTATCGAGGTCGGCTTACGCCCGTTGTCGATGGGTCTACTCTTCTTTGGGCACTTATGGTGACCCGCCATTGCTCGAGCACTCCTCTCACTTTCGCTCCCCGGTTCAATCTTCTAGAGAGGTGAACTGACGCGGGCTTCGATGCGTTTCTGCCTTGTTTTAGTCTTTTCGTACTGGTGTGCTTGTTTTAGCCTTGATTTTGCTTCATAAGTTGGGATTTCTGTCGACTTTGATCTGTTTTCTTGAATGGGATCAGTTATTCTGACTGTATATGTCTGCAGATTTCGTGGTTTTCCTCTTTGAAAACTTTGTACCTTATGGTGAAGAGTGTCGTGTTAAGGCCTCCTTTTATTTTATTTTATTTTATTGTGGTGGAAATTCGTCGAGCACTTGGTGGTTGAACACGCGGATGGGCAATGGTAAAGCGAGCTTAATTGCCATTTGCTTGTAACGACTGTGCGTTCTCATTAAGGATGATTTGATATGTAGTGGAAAGTAAACTAGTTTCCTTTTTTTATTTTTGCTTTCTTTTCATTAAGATGCTGTTCAAGATTTGGGAGCTAAAGTATCTTAGGAGACATGAAATTTTAACTGCTCTCAGTACAGGCAATCTAGAAAATGTTCCATTAAGTTCTCATGTACATATTCAAGGGTTTGATTATTAGTTGTTCACTGCACAGTCCAATTTTAGCTTCATGTACTCTTTTCTATAGTATTGTAAAACGATTTGTCATTAATGCACTGGTGCTTGCCTGCTTGGTGATTTAACAAATCATTGTAAAATGCGTCCAACATCTGCACTTAGTTACATATAGCAGGTAGACATAGAGTGGTGCAAGATACTAGAGTTAAAAGGAAGGGATTCCCGAAATTCCCATTGGATGTGTCGGTATATTGGAAGGCATAGACGATCTTGGGAGGAATCTTCATTACGTTGTTTTTTCACTGGGTTCCTAGGGGTATAGGTGTTCTATCAATCCAGTATTATATTGATTCATATACCTGCTGTCCTGTTGTTGGTTGATTGAAAATTGCTCTACTCTTGTGGCCTGGTGTCGCACGCGGGTACTTTAGCCTCACTGCTAGGGTCGATGTATAATAGTTTTGGCTGTCCAGCCATGGGACTCTAGTTGTTGATCTCTGTTACTATTGGAATTAGTGCACTTGTCGTTTTTAACTGTTACAATGTCATGCATTTACAGTAATCCTATTATACTTATATAGTTTTCTCCCTCCTTCCCTGTCTCTTCTCTCTCTCTCTCTCTCGTGTTTTTTTGGTTCATCTTCTTATGCATGTGAGTGGGTAACATGTATCTTTGCCATAAATAGTTTTTGATTCTTTGTACTGTATTTGTTTTGTTGCTGGTGATTAGTAGGTTTTGGGTTGCCGAGTTATCTATTCTTGGGTTTCAAGTGCCATAAGTAGTGTAGGACAACAGGCTCACATTCAGAGCAGCTCTGCTGTTGAGGTTAGTGCAAGTCCTCATCTCTTTGCCTAATTCTGACTATGTTAATTATTTGTGCATGTACCTTGAAATAGCAATCCAGAAAATCAAATGATATGCACATATTCTCCGATCCTCTTATATGGTTTCCAGCTAGTCTTTAGATGTGCTTTATCATTAGCCACAAACTTATCGTCCTTCTCTTGGACAGGAGCAACTAGATCCATTCTCTCTTGTTGCTGATGAATTGTCGATTCTTGCGAATCGTTTGAGGTCCATGGTAGTTGCTGAGGTATCTGACTTATACTTTTTTTTGGTTTGCCAACACATAGATATGCAGTGATATCAAGTTGAACTTCTTTCGTCTCTTATAGGTTCCCAAGCTTGCCTCTGCTGCAGAGTATTTTTTCAAAATGGGGGTTGAAGGAAAAAGGTTTCGACCCACTGTAGGTTCTTCATTTTCGTCTTACTGTTCCATCCCTCCTCAATGGTTCAGTTTTTTTTTGCTATTTACTGTAAAAGAATTCTTGCTATTGTACATGTAATAAATTTTGAAAATTTGCCTCAATTTTGAGTGGTCATATGTATGGTCTATGTTGTAAATTTGGGGAATAAATCTTTCCAGTTATTCTCAACACAAGCTCAGTTGAAGGATGTGAAAAGAATCTTAATTTTACTTCGTGTTGGCTTGTTGTAACTGTGATGTTTTGGATGAACTTTACATTTATGCTTCCAAAATTTTAAGTGTTAATTTATTTACCTTACTGACTATAAACCTTGCAGGTTCTATTGTTGATGGCAACAGCTTTAGATGTACAAATTCCTAGACATCCTGCCGATGCCGCGATTGATGCCTTGTCCGCAGAGTTGCGGACTAGACAACAATGTATTGCTGAGATCACAGAAATGATACATGTTAGTCGCATTTGCTTTTTCTCTCTGAAAGCCAGTAGCTTGGATTTTGACTTCACGTTGCATTCTTCGGTGCCATCCTAAACATAAGTTGGTTATGCTCGTTTGCAACCTTTACCTAATAACCGTGCCAAGTTAAACAAGGAAAACAGAAATTGGTTGGAGCCAGTGGAGAGACGCTAGCTCTGGGAGCTGATATTATGTAGTTCAAGTGCAGGTCAAGATTACAAATTATGATCAGAACATCAAACCTGTCCTGTTTCACATATTTAGATCTTTACACTCATCATTGGCATGGAGGTCCTGCCGTTGGACTAATGAACTTAGTTTTATAACAGGAAGAGCTTTATGGTTTCTTTGCGTTCTGCAGATGGACGAATTGTATTCTTATGTATATGCCACATGGTTTCATTCACCTTCTTTCACATCCTATTCAACATTTTCATGGTATTTTTCTTCTGCTTCGCTGGTTTCATGCATATGGTGAACAAGAAGAGCATTACAGACTGAACTGAGTTGATGAAACCCATTTTTATCAAGATGTTGTTACGTGGAATTCATGTAATTAAGCTGCTTTTCTGAAAGTTCCTGAATATTTTGTTCAAGGTGGTCTCTAGTTGTCGATATCATGACTAGATTGCTTTGGTGTATGAAGACATGGTATAAATGACATGGTATCATTTAGATGTATCTCATGAAGAAAGAGAAGCATGCCTCCTCTGTTATGTTTCTGTACTTGTGTAATGCCATAATGCCACTCTGCTGTAGCTTTTCCATGTGCATTATTAACTGTAAATATCTTACCCCTTTGGTTAATGATCCACAATATTAACTGTAAATATCTTACCTAATGATCCACAATATTGTTGTAGGTAGCTAGCCTCCTCCATGATGATGTGTTAGATGATGCTGATACAAGAAGGGGGATTGGTTCATTGAATTTTGTGATGGGAAATAAGGTACTCTTTATTTGTTCTTTTGAGACCCCCTCACCTGCTCCCTTCTAAAGGAATAGTCTCACCCCAATCTGTTAAAAGAAAAGAATGAGAAAAGGAGGGTGAAAATTTTATGTTGATTATGACCAGAGTTATGGGATTATGATGAAGTTTTACTTTTTCTATAAGTTTTGAGACATTACTGCATTATTCTTCTGTTGATTTTTTTCTTTCATTTTAAATTTTATTTTATTTATGTTTCTTCATCTGTCTATATGTACGTGCATGCTACCAGTTCTCCTTTCATGTATTCTTCTTCCCCGAAAGGGAATAATTGGAAGCTCACATTAGAAATGGTGATTATGAACTAACTAAACATCCATCAATTGAGTCATTTCTTTGTGAAATGTGAGAAATCTACATATTACAGGTGAAAGATCTATTCCGCTAAAATATATATATATATATATATATATATTATATATAAAGAGGAACTGGGTTTGCTTTGCTGAAAAATGAGGTACCAGGTCGACAAACAACTAATTTAGTTGCTGAAGAAGAAAGAGATTTCTTGGTTCAGTTCTTCTATTTAACAACATAAAGAGTTTTGATCACATTCTGTTGAATCAAGTTCATAATGATCATTTATCATAATGAATCTGGTTATAGAATGATTCGACAGTCATGAGAAATTGACTTATGTAGCAACTTAGTTGACATCCATGATTGGCTTTGTTTACCCTTGTCCTTTTGAGTTAAGTTACTTCTCTGCTCAGCTCTGTCTTCCCTGTTTAATTGCAGTTAGCTGTATTGGCCGGAGATTTCCTGCTATCCAGAGCTTGTGTGGCACTCGCCTCTTTGAAAAACACAGAGGTATGATTCATCATTAGCATTTCCATTCTTGCTTATGAGGTGCATCTTGTGCTATAATGTTCTGCAGGACTATCCTAATGCCGAATGTGCTTCTAAAATGAAGAAAATATGATAAGATTTAAAATTGAACCATATTTGGTTAGGAATCTCACTAGGAGTAGATATGAATTCTTGATTCAGACGCTGGAACGATCTTCTGGCTTGAGCTGTGATTTCTTTTTGGTATTTATGTGCTCTTGGTACCAAACTGTTGCAGGTTGTGTCCCTCTTGGCTAAAGTTGTGGAGCATCTAGTTACTGGTGAAACCATGCAAATGACGACTACATCTGATCAGCGTTGCAGGTGTGCTGCTCAAGTCCTGGTTCATCATCATGAATTTTGTTTGATTGTTGCACACTATATGATAATGTTTAACTTGTATCTTGCTAAACTCCTGCCACTGTCGCTTTTTGCAGCATGGAATACTATATGCAGAAGACATACTATAAAACTGCCTCGTTGATTTCAAATAGCTGCAAGGCTATTGCCCTTCTTGCGGGACAAACAGCAGAAGTTTCAACTTTGGCTTATGATTACGGAAAGAACTTGGTCAGTATTTTTCTCTGGTTTCTGTCTGTCCCTTATGTTGTGTCCCAAATAGATATAAGGTCCATGAGCTATGTTTGAACTACAAGCGCTAATCCTCTTGATGTAAACCACATTTTATGCCACCAGTTGGGGCTGGAATAGAATTATTTGCCTTCTTCCCATAGTATTCTGGATAAATGGTTGGTCAATTTATGTTGTTGAGGCTGTTGATGATCTCTGCCTTATATTGTGCAATATATGCTTCAATGTAAAATTTATATGGCCGGGGGAACTAGTGCAAATGCCTTTTCAAGTAATAATGTGGTCACCTTATACATGATGATTTAACTCGTATAAAATCATGTTAATAGGAACCGAGCTTTGTTTCTTGCCTTTTCCGCAATGTGATGCCCTTTTAACCACCTTTATGGAAAGTACATTGGTTCTATTTTCCTCTAGTAATACTCGTATCTTAAAATCTTGCTGCATGCATGTTTGCAGGGATTGGCTTTTCAGTTAATTGATGATGTACTCGATTTTACTGGCACATCAACTTCACTTGGGAAGGGTTCCTTGTCTGACATTCGCCATGTACTCTTTCTAACCATTTGCTTCATAATAATGCCCTCACAATAAAATGCTGAAAATGCTTGAAATTTTTTCAGGGAATTATTACTGCTCCTATATTGTTCGCTATGGAGGAGTTCCCTGAGCTGCGAACTGTTGTCAATGAAGGATTTGACCGTTCTGCCAATGTGGATCGTGTAAGTTTTCTCTAACTTAGTCATTTGCTACCAGTCAATTTATTGTTAAGTCATCCCTCATTAACCATTTAAAAAAGAGAAGAAAAGCTACTATTTGACATGTCAATTTCTGTTCTCATACCTGTCCTGTACATAGCTTAAATGTAAACTGAACCTACAGGCTCTAGAATATCTTGGAAAGAGTCGTGGAATTCAGAGAACCAGGGAGCTGGCAGCAAAGCATGCTAGCCTTGCCTCAGCTGCAATTGAGTCATTTCCGGAGAACAATGATGAGAATGTCCAAAGGTCAAGGAGGGCACTTGTAGAATTAACACATAGAGTCATCACCAGAACAAAGTGAGACATACTGATGATTATCTCAGGCCACAGAGACAAAGCAAGTGTAGGAAAGTTTTGTCTTTTCTTTTTCTACAGTCTTCCTTTATCACCAACAGATGAGAACTGATAATTTGTTTTATCATCATTTGATTGGTATTCATTATTTTGCTTTAAATAAATGCCTGCCAATTAGAACTCGCTCAAACAGGGCAAGATCTGATGTAAAGTATGTAGAAGATATGGTATACCTAAAGATTTTGCTAGTCGATCCATGGGATATTAATTCATATTACACGACTATATTGAAGTTATCGATCTTGTCTACTGTCAGGGTGCTTATATTGTGCTATTTGGTCTTGCATTTCCTGCTGTTTGTGTTGCTTCTCTCCGCTATAAAGCCATATTCGCTTGGTTTGTTGATCATTTTTTTCCTTTCAAAGTGCAATCGTTAGTTACGGTTGGTAATCTGGTCAATTTATTTGAAAATTGTTCAACAGTATTAAATGAGCTGGAATAACAAACGAAGATACGGAGTGTAATAAGTGGGTTGCGTATCAAATCACCTATCACATGTTGCATCGCCCTCAACTTTTTCATGTTTTTACAAACTTAAATGATTTAATAAAACGTTAACGAGTTGCGGGACAACATTTAGCAAAGTGAGAAGATCATTCAATCAATCGAAACAGACGCGATCTTCATTACCACGAGAAAAAGGAAGAAATAGAGGCAATCATATTCTATGACATGTTCGTCAAAGATTTTCTTGTGGTGTCGTAGATGGTCTGCTCAACTGATTTCCTAAAAGGTAAAGCCGTTTAAGTGAAAATAGTATCTAGTGCTTGGAACAATTGACGATTCTGCACAAGGTTACTTCCCTGTGGAATGTGGGGGCGCCTAAAATCAGACCGAAAGGCGTGGTACATTACATTCCTGTATTTACAAATCACAACACAATAGAAACTTCTATAGCACTGATCAACATAAGTCAATCACCAGATACAATAACCAAACGGTAGCATTATTATCATCTCCTTCCTCTTTTTCATTATTGAACACCGGGAAGACGCAGTAACTGATGATAAGTAAAGACACACACACTACTATGTATAGTTGGCCCGCGCTCTTTGTATGCAACAATTACTCTGCTTCATTGATCCTTCTCCTCCTTCGCGGGTAGACTGTGAATTTGTAAACAGCTCTTCAAATCATCGACTGAAAACATCTTGGGAGATAAACACAGCCCATGCGTCCTACAATCACACACCACACGGTCATCATGATTGGTTTTCTACTATGCTTATCTTCTGAACTACCACATACAGACCAGTAGAAAGTTGTGAAATGGCTAAGCTGACCTGAAGGACAGGAAAGGCTTTCTCAGCAATGTACTTCTGCTGCTGCGTCGCGCCCCTTTGTTGCAGTTTGTCAGGGTGCAAGCACAACCGTGCTTTCTGATATGCTTTCTTCACGTGTGGGATCTCGATTATATTTGCCAGAGGTACAGGGAACCAGCCACTATCAGGCCATAGAATCTGGATGAAGTAACAGGGCTATTGTTATGGTTTGCATAACATACGGTTTTTTTAACAAACCAAAAGTAAGCAACTTCATCTCACATGATGCAAAGAAGATAACAGCAAGCGGATGTCGGCTTCCTTGCCAGTTGACCACAACCTTATCTTTTCATCAAGTATTTGCATTTCTGTTTGTACCTGTAACAGTGTACTGGAGAAATTAGTAGCTATCTTGTAGGGGAAAAGTTACATCTGAACCAAGTTCTGGTAGGTATCATGGTAAGGCCTCTAAATTACAGAACTTGAAAAGTATTAATACAAACTGAAAGAGCTTAATCACAAGACAGCATACACTTTGTGAAGCATAATATCACCATGACATTGCATACAATGCAAGTTAACCCTTCAATGATCCAACGAAAAACAATAAAATTATGTCTCAAAAGATAGTTCCATGTGATCAAAGTTGAATCATGTGACGGTACCATGATTTCAAACTGTTGTGTTTGTTTTCTGGCAGCCCACTTATCCTGTTGTCCATCCTACAAAACAAGAGATAGAAAAGCCAATAGCTGTATGCATATCTAGATAAGCAATTCATGATTGTCATATAAAGACAGTACGCTCTGCTGTAAGAAATCACATCTTGATCCAAAAAGATCTGTATGTTCTAGTATATTAATGCTTTAGATCATGGACAACATACCAGTGATCCAAAACTATCTGTATTCCCTTCTGAAAGCTGATGCCCGTTTAACATTTCTGCAATATAGATTCGACCAACATGGTATAATCAATATCACTATCACATAGAACATGATATGAAGGTGAAAATTTCTCAATCACATGGCAAGACGAAAAACTCACTCGAGACTTCTGCAGGTTTATCTTTCTCACATTCTTGCATGCCGCATTTATTTTGGTCGCAGTGAGTTTGAAACTTCTCTTTTGCCCATGCAATCGCTTCATCAACACCATTTGATTCACATGTCCCTTCCCTGATATCAGAATTGATCTCAATCACATAGGAGCTCATGGATTCATCTTCATCCTGTTCCATGGCGTCCTGCCTCAGAATCTCTTCCTCAATTTCGCGGGTTGTTTGCTCTCTATCTGACTGGCAAACTGAAGAAACCGCTGATGATGGTGAGTTCAGTTCCAAGTCATCAGCAGACACTCTGAAACTGCCGTTTGACATTGGTTCAACACTAATAGTCTCAGGGGATGCATTTCTTCGACTTACCCCAAAAGGGAAGTCATTTTCAGCATTGTAAACGGGCCGAGTGCCTGCAAATGGTGGCATCATATTTTGTTGTCTTTGGTAATCTTCATGTCCAATTCTTCCTGAACTCCACCTAGACCTGACATTTAATGGCCTGGATGGATCCAAATCTCAGTATACGGTATTGATAATCATTTTGCAAGATCCCATTATTAGGGAGCTTGCCAAAGTTTGTTCAAAAGTTGTACGTAATCTTAAAAAGTTTCTGTTCATTTTATTTAAGATGTCTCCCTGAAGCCCCTTGTATGCATCCAAAAAGAGATCAGATAGAACACATGATCAAGTGGCATATCAGACAACTGGCAGAAAACATGCCCAAACAAACAGACACCAACAGTGGCGGTTAGTACATTTCAAGTCAAGAATCTTAAAAAATCGAAAAAGGCACCCACCTGAGCTTTGAAGCAAAAAGAGAAACATCATCGTTGCTATCACCGGATATCGCCGGCCGGAGAGGACTGTGCTCCTCCGAGCTCAGTACAGATGAAGAACTTGTTTTTGACCTTGATCTTGACCTCACCACGCTGTCATCCTCCAACCCAAAGATATCACCATAAAAACTATTACTTTCACGTTTGTGATGATTATGATCACTCCTTGTTCGTCGACCCGGGATCCTGAACTCCGGCAAGCTCCGCCCGCTCCTGCCCACAATGGGCGCCGCCTTCTCCGACGGCCGGAAAATCTCCTCATAAAAGAAACCCGTGGAGGAGGAGGATCTCGTGAAGGCGGTGGAGAATTGGCGGGAGAGAATTTTCCTAGGGGGGCCACCAAAAACGTCGGAGAAGTCTTCCGGGTTTAAAGGGTCGTCAGGAAGGTCGCAAGAAATGGGTTTTCGGCGGTGGGAGGTGGCGTCCTCCGTGGAGCGGCGTGGAGGGCAGTTTGGGAAGTGCCGTGGTTGGGGCAGCCCTGTGGGCACTCCCAGCCTCATTCGCCAAGAGTCATCCATCTGCTTGATTTTCCGGCGAGTGGTGGCGGAGGAAGTGGTGGAGAGAGAGAGAGAGAGAGAGTATGTGAAAACAGTGATTGGTAATAAGTAGTATGATAACATGCGCAATTGCATGTGTTTATACTGCCGCACTACTCTACATTATAAGCTTACTTACGTGGAGCTTTTGGGTCGGATTTTTTTTTTTTATTTATTTCATTTTCTTACTTCTACTTTGGATATTTTCATTATTGATAACAAAAAAGCAAATAGTTACCAAAAAAAAAGGGAATGCAAACAGTTACCAATATGGTATTCTTTTTTGTTGATGGAGTAAATGAAGCTCTAAATTTGGTAATCCGTAAATCGTGAATAAATAACCTTCATCCAACGCTTTTTAATTCTATAAATACGAATTATGTATAATTATCATTTCTATAAAAATAACAATAATAATTTGTAAAGATGGAACGTGGGAATTATTATTAATTTTTACCTTAGAGCTCATCTGTAAAGCTGCTTTTATGTTGTTGATTTGCCCCACCAACTCCAACACCAATATCATCATCGTCAACTTCTTTTTTTTTTTTCTTAGATAATTACACCAGTCTCCCTAAAATTTAATATAATTATACATAAATTCTTTACAATTTAAAAATTACATCTAATATTCTTGAAGTTTGTTTTCATTTAACACATTTGTTAAACAAAAACAACCGTCAAGAATACTATATGTAATTTCTCAAATCGAAAATCCACTTGCAATTACACCAAACCCGAAGTAAATAAGGTATCTTCATCTAAAGTTGCTCCTTATCTCTCTACCAACACTTTTTTCTCCATTCTGAATTAATCACCACTCCACACTCAGCTCACTGCACATATATTCTCAATTCTCTCAAAATATGTTTTTAGATTTCCAACCTTGTTTTCTAATTTCTTTCAAAATATCTTTCCAAGAATGAATTTAGGTGGAGTGAAGACAGGGCACATGGGCAAATAGAGAGAAAGCGTTTCTTGTTTTGCAACTCTTCTCTATTTTCTCTCATTTTACGTTTTCTCTTTTGGTTAAACAGTAGGTGGGTGACCTTTCCACAATTAAAGAACAAAATAAGAGCAGCAAAAACTGAAATATTATTAATACATAGAAGATAAAGGGAAAAGTGGATCTTTCTTTTAATACCTTTCTTTTCCCTTTTTGATTTTGCCTTTGTCCCCATTGAATTATGATATAGTATAAGGCAAACTGAATAAATATAACAGAAACATGACAACAATTCATTATTAGCACAAATATCTGTGGCCCTATCACGCCTTTCCTGCTAAACTATACTTTGAAAAATAAATCAGCTGATGAATATCCTAAGAAATATCGTTTCATCTTTCGGGCACGTGAAAATGGAAATACGCGGAAAAAACAATGTGATATGCAGTGTGACTTAATATATGAACGAACCACAAAAGATTCATGTCATGTGTACTAAACGCAAGGACTGTGTTACATTCTTGTGAACTATTTCAACCCTGTGTTAAGCTAACAGAACCAATGATTACTTGAAATATGATGTATTCATGACTAAATACAAAAGCATAGGCATGATGTAATAGGAATAGCATAGTGCTGCCTTTCTTATTGATAACACAACGTCGTGATCAAATTATAAATGATACTCTAATTTGGGTAAGTTAGTACTCTCATTCATGATTATGAATACAACAAAAGTTTACCATCAATAAAGCAAGATGAATAATAGCCTTAGACAAGAGCCACGAGAAGCATATAAAAGTTCCCCAACTTATTTTTCACCAACAAGGAAGTTGAACTGATTAATTGATGGCAAAAAGTGTAAGTGAGATGATCTAATGCAGAAAAGAAACATAAATTCAAAGTGTAGAAAAAATAGGGGAGAAGTGGGAGAAAAAGAAGCTATAAGACCTAACAAAAAGGAAGCCAAGTGAGGGAAAAGATTGTTGACACCTCCCAAGGAGACAATGTGTGCTGTATTGTTTCATTCAAAATTAAGCTTTATGAAAAATTAAACCCCCTTTTTTTCTTCTTTCCTTACTCATCTTTGCTTTGACAAACAATGATAATCATTAACTTCTCAAAAGCAAATATCATACAGTAAAAGAGGGTGACCGCTTTTCTCCACTTAGGCCCAAAGATTTCTATATTTGAAATAAATAGAAAGTCATCTGTTCAGTGCTATGGAATTGGTATGAATGGAAACTTCGAAGGAAATTAGTATAATCTAATTCCTCCGTCTAATGTTTTGTCCTAAAATTTGGTAAGAACTGTCTTCTCCCATATTCATATCCATCACAAAGTACCACATGTAGAGTACTTCACTAAAGGGCATGTCCCAACAAAATCTCATGGTTCAATCCCAAAGTTTAAGAATCCTAAGTTACAAGCAGTGTTTTTGTTTTTTCTTTTCTGGTAATTAAGTAACAACGCAATATTTGATGTGACCTCTATGGAATAAATTAATAATTCACTTAGCACGTGCCTACATCGAATAGGGAGAAAAGTGAGTCACACTTACCATTATTTGAGAAGCTTTGATGATATTCATGGTTGATTGATTCCAGATAGCAGTTGGTTGCATGCAGTACATCCAACAAATTTTTGTCCATTGCATTTGAATTGACAGTACCACAAATTGAGAAGACAGGCATTGCGAGAGAACATTTGAGCATTTAGTTTCCTTGATATGGAGCTCAAGAAAACCAAGATACCCCACCCACAAGTATCGCCAGATACTCTCAACTTAAGCTAGTTGTACCCAAAAAATTGAGAGTAATAGGCTCTAGAAAGTAAATTGTCCACTTTCAGTCAGTAAACGTGCAAGGAAACAATAATCACTTGTTCAGATCCCAGAAACGCACCTTATTACAAGCTAGGCTGTGAAACAGAAAAATGTTGCATGGTTCTTCTGTTAGATATCAGGAGAAATCGCCTCTCTCCAGAACTATTGTTCATCTGCCAAAGAGTTTAAGCAACCAGACGGTGCATATTAGTGTGGATATAATGATCAAACTTTTTCAATTTTAATTCCGTTGTAGGGTTGTTATGACTCCATGTATCATGACTTTAAAATCAACTAATCATCGATTTCACCTTCTGAATCTCTTTCCAGGTGTTGTATCATTTCCATCATATTTCAATAATAATTACATGAATCCTACATATAATTGAAATTTATGTGAAGAAGTTTATCAACCTGAGAATAAAAAGAGAATCCTCATATCATCCTCAAGCTCCATACCTGTTAGTTTCATGTCTAAAAGTGCACTGGAAGCTAAATCCTATGCTTTTACAGGTGATCTTGAGACATTCCACTCAAAATAAAGACCACATATATCTGGTGCTCCTAAACTACCTTCTATCAACCAAAGGCTCCACCTACTAGCAAAATGATTAATCTCAGCAGACCATCTTAGTACAGCCCTACCGTTCATATGAAATTGATACATTCGCTTATGTTGGAAAAATCCAATGAACGAGGTTCTAGAAAAGTCATTCAAATGACTCCTTAAGAAAAAAGACTGTAAAGCTACTATCTATCAAGTTAGGATGTCTACCCACAAATGGGGTCATATCTGGACACCTATATGAACAATTTTCTTTGTCGTCAAGCCATAAAGCAATTCCGTAGGAAATGAACCAACTGAAGAATATCATCGGAAGGAATGTACACTCCGGACTTTGAGTTGATGTATGGATTCTCTCTGATAACGCAGAACCGTGTCAATCACATTTTTGGGTCAAAAGTAAGTTATTACCATGATACTGAGCAACTGTAGATTTTTTTTCTGACACTTGACAGATATCCTGCAATCACAAATTAGAACAGATTAAAACTTCCAAAATTCGAGCCACTAGAATTTAAGCAGTGAAGGATATCAAGCACATGCGTTTGAACATAAAATTGGAAACCCACATATTAGCAATTTGTAGTAAATATTCACTTGGTTTAGTGTTCCACATATGATGCAGAAAGTTCATACGGGAGATGGAGGCAGGAGAAGCCATTCTTATGCATTAAAGTTCACTGTTCACCTGACCAGTAACATAGATGGAAAAAAAAAGCATGTCCTCTGAAGTCATGGTCCAATACAAGGGACTCAATTCTACATTACCTGAAAATTATGATAACAGTCAGCAAGAGAAGTTTGACTGCTGATAAACAAGGTGCACCACAAGTTCTAGAAGTATTCTGTTCTTTTTTTTCTTCTGTCTTTTTACTCTGAACTCGTATCAAATTGTTTTCAAGGATTTCTGGGATCAAATTGTTGAGAAAATAATTGGGTACCATCATGGCTAGAACAGGTTCCAGCTAAGAATATTCTGCTGATAAACAAGCTGCACCACGAGTTCTAGAAGTATTCTGTTCTTTCTTTCTTCTTTCTTTTTTTCTGAACTCACATCAAATTGTTTTCAAGGATTTCTGAGATCAAATTACATAATGGAGATTTCTGAGATCAAATTACATAATTGTTTCAAGGATTTCTGAGATCAAATAACCATCATGGCTAGAACAGTTTCCAGCGAAGAATATTCTGCTTTTGGAGATTCCACTTAATGCAGAAAAGCAGCGTTTAGTTTGACTGACAAGCCAAAAGAAAGGAGCCCCTTAAAGTCACACATCCAAGTGAAACTTCTTCGACAAGTGAGCATCGTAGTTCATACATGCAACTTAAGCTCTGTTAAATGGCTCTAGGTGTGGCTACTGTACTGAGGTAAAGCAGCGACAGTCGCACACTTTCTATGTAATTTAGCTAAGTTAGGCCTAAATCAATTCTTACAAGTGATCCAATTGATGATGCTCTCAACTTACAGGATAAATATCATACATTTTAAAATTGAAAAACATTCAGAGATCCCTGTAATGTCTTGCCTAAATTGTAATTAAGGCGAATTTGAGGTTAAACTGAGGAAACCAATTTCTTCACAAATAATCTTGTTATCATTTACGAGCTGGGCTAGAAATCTTTACATGTACCAGAAAATAATATCTCATGCACTCCCAAGTTGCACAAATAATCAATTTGTTTTAAGTGTTTCTGTTAATATTTTTTGCAATACTAGTAAACTTCAGATGTAAAGTGATCCTCATGAACCAATGATGCGTTAACCACCATGCCAACGCGATATGCCTGTTGACTCCAACAAACAATTGGATAATGTTCCTCAGAATTTTGCTTTTAGTCTATATACACCAGCAAAGGAAATACAGCACATGACAGCTATCTGATATGCGGATTCATGATTTGCTTACAGAATATATACCTCAAACTAAGTTGGGGTAATAGATGTGAAAGAAAACCCTAATAGAGGCGTTTGATGGAAACCATCTATAATGACAATAGACTGATAAAGTTAACAAGCGCAAAATGTAGAAACCAAGTTACCCTCTGGAGGTTCATATTCAACTTGAATCCGAAAAGAAAAAGCAGGAGCAGATACTAGCGCACAAAAGAACAATTCAAGATGTGTTTGCCTATTTGAGATTACAAGGTAAAATTGATAGCACACATTGAGCAAAATGAGCATATCAGGTGTCATTATTAATCGGTTTCAGGGACTTCAAAAGTCAACCAAAATAAGTGAGTGACTAAAAAATGCATAGGGTGGTGAAACAGGGCAGAGTTTCCAACAAAGAAGCAACACAACAATAACAAATGGAAAGGAAAATGAGGCACCTAACATCAGTTCCATACCTCCAAAATCCGTTGATAGAGATCGAATTGAAGGGGACATAATTATCACAATAATCCTTGAGAAGCAGCCTTATCAGTTTCCTTAACATCTCTTTTTGCATATTTAGTTTGAGGCTACTCTACCAGCAGAGGCATATGAATCAAAAGCAAGGCTGCACTTATTGCAGTTTAATCATGGAGCAACTTTACCCAAATGCAGCCTGTTTATCCTTGGCTGGAACATGTCCACGTTCGACAAACCGCAGCATAAGCCTATCTGCCTCATCTAATCTCTGCTGTAGGATCAACTTTTTACTCACTTCCTCACATAGCTTTAAGTCAGGAACCAGATTTCGGTTAAACATTCTACAGGCGACTCTATATGATCCGAGAGGATTCCCATGCTTTAAATAACTTCTCATGAGAACGTGGCAAGTATTTGCGTCAATTCTAGAAGCTGTTCTGAGAACCTTCCCCAAGAGCTTATAAGCTTCATCCATGTGTCCAAAACAGCAAAGCTTTTCAATGACTTGGTTATATGCCGTTTTGCAGTTATTCCTCGGAAGCATCTTCTCCATCAGTTTCAACAAATCATCTACCCTGCACTGCTGGCAGAAATGGTGGATGAGTGACCGATATGTCACCGGAGTAGGAAGCAAACCACTGTGGAGCATTTTCTTGGTCATTTCAGTAGCCTCATTCAGCCTACCTTTCCTTCCTAGTGCATCAATGACCGTCGTATATGTTACTTCATCAGGGTGTTTGTTATTCAAATACATATCATCAAGGACGGATAGAGCAGCATCCAAGTCGTCCTTTTGACAGAATCCATGAATTACAGTAGTAAAATTCACAACATTTACAGCACACCCTTTTTTAAGGCACTCCTCCATTAGTCTTTTTGCTTGACCTGTTCTGCCCACTTGACAAAGAGACTGAATCAAGAGGTTAATTTCAACAGGAGAAGGATAAAAGCCCTTTCTGATCATTTCCCTCACTATATCACAGGCCTCAGACAGCTTTCCTTCCCGACGAAACCCATGCATGATTACACTATAAGTCACAGCATTCGGTGTCCACCATCCCTCACTCATGTTCATCATATCTCTTGCCTCTGAAGAGTTCCCCGCCTTACAAAGCCCATTTAACAGGGCCGTGTAGGAGACACAGTTTGGCTTACAACCATGCTTGTACATCTGCTGCAGCAATTTTTTAGCTTTATCAACCTCTCCTATTTGACAAAATCCATGTAAAACAGCAGTATATGTCACAACATCAGGGTTGCATCCTTTCAACAACATTTCATCAACAATATCTTTAGCCCTATCTATTCTTCCTTCCTGACAAAAGCAATTTACTATTGCAGTGTGACCCAATTTGTCAATATGGAACCCTCTTTCCTCTGCTTCCCGTAGAAATCCTAGTGCCTCTTCTGCATGACCATGCTTGGAAAGCATGTGTATAAGAGTATTGTAAGTAACTTGATCAGGCAACAATGTACTTTCTCTCACCATCTTCTCTGTGAGCCCTCTCAATTCATCAATCCTTCCCTCCTTGCACAAAAATCCCATGATAGTATAGTAGCTAACTTTATCCGGATAACAACCTTTAAGAGGCATTTCCTCGATCAACTTCAGCGCACCTTCGACCTGGTTCATTTCACAATAACCCTTAATCAAGCAATTATATGTAATGACATTAGGTTCAATCCCAACCACCTGCATTCTCTGCAAAAACCTCAATGCCTTCTCCAACCTTTTCCCTTCTACCAAAACATTAATTGCAGTATTGCATACTGAGATATCCAACTCGACTCCTGTTCTCTGCATGAGAGTTAATACCTGCATTGCTTTCCTCAAATGTCCAGCTCTACTGAAAGATACCATCACGCAACCAAAATCTTCGGGCCAAATCTCAATCTTCCTCCGCACCATAAGCCGGAGAATACGCTTAGCCCCCTGACACAACTTAGTCTTACCAAGAACCTTAAGCATTGCATGATAAACTATTGGATTGTGCCTGTACCGCCATTGCCTGTCAGCCCAATAAAAGAATTTTAAGGCAACTCTTTCATCGGACTGAGCTCTAAGTACAGCACAAACCTGAGTAGGCTTCAAACTGCACAACAAGCGCTTTAACTCCGATTCAAACTTTGGGGTCCATGCTGCCCTAAGGTCAATCAACCTGCAAATCTCCCTCACTAAAGGGTGTCTCAATTCGTCTTCATCCACCTCAATTCTTCTAGGAACTTCACTTCTCTCTCTGTGCATGTATGAATCCAAAACCCTAAAATCGTCGTCACTGGCGTCCTCACTCTCTCCCGCCTCTTCCTCTGACTCGCCAAACTCATTGAAATCCTCACGACTACACTTTTCTCCACCGCAACTATAAATACCGTAACCTGAACTCGAGATTCTAGATTCTTTAGAACCCAACTCCCCAATCCCATCAACATCGTGTTTCTTGCCATCCGGATCATCTCTTTCCACGCATTGCCCAAGCATTCCCGTCGCCAATCCGGGAATAGAACTATGGTTGTTAGATGACCATGACGAATAGAAGTATGCAATAGCCCGAGTCCGAGCAAACAGCCGTTTGTGAAAGTAGATATCATCGGAACAAGAACATGTATGTGGTAACACAGCTATTTTACAGAATCGGCGAGTAGCATCTAGAGTTTCTCGGATTTTGTTGCGTGTATGTGAATTTAATGACATTTGCAGTGAACCCAAACAGCAAATTCAATTCTATAAACTGACTACAAATTAGAAAGAGGGTTTCTGGAAGGGGAAGCTTGTATTTGAAAGAACACCCGCTTTGAAGCGGGAAGCACTCACCGTCTTCGCTATGACTTGAATTCGGCTTCACAGAAAATGGAATCACGCCTAAGTGGCTCACTCGTGCAAAAACTTATGTTTTTATTAAGTGCTTTTTATAAAAAAGTTGGTAAGTAGTGAGTTGTAATAAAATTATGCGATAAATACAATTATCACCCCTAAAGCATTTATCTCATAATTAAAAAAAAATGTGTCATTGTGTCTATATATATACATCATAAAATTTATCATTCACCGTCTTTTTATATTTTTATAGTAGTGTCGTGGTGTATCTTAATTTTATAAATTTTTCGTATCACCGTATCTGTGTTGTCGTGTCTGTGTCTATGCATTATGAAATTTATCATTCACCATTTTTTATATTTTTTGAATCGTATCAATGTCGTATCGTAACTTAATTTTTATATTTTTTTTATCGCCGTGTCTGTATCTATGCATCATAAAATTTATTATCGTTTTATATTTTTATATAACTTGCCTCGTAAACTTATATATGGGCCCATCTCACTGAAGTGTCGAATCAGGGGCTTGTTTTTTTTTTTATTTTGCTTCAAGATGAGATTCAACATCCCATCTTTGCTCATTTTGATAAAACTTTACAAAAAATCCTATTGTTGTAATTTTTTATTTAGCATCGTTTTAATAATTTATCCAATAGAGTGGGGCAAATTTTATTTTGGTTTTCATCTATCTGTACTTTATTATTAGGTGACAGAGCAAATTATATTTTTGGTTCTTATTTATCCATATTTTATTATTAAGTAAACGTCCCCCTTAGTCCATATTTTATTATTAAGTAAACGTCCCCCTTAGTCCATATTTTATTATTAAGTAAACGTCCCCCTTAGGGTATGATTGGTATGAGGGAATGGATTAGGAATGGAATGAATATTCCTAATCTTATTCCAAATATATGTTTGGTATAACTTAGGAATAATAATAACCATTCCTTTGGGAATGCCTATTCCCATAAGTATGGGATTAGGCATTCCCCCACTTACCCATGGTTTTAGCTATTCCCAATAGATTGGGAATAAATTTTTTATTTTATTGCTAAAATAACTTTAATAAAATTATAGTTGCAAGATTTATTATCACAAAATTATATATTATTTTGAATACATTAAATAAAATAAATATCAATATAAAATATTTAAATATGTGTGACCAAAATATAAAATATATAATATGAAAAAAATTCTTAAATATTATATTAAATATAATATAAAATTATTAACATCTTTATACGCATTTTACCAAATATTACTATAAATATGAGCATTTACCAAATAATAAGTATTTATCAAAAGAATTTAATTAAATATATGAAAACGTCCAACAATATATATTATAAACTTATAATTAATTTAACTTTTTAAAATAATATTTCTTATGTCATTAATGAGATGTAGCTTAGTTATTTTTTATTTAATTTTTAAGTTTCATTATTTAGAAAATATATAAATAAGTAATTTGGAAAGTTTTGATTCAATTCCATATTCCATTCCTTTGGTATACCAAGCATAGGAGTGAATACCAAAATTATTCCATTCCTACTTTTATTCCATTCCTAATTTCATTCCATTCCCACTCAATTCCATTCCTATATACCAATCATGCCCTTAGTGTATCATTTTTTCTTTTTATCTATCAATTATATATTCTTTTATTACTTCAATTTAATCAATTTAGATATTTATTAACTTTCCAACCTCCCACTCACCACCAAACTACTCTTCTAACACACTCAAATTGTCGACTCTTCTCAGCTTTTACCAAATTTGACCTTTTTTTTTTCTTTTTCTTTTTTTTAACTTTTTCTAATATTTTTAACTTCTTCAATTAAAATATTCATTAAACACTCAAAAATAATTGTTAATTTTGTTATTTAATTACGTACATTCATTAGAGTGTGCAACACGAGCTAGTATATATTATTTATTCGTTTTGAGTTCATAATGTTCGTGTGTCACAATTTGATTCGTAATATTTACAATTTTTTTACGAATTTGGACTATAAAACCAAATTTTTAAGAATTTGTAAATATTATGGGCTAAAATCATGACATGAATATTAAGGACCAGATGGATAAATGCTATATATATATGACTAAAAGCGTCATTTATTATAACACGGTTACATGAGATCTATTACATTTCACTTTTTTTAATCAATTTTAATTAAGAAGTGAATGTAGGGATCAAAGGGCGTAATTAACCCAAAAATTACGATAAGAAGTATTACCCCGGATCAAAGTGCGTAATTAACCCAACGGCTCTTCGTAATTCCCACGCCTATATACAAGCATGTCTAATTGTGCCCGTGGCTTCTTCAGACAATCTCCCTGATCCCGCGCCTGCACACACACCACGGACTCACACCACCCAGACAATTCGCCGGGAATATGGCAGCCGCCACCGTTAAGGTGGCCGGGAACGGCATTGCGGAGCCACCAAGATCAGCTCTGATATTTGTTGGTACCGGCTGTTCGAGCGCGGTGCCAAATGCAATGTGCTTGATTCAGCCTACAGATCCCCCCTGTCGCGTTTGCTCCCAATCTTTATCCCTACCGCCGGAACAAAACCCTAATTATAGGTTTGTCAATTGCGCATCAATGCATTTGTTTCCACTTACTTTAGTAATTTATCAAGAGATCTTGAGAAAATCTTGGAGTGATTTGATCATAATATTCAATCCTGTGGTTTTCAATAGTGAGTATTGACCTTGAATTATTATTTTTGGAATGTTGGCGCCTGGCACAAGTTTTATTGCATGGCGCACAGCAGACGGTGTCGTATTACTCAATGGTGCCATGATTTATTGTTTCTTGGTGAAAGGTTTCTTACCCCCTGCCCAACTTCTTGTGTTTTGATGTTGAATCTTGCACTGTTATTATTCTTTATTGGATTGTCTCAGAAGTTTTCTGCATTGCATACAACTTATGTATCAGTTCAACGACTAAATCTTGCTCTGGCATTAATGTTTCTTGGATTCTTGGTGAGGCACAAATTATCTTGCATCATGTACAATTTTTCTTTGTTCTTCAATGATTTAATATTGTTCTGGCCCTTTCTTCTTTTCTTGCATTTGGAGCAGCTTTTATTGTTTTCTTTGCTCTACTATTTCTTTGGCTGATAGTCGATGATTGGTATTGTAGGTGCAATACGTCCCTCCTAATTGATTATTGCAGCGCTGAGGGAAAACATAAATATATTCTGATAGATGTTGGGAAGACATTTAGGGAGCAAGTACTTCGATGGTTCACTTTTCATAAAATTCCACAAGTAGATTCCGTGAGTCTTCTATCTCCCCTGACTATTGTAATTTTCTCTGTATATTATGTAACGAGCATATTTCCTTGAATTGGATTTTAAATAAAGCATCATCTTATATGGCATCATAAGAACCGGCTGCAGTTCTCCTCAGTTGTGTAAAGATTTGGCTTCATGTGCATGATGCTAGATGCCTATGGATCAGTGAAACAGGCAAGTTTGATAGTAAATGGTAACTACTTGCCACATGGGGTGGATGATATCTATCACGCTTGGGCTAACTAGAGAACTGGAGGAAGGAAGAGAGGGATGCAACTAGACAGCCAAACGAGTTATATTTTTTCTTTTTGCTGTTCCTCTTCACATCCGCTTTCTGAAATTCACCATTTACTAGACAAAAGAAGGATGCACATTTAATACTTGAAGAAGCTTTGTTCTCTGTTCTCAGTAGCTTAACGGTTGAATGGATACCGAAATATCCCATGTAGACTTAGGAAAATGATCACTGAAAAGCGAAAAAACTATGAAAGCTCTCCTGTGATCGATGGTTCCTGGTGAAGTGAACAGAAAAACTTGTTGCAATTAGCATTCTGAACTCAGCAATAAGCTTTAAATATTCTACTTTTTTTTCTCCTCAAGTTTGATTTCCTCTTATCCTGTATTTATTTTAATTTAAAATTTTCCTTTGGAATAGAAAAAAAAAAGAAAAAGGAATAATTTGTCATGAACAAGAAGACGACAATATAAAAGAGACTGTAACAAAATAAATCCAGATGTTGGTGAGTACTTTCCCTTGAATGTAGTGTTTTCTTTTGGAATACAAAATTCATCACTGAATAATAAGTATTTATACTAATGTTTAACTGTCAACAATACATATATGCTAAAGAATACTATCTTGTTTTAGAATAATTGTGAAGAGTAAGTGGTCACTGGTTTTGTTTTAAAAGGATGCAAATTTGATCTTTATAATCGGTATATGTACACAGTAAAAGAAAATTTTGCTTTGTGCACTTTATTGTGTCAAAGGGGTTTTCGCGCACAACATGATAACAGTTCAACAACCAAAGGGGCTTCTTACCTGCGTCTGCCAATTGTTTTAACTTTTATCGATTGAATCTTTAATATAAAAGTAGAATAATTCATTTAGCTGATAATGACTTCTCCAGATTATATTAACTCATGAACATGCTGATGCTGTTCTTGGTTTGGATGATATACGCACTGTGCAACCTTTTAGCCCAACAAATGACATTGATCCAACTCCCATCTACCTCACCCAAGATGCAATGAACAGGTACTCTGCATTTCTGCTGAGTTATCTATGCATGCTGATAGCACTTCTTTTATGCTTGGTCAGCAGGATACGTTGTTGATGATTTTATTGGCTTCATTATTGGTTTGAAACATAATTTTAAGCCACAACAGCATGCAACTTCATTGTGATTGTTCTTACCTTCCTGGTTCCTTCATGAGAAATTCTTCAAGTCTGATGATATCATTTCATTTCTCATTTGACATAGAGAGTTTTTTAATGATGTTCGTTTCTTAGACTAATAATGTTGCTCCAAAGTCCAAACATCTAAAATAGGATGAACTTAGGTTTGAACTATGGTGAAAACGTAAATTTCCCAGTGTTTCTGATATATATACACACACACACACTACTACATAAAGAGGCTCTGCTTGTGTATTCCCCTTCCTTTTTAATTTTCTTTCTGTAAACACAATATATGGTGTTACTCAATAAATTTTGGATGCTGGAAGCTTCAGTCTGGGAAACTGAAAAGTGGAGATTACTTTGGTAGGAAATGGGTATAGTGTAGAATTTGCCAATGACTTGAACCTATGAACTAATATATGGGTAATTGTTGGCTTACTTTGTCAATATCAATTTATTTGGCCATAAAATCTTGGAGTGGACATCGTCACATTGCAATGATGTTATGTTACTTGGGTTTTTGATCCTTTTGAGCAGCATTGCAGTGAAATTCCCTTACTTGGTCCAGAAAAACCTGAAACCTGGCCAGGAAATAAGACGTGTAGCACAACTTGACTGGAAAATTATAGAGAATGATTGTACAAAGCCATTTGTGGCATCTGGACTAGAATTTGTTCCTCTGCCGGTAAGTTTCCACTTGTGCTTTTTATTTTATTTGTTCATGTTGTTTCATTTGTATATGCCCTTATGCCTTACTAGGTGATGCATATATATTCGCTTGATCTTATGGCTTACTAGGTGATGCACGGTGAAGATTATATATGCTTAGGTTTTCTCTTTGGTGAAAGATATAAAGTAGCATATATATCGGACATTTCACGCTTTCTTCCAACTACAGAATCCTGTAAGCATTGTCATTCTCTCCTTATCTCTTCAGCGTGATAAAAGAAAGGGAAAAAAGAAAAAAAAAGACATAAAATGAGCTTACGGACTGAAAGGAAATCAAAGAAATAGCATTTCTACTTTTTGGATATAACTACAAATATGGAGCCTTTTGTAAAATTGGCTGTGCTTTTGTAGATATTTCAAAAGATGGTGGTCAACAGTTAGATCTCCTTATTTTGGACACCCTGTATAAGGTAAGCTATCTAAACTGTTATGTACTTGACCATTACCTCTGGCGTGCCTTCATAGTGTCCTTTGTTTAAAGTTATCTCCAATCAAATAGGCAAACTGAATTTGATTTGAAGGCTTTTAGCTCTTTATTCCTCTCTTTCCTCATTCCTAATATGCAAACTTGGATCGAAATTTTGTGCTCGTCTTATCAGTTTTTACTTATCTATCTGCTCTTAATTGCAGAAAGGATCCCACAACACTCACTTCTGCTTCCCTCAGGTTTCTCTTGTGTGATTTGTTATTGGATACTTTTGTTTAGGCAATTGCCACTTCTTTTACATTGTCAAGTTTGTCATCTCCAGAGTCTTGATGGCGTGAAGAGGATATGCCCAAAGAGAGCTTTGCTTATTGGAATGACCCATGAGTTTGATCACCACAGCGACAATGAATTTCTTGAGGACTGGTCTAAAAGGTATGGCTGCTTCCATGCCCTTGTAGAAATTTTTACAATAACTTTGGTGGACAGTTGGTTGATGCATTAGTGAAGTTCTATAGTGATTCAAAGTTTAACCCTCCGCCCAGCCCCAACCCCTACCCAAAGAACGAATACTCATTTCTTTGTGCTGCTAGAGCCTTTCATATTATTTTATGGGGATAATCAAATCCACCGGATGATAGACTTTGAAAATTCCGTTCTGGTTGCTTTTCTCCTTTTGGCTGTGCATTTCTGCATGTGCTTCGGCAGCTGGTATTTTCATTTGAATTCATAACTTTGCACATTGGATCTTCACAAGACTAGACAAGCATAATGCAGCATATTTTCATCTATTCCCAGAGAAGGAATACCAGTTCAGCTTGCATATGATGGACTGCGACTCCCTGTAGACCTTTGATGAGGTAAGGATTCAATCTGTAGAGTACATGTCTTACATTAATGAAAATTGCTTTTAATTGAAACTTTGCAGTTCTATGTGCATACTGAATTAAGAATATCTGCTTTAATTTACTGTTGAATCTTTTTAACGAAGGGGGGAAGTTATTTTGATAAAGAAACTCTAGCATGTTTGCTACCATATTCACAGTAGGAAATTTGAAATGAATGGAAACCATAATTTGCGGTATGTTCTTCTTGGAGTACATGTTATAGGATGACCTTAGCCCTATTTTAGACAGTGAAGTTACTTGTAACTGAAAAGGATAAACTTGGCTTTTCCAGGAGGCACGTTATAAATGCTTGTACTCTAATCTATGGTGGCTAAGATTGCTGGTAAAATTGTTTGATAAGGTATTGCCATGTGAGAATAAAAAAGAAGACATTTAGAGCCAATTCTGGAATTTGTCAAGAATTCAACATAACTAGATGAGGTAGCAATCACATAATCTGACAGACTAGATAAGTTTTAGTTGCTGTTGGTGTGCTTGGGCTTGGATTTAGTGGTAAAATACCAGACTATATAATACATATATATTCCTTCATTGTTTTTAAAGGAAACTTGAATGAGATGCTGCTTTGATATAATCGTGCGGCATAACGTTTATTGTATATCAAATGTTATTTCTTCTTCCATTATACCAACCACAAGTTGTTTCCGAGGTGAACCCTTATTTGGTCCAATAGAACAACGCCTTTATGTGATGGTCCCCTTTCAAATTAATCTCTCAAACCAAGTACCTAAGTGTTAGCTGGAAGTTGGCCTGATAAAAGTTGCTAAAACTATTCTTTCCTGAATTGGTTGCTAAACCTGATTGGGGCACTAGGATGTATTGGTTCCCTTATGTTATCTGTTACAACAATTTGCTTCCTTTTTTTGAATGGTTTCTGCAGGTTAAACAATGACAGTTTTTGAATGGTTTCTGCAGGTTAAACATATGAGAGCTGTTTATCAACAAGTGATAGTGATAGTTTCTTCCCCTTACATATTTTTAGAAGGGGAATAAAATACATATATTGGAATTGTAGCATGCTTTTGATGTTAGCTTTAATGCTTGTCATATTAGTACTCTTTGATGTTGGTTTAATGCATTGGCTGCTAAATCTGGTGGCGTTTTGACCTTCAGTCTCTCGCTGTTGTATATCTCTTGTATTGCTACAAAGAATCGTGTTTCCTGGCCAAATGTTTCCTTCTAATGTATAGCGACAATAATGTTGCCCGGCACATAGTTTGTAATGAGAGATTTGGTAAAATAATGCCATTTAAAAAGAAAAAAAGAAAAAACTGTAATATTATTTTGTTCTTGTTGATGAATATCAACACGGTAACTCAATATCTATTAACACGGTAACTCAATATCTATTAATTGTTAATTTTCTGAAGAAAATTATAGGTTCAAATTCATCTTTTGGAACTAGTGAGATTCATCAACGGCAAAATAACTCAGGGATTTTTTTATGGTACCCTGACTCTCAAGAAAGGTACTGTAAAAATAAAATAAAGTGCGTTCAAAGTTCAAACACATGTTATTCTTGTTTATTTACGAGTTTGTTATTTTTCCCCACAAGTCACGCATTAAAAAGACAAAGTTGTAGAAAAGAAAACCTCTAACTGTAATAGCTAATCAACCAACGTAGTCAACATGGTAGACGTTTGGGATGTCTGTTCAACTCATTCAGCATTGTCTTTATTGTTTTGGTCCAAAAAAGAAACCAAACATAGACCAACCAGATTGCTATGACTCTGAAATTCAAACATGAGAAGAATCTTCCTCCATCTCTATTTTTCCTGACATTCATAATACAGATAACTGTGTCCGAAATCAGGAAAGCAGAAGGAAACATACAAGAAAACAGAGAAAGGAAACATAGATCATATGGCGTGTTATGTTCCTTTTAACAACAGGAACCTGGATATAAGCTTCTTCGTATTCAGGCCGACGGTCGTATATGTGGATGATCTTGTGGATGCTCTAAGGCAGTTTTCTTTGTACACTGAGAGTCTTGGTTGTGTTCACAGTTCCATATTCAGAAGTATCCATGGCAACATGGTAATCTTCAAGAGTTCCTGTTTTTTACACTACTGTTTCTTCAATTCCTATAATCTTCTGGTCCTGATCGTCAGTTGATCGTCTTTCCACAGATTATATGGTATGGGGCATGGATGAAGAGGACTCTTGAGAACAAGCAACTGCTAAGTTCTACTCTTGTAAGTATAGATAGTGTTTCTAAGCCATATTTCTACTTTTTGACTCAATCATATCAGATCCAATCATATGGTGTGTGTGTGAAGTGGATGAAACCGGAATTTTAATATGGGAGGTTGATTTAGAAAATGGGAAAGCCCAAAAATATTAAATTCAATTTAATTGATATGCAAAACTTGAGATTATACACAAGCAAGACTATTAAGGTTGTTGGATCCAATGCCTACTCGCTCCTACATTTTTTTATGTACTTATAACCATGCCTTCATTTTGCTAGCTATCCGTGTTAGCCAATGTAGCAAGCATGGCCATCTTAATAGACCACAGCTTCTTCGATGCATATGCCGGAGAATCAAGAGACGGTTCGCCAGCCGCTAAATTCTTCACCGGTGACATTGTCTCCCTCTCTTCAGCCACCATTTCAGCCGATCAGGCCAATGAAACCGGAGTTTCCTACGCCTGCTTACAGATATTCAAAGACCGGTTCCACAAGATGGACGGTGCAACGGCGGGAGTTTGTTTTAAATCCCAGAGCACGCCAAGAATTGTTGGATTCTTTGTTTGGAAGTCTCTTCAGTTTTGCTACACGTACATATTAACCTCGGATTATCGGAAGACGATTCTACCTTACCTTGATGGTTTTGCAGTTGATATCAAGTACGATGTTTTCCGGGTAGTTTATGTCAGTGGCGACACAGACAGTGTCCTGAATGCTCAGTTCTGCCCTCAGCAGCACACGGTACTGGAGAATGAAGTAGACAAGAAGGAGGCCTACCCTGTTGTGCAAGAATTCAAAGATTTATGAACATTCTTCGTAATTTGTCTCAATTTTGATTTGTACATTGTTTGATGTGATTATCATGAGATGTAGAGCAAAAATACAATCAAATCTTTTCAAAATATATGTCTTTTAGAGATATATCTATCACTTGATCATGGTTCAAGTTTGTGTTTGAGTGTACTTTGGATTTATTACCAAAATTTGAAAATGATAACGTTGAATTCCATGGAAAAAAAATGGCAAAATTGTTTTGGGCTACAGCCCGTAAAGTGAACTTAGTCCAGCTGCTGTCTTCAGCCCAGGTTCAGTGTTTGATTTAAGTTTTATATTGGGCTCGTATTATTGTCTTATCCAAAATGAAATTTTTATGTAAAAGATTAAGATTTTTTTGTTTTTTGTTTGTAATAAAGACAAGCGAGGAATAGGTGTGATGATGGGCGTGGGGTGATCTCTGATTTCCAGTGTTTCTCCCCTTCTCCTCTAACAAGTAAGAAACAAGCCCCACCAATCTCAATCTCAATCTCCTCTTCAATTCCACAGTCCCCACATTCTAATTTTAATATATTTTCCCATAACTTTGAATAGTTTGGTAGAAAAAGTACAAATCCAAACGAAATCACATACAATAACTCACCATCTCAGTCAAACCATGTGAACTTTTATTCTCTCGTCACATACACATAATTAAATAACCTCTTTTTTATAAATTTTTTTCCTTTTCCCTTATTTTTAAAGAAGAAAACAAGTATGGAAATTATTTCGTGAAATTCGTGGTGATATTTCAAATGTTGGAATCTAAATTGTACCAAATATGTATTATTATTATTAGATGTAGATATGATTGGAGATATATATATATATATGTGGTTGTAGTGACTGATGACTGGTGAGAGAGAGTGGCAGAAAGAAATAATGGTGTAAATTGATGAGATGGGTAATATTTATTATGACAAGAAATCGGGTGATTCCCACGTTGCTTGCTGAGATGACAACTCTTGCATAAGGAAATAACACTTTCAATCACTACTGTTTCTGCATGTATACGACAACAGCGACTTTCCATCCCCACATCAAACTACTGTACACTTGGCTGCCCCCCTCTCTACTTCTTTGCATCACTTGTGACTTCAATAATTATTTTCTCTCTTATTTTTGGGTAATATTCCATATGCACCCCCTTTATTATAATAAAAAAAAGCATTATTAAGAATATGATTTATTTATTTATTTAATATTAAGAAAATAAAAAATAACAAAAATAAATATAATATAATATATATAACATGAATGGTAAAAGTCGAACTCATGAGTTCGACTTTACCGAATTTTTTTTTTTTATAAAATTCAAAGTCGAACTCCAAGAGTTCGACTTCTACTTTATTATTATTATTATTATTATTATTATTATTATTATTATTATTATTCATTTAAAAAAAAAAAGAGTCATGGGCTGGCAAGCCTGTGACCATGCAGCCAACAATACGACATGTGGTATGTTGTGCAATAAAACTTGATTCATGTTACACCCATTTTCTCTTAGATTTAAATTCATTATTTTAAAATTGGTGCAGGAGCAATATGCAGAGGCCCTTCATCTAAGTGTTCAACCTCCACCAACTAATTTCGAAGAGGCTTTGCAAATGCATCAGCGATTTATTATCGGAATGATCGAACCTCGTGAAATGCTTTCTCGTTTTCTGAGGGATAATCAGCCCGAACAACAAGTAACGCCACATGATAATGCTCCGTCTACGTCCCACATACAAAGGAGAAGCAGTAGCAGAATGTCTACAAGTTCACTTAGAGGTGATGATACTATTGGGGCAGATATAGCTGGTCCATCCACAGTTCATACACCTCTAAATGTATATCAAGATTGCTACGTGCCTCAACCGCCCCAACAAAGTGATTGGTTTGATTCAGCTCCATATTATGGATAAGTTGATCTTGACCTTGGCATTGGCACGAGTCAAACATATGCACCAAAATATAACATCTCACCAATTCCATTTCCAGCATTTGATGCATATCGTGATTATGGAGAGTGTAGTTCTGCAACATCATCAAGTCGGTTGCATATGAATGCAGATAATAATGATAATGTTGAAGATGAACCAATACAAAATATGGATGAAGAAATAAGAAGACCTCGGTGCCAACGGCACCGACGCACTTGTGGGACGGGCAGTCATTTTTAAGAATTGTAATTATTATAATTAAAATTTTAAAATTTATTTTTTGATTTAACTATAATTTTTTTGATATAATTATATTTTTTTATTATATATATTTTTTGTTGTACATTTAAATATAAATTATACGTAGTAGTAGTAATAATAATAATAATAAATAAAAATAAAAATAAATAAATAAATAAAATATGAAAGTCGAAGTCGAACTCAAAGAGTTCGACTTTGAAATTTATAAAAAAATAAAAAATAAAAAATTCATTGAGTTCGACTTTAAAATTTATAAATATATATATATATATATATATATTGGTAAAGTCGAACTCAAAGAGTTCGACTTTTACCATTCATGTTATATATAATATATTATAATTATTTATGTTATTTTTAATTTTTTTAATATTAAATAAATAAATAAACCTTAAGAATACAGCCTAAAAATCCCCCTTATTCTCATAAATTCAACGCAAAATCTCCCTTTCGTCAAATTTCTGTGATTGATAGAAGATTATATGAATTAAAAAATTGTATTTTGGGCCCACAAAACAAATTCCTATTCTAATTAGAATGATGGTCAAAGATGTACGCCAATTGGATTGAAGTATGAAAATTCCATTGTCCTCCTTTGAGTTGAGTCATGAGTGTGGCCAATGGCCATCATAAATTAGTAAGGAAAAAATGAAGTGTGGTCAAAGATTGAGGGAAGAAAGGTAGGACACATAGACAAATGTTAGGAGACAATGGGAGGAACACTCCATGTGAACCCCTAATACATACTTCCAAAATCCACAGTCCACCATGCACTCATCACTCATCATCATATATGAATACCCTAACACCCTCCCCCCTACCCCATACCCTTGGAAAGAATGTTTTGGACTCATGCTTCTATCCTTTACCTCCTATTAATTAATAATCAAATTTTTTTAATTTAAATTAAATTTTGATATAATATATTTATCGTGTGATTAATATATAATTAAAAAAAAATAATATTTAGGGTATGGGGGCTAGTGATAGGAATTAAAGAGGTGCATTTGGTCATAATTGGCATAGGGCTTTGAGCCTTATAATTAATTGTGGAGAGGGGGTATAATTAAGTTAGTGGATAATTGTTATTAGTTTGGTGGATGATAGTGAAGAGCATAACCTAGGGTTTTGTGCCCCGGAAATATGATTAGTTTTATGTGATACAGATAATATTAATTCTCTTAAGCAGGATTAAGGAGTGGTGCTTAATGGAGTTGTACATTCATGAACTTGGCCTATGCATGTGTATAAATTTCAGTTTTCGTGAAAAACAACACTGCCCACTTCAGTTAATTCAACATAGTAAATATTTTAATACAATTTTATTTAAAATTTTCTCAAGTATACAAGTCCCACATAATAATGCAATAAAGGAAGAGATAATCAAATTCCCAATAATATATATATATATATATATGTGTGTGTGTGGCACATGACAGTGCACGTGTGATGGTCATCTCATCCAATGTGTCTCATTCCAAATGAAACAAGTAAATGTGGGTGTAATTGCATGGGGTTATGTGATCACATGGGCATAACTTTATGTTAATGGCGAAATCATAGCATAAAAAGTATAAATGGCAGCTAATTAATTAATTGATTAATAATATAGCAGCATCAAAAAATGGAGCAAAGTTAGGGCTAGAAAATAGTACACTACACACAATCATGATTCATAAGTGCAGGTAGCATCTACTATACAACTTTTAGACCTTGGATGCCCCTCTTTTTTCCTATTCTCCTCCTCTTTCTTTTTCCTTTTTTTTTTTTTACATAATTGTGGCCTTGGGTGGGCCCTCCCCTACAAAGTTCTAACATTCCATAAATTAACCGCTATGTTTGGTTTTTTTTTGTTTCATATTCCAGATGAGCCAATAACAAAATCAAACATGGTTTATTGTGAAAATACTTTTGTTGGGTATTTTGAGAGGTTTTGGCGCAATTCCACATATAATAATATATTATATAATTTAATTCATTTATAAATAAATAAATATTATTATATACATATATATATTTATAAAAATATATAAAAGATACATGATTTGACGATGAACAATGTTTTTTATCTCTTAATATATAGGGATAATTACATTCCCCTCCCTTGAAGTTTGGTGTAATACACGTAGACTTCTTGTAATTTGAAAAATTATATTTAGTACCCCTGAACTTTGTTCCTGTCTAACAAATAGGTCCCTCCGTTAGTCAAAATTCACCGAATTTGTTGATATTAGCAAAAAAACTGAATGAAATTCAATATTTACCATCGATTGTTTTATTACTGACTTATTGTATGTGACGTCCGTAGAGTTTTATTCATAATTGAGAGACTAATTAGTAATTATCAAGAAAATTGAATTTAATTATAAGTAATGGTTGAAATTATAAATATATTAAAACTTGAAGGGCTAAATTGAAACTTTATAAAATATTTGAGGAATGATTTATAAATTGAGAAAGTAGGGGGCAAAATTTGAAATTTCACAAAAGTTATTAAATAAATAAATTTCACAAAAGTTATTTAACAAAAAAAAAAAAGAAAGAAAGAAAGATAAAATATAGTAAAGAGGTACACGTGTTGCTACCTACATGCATGTGTAATATAATATATATATATACATATAAATAGATGTATAGGATAGAGAGGAATGATTCATTTAGAGGGAGAGTACTGGGGCGAAAAATTCCTTCTTTTTCAGCCGTTGAAACAGGTGATAGAGTTAATAATTTAATTTATAATTAATTAGTATAATTATATTATTTAATCAGTACATTTATTAAATATGTTTTATACTATTCGATTTACCACTTAATCGAGAAATTTATTAAATTTGAGCATTTATACAAATTAGTGATCGGGTAAATATTTAATTGGACCGGTGATATTATAGTCAATAAATTATAATTTATTTAATCTATTAGATTTAGCCGTTATTAAAATGGATTTACTCAAATTAGCCGGTTTTATTAACCAAATACATAATTGCATATATTATTGTGTAAATAATTATTATAATTGTGAAGAATTGGCAAAATTAATAGGAATAGTAGAAAATTATGTTTGAGAAATATTAGGAAATTATATTTGAGAAATATGGTATTTATTAGAAAGGAATATGAGATTTTTTGTAATAATTTTATTTAGGTATGTTATAGAGAACGATAGTTATAAAAATATGAGGGGTTTGATGAAATAAGCTCTTATGAGTTAATTGATAAATTAAATATATACCGGGGAAGCTTATAATGTCTAATTGTTTAGACGAGGAGCGAAAGGATATTTGAATTTCAATATAGATAAAATATTAAAATATTGGTGGAAAAAGTACGACTATTATTTAGTAATTTTATTTAGAATTTATGATATTTTCGATATATTGATTATATATATTATAACTTATTATATAGCACAGGGATAAAGTAGAGGGTTATTCAACTCTATTTACTAATGTAATTATTTAAGAATTTGAGGTAAGTATAGTTAATTGAATTTATATATATATATATATATATGTGTATGTGTGTGTGTGTGTATGATATGTTTATGTGTATGGATATATATTTTGGTGATGTATACGAAATTATGACTCGATGGCTATTTATCTGGATTACTTGTTATACTGTGAAATTGTCATTATGTGGTTATATGTGGTTATGGTGTATAGAAGTTAGAAGGATGATGGTATGTATTATATGTGATTCTTAAATGAAATTGAATGTTGAAGTTACCGATGGGGATTTGATGATTAAATGACAATGAGTGAGGAGAATATTGTGAACTGAGATAAGTAATGACTTACCTAACTGGGGGGCATACTGCAATGGCTTATGGTGATATGATTAATGACGAGCTGTGTGCTGTCATTGATCGAGGGAGATGATGTAACATATCATACGAGCTGTGTGCTGTGTAATATGATGAATGATGGGATATCATACGAGCTGTGTGCTGTGTGGTATCATTGATTATGGGGTATCATACGAGTTGTGTGCTGTGTGGTACCGAGAAAAAAAAAAAGGATATTATGATTGAGGGGATGATAGCCGGCATAGACCATTGAGTGATGCACTCCAGCATGGGTAAGTAGGGCCCTAAGGAAATAAACAATAAAGTAGAGTATTATGTGTAATTTGATATATGGTTGTTGGTATATGTTATTTCTTATATTTGTCGTATGGTATGATATTCATTTTATTATGTATGTGCGTGTATATGTATAAGTTAATTAGCTATACTTATTGAGTAGGCAGCTCAATCCTTGCCGCATATTTTTTTCAGGACATAAGTCACAATAGCTAGTTGATCATAAGCCGATCACCAGTAATACTAGGTAGGTCAACAGTGATACCCTAAGTTGGAAGCCCTAGGTATACAATTACATAGATATGAGATTTTCGGTGAATTTGTATTTTCTTTAAGTTTTGTCATAACTAGAAACTTCACTTTTCTCTTTTCCTTATAATGATAATGGCTGATCGAGGATTAATTACAAAGTTTTGATAACGTATGTCCTTTGATGATGTCTACATAATATATGAATTAAAACATGGGGTTGTCTTATTGGATTAAATGTGAATTCTTTATAAGATGGGATCTGATTACGGAGGGGGTGTCACATTGTAGGTCAAAAAAATCTTTTTTATGACCAAACTACCCTTATATATCTTCACACGTTAATGTATGTGAGGTGGTATATCTTCATCGTTATAAGGGTATTTTAGTCATAAAAGATTTATTTGGCCTGCAATAAGTTAGTACTAAGTTAATTAAGGATAAATATCATTTTTTTATTAAGTTTTTTTGTTAATATCAACACATTCAATGAATTTTAACTATCGGAGAGACCTATTTGTTACACGAACGCAAATCTCAGGGGTAGTAAATGTAATTTCCCAAACCACAGGGGATCTACGTGTAATTGCATCAAACCTCCGAAAAGGAGTGTGTAATTGGCCCTAATATATAACACAATACATACAATACCTTTTTTACACTATTTAAAATTAACTTAAAAAATTAATTCAAACATACATCCTATTTTTATAACACACTTATTTTTATTTTATTTTTTATCTTCACAAAATAAAATAAAAACACTCAAAAATAAAACCAAACATAATGATTTTTTTTTTTTGCAGACTATTATAAAAAAAAGTTGAGAGAGAGAGAGAATGATAAAAATAAAAAATGGTGTGATAAGTTTTGCAATATTTGAAAGTTAAAAAAAAGCAAAAACAGATGGAGAGAGGAGAGGGATTTTAGGGTCTCATTCATAGTGAGGATCAGGTATTGACCAATTGCTACACTCTACACTATTCTCTTTGGACTTTGTGCCGTCTACCTTAAACTTCTTTTTTTAAAAAAAAATTATATTACTGATAAATAAAAATATAATACACTCAATTCTATGTATAGATTTTATAGGGTTTTTATTTTATGTTTTCTTTTGGGGGGTAGGTGGAGTATGTGACCAATGGGAAGGATGGCATTATAGAATTCAGTATCCTATTTTTGAATTTAATCTGTAGAAAAGTAATCTAAAACGAAGATAAATTAATGCATATGGTGCCGAATTCTTGAAAAAAAGGTATAAATTAAAATTATAATTAGTCGGCCTTCTCCATTTCGAATAAATAAATAATGGTGAAAGTGTGTGGGAGGAATTTGAGGCGCATTTCATTTAATTAAAGCTTTATTTAATTTCCTAAATCAAGCAAGAATAATAGTGGCGAGATTGTTGGGAATATTTTAATTTAATTACTAGTACGTGAAGTTTTTGAAAACAACAGTCAGTTAAGTGGGAAAGCATGCATTGCATGGGAACACAAGTCCTATTCTTATTTTTCTTTCAATAAATAAATAAATATATATATATATATATATTTTTTTTTTTTTCTAAAATTACGAAATGTGTATTTTGATATACATTGATAGTGATATTGGTGGAATTTATTTACATGTCGAATATAATTAAAAATAGGAAATGGGAGGTGGTGGGTTATCATTTTCATAGGCCTGCAAGCTTTTAAAACAACTAGTACCATATAGTCTGCATAACTTCTGAAATAAGTAAAAGAAATCAGACATATCTCAACTACTACTACTACCACTATAACACATATGTTCGTAAATAAAATAAATAAAAAGCTGCCCTAAATCATTAACTTCTCTGTCTCTCTCAGGGTGAATTTCATTTGGGCCCCTCAATTACATATATATACATGTGATTGTTCTCTTCCATTGAAGTCCACTATAGTCCTTTTTTTTTAAATTGGTTACTAAATCTGAGAAATTATAACAAAATTGGACCACATTTTGGTAAGAAATTCACAAATCTAAAATTGTGATATATCCTCCTAAAATATAAAGCTACCCTTTACCTTGTTAGGGGCGGGTTGAAAAATTATAAGCTCATTTTATTCAATACATAGTCTCTTTCATTAATGTATAGGTTGCCGAACTTCCCCAAATTTGACACAACTACAAGTGCAACCTTATTTATTACATTTCATAATTCTCCTAACTCCATTCATTTTGATTTGAATCTATAAGTCAATAAATTTTACATCATCATACTTTCAACTGAAAACCTTCTATATATGAACTATAATTAAGGCTTATTACTCGGTGGAAGATAGTACTTTTTCTTTTTTTAATTATCACCTAGCGCACTTACTTACACCAAATTATTATGTATCAATTTAGTATCAATGATGTCTGATGCCCCTTAAATTCTACTTAGTAAGCCCAAGAGCTGGAAGTAGGCCTTCATGCAGGGTCCAGCAGGCCAAGCACATACGATCCAAAATAGTAAGATTTTTGTACACAAGTCCAGTTTTTTCTTCACTGATTTGGTAGCCATCATACAGGTGGCTAATACGTGGAGCCACATCATACTAAAAGACTCCATCCAAATTCCCAGGGGATCGACTCCAGATGTTTCTCAACAGATAATAATTTTTTTGAAAACGTGGCAAACATGGGAAGGTTGATTCAAACAACCATATGTCCTTCAATTCTACTCTAATTGTGGCGTGGTTTGTTGAGTTAAAAAGCTGACTTCTCGAGATTTTCAATGGTACACGACTCTCAACGTAATTCCTCAAAAATAGGACCAACGAACCAATATAAAATGACTGACTGCACAGTTATTTATCAAGTAACTTTTCATTATACTTTGCAACTTCACTTTGCACACGTTTTTTCTCTCTATTTTCTTGCTATTTTCAGCATCCTATTGCACAGTTCAACACTTCACAACACCATTTTACCATTATTCTCACTTATTTTAAGTTTTTCCGTTTTATTTTATCAGTAGAACATTACTGACTTAACCATCGAAGCGCTAGTCCCTTTCTGCAGGTTAATCTTCCCTCCAATCTTGGGATTTTTGTGAAGGTCCCTCGATATTTTATAGTAATGCTAGACCCCATTACACACCAATGTCTTAAGATTAAAGCTAATATTCATAAACAAGTCAAAAATTATGGATTTGAGTCCCACAAGACGTGTGAGTATTTATCACATTTTATGTGAATTTATCATGATTTAATTTATTATTTTTTATTTATTGATATTGATTATATATATATATTGCTCAGTTTATTAAGTATTAATGTGATCATGTAATTAAAAAAACAATTAAGTGAAATTTTTATGTGACTATGATTTACTTTGTCATTTTTCTTTTTCAATTTCATTTCTAGAAGTAGGTGAGGTGGATTGGAGAGTATTTGATTTGATTTGAAGACGGAAATGGTCAAAAATTAAATAGGGGTTAGCCAGCGGTGAATAATTGTTGCTAAAGACAAAAACCAAAAATGGCAATTTGTGATAGGGGAAATGAATTCATTAATTGTTTTCTGAAATTAATTTCTTTCTTTCTGATTGATTGATTAATGTGACCAAATTAATTCATACTCTCCCATTATTGCAACTTCACTTATTATGAATCAACTCTCTCCATTTCTTGGCTTGCTTAAATAGATTCTGTCATTAATGTCACCCATATTAATTTAAATTCATTACACGAATCAATAAAGACCCATTTAAATTTTTTAACAAATTTAAGCATCTATTTAAATTCATTTCTTATAAAGACCTATTTAAATTTTTTAATAATTTTTATACCCATTTAATTTCATTTTATTATTCTATAAAGACCTATTTAAAACATTAAAATGATAATATGGTAACTGAAATTTAAAAAATACCCATTTAAGTTCATTTCATTATTTTATAAAGACCCATTTAAAATTTTCACCATTTTTAAGTGGGTCTCAAAAAATATAAATAAATTAAAGGATAATATGGCAACAAAAATTTAAATATACCCATTTAAGTTCATTTTCATTATTTTATAAAGAACCATTTAAAAGTGCCACCATTTTAAGTGGATCATAAAACATGATAATTTTTTTTAAAAGGATAAGATAGAAACATATATTTTAATGGGTTCTTAAAAATTGTGAAAATTTTTAATGGGTCTTTATAAAAAAAAAGAGCTAAATGAATATTTAAAATGTTAAAGAATTAAATCAATATTTATTGAGTCATGTAATAAATTTGAATTAGCATTTAGAAATAGCAAAAAATGGGTCTTTATACCAGCATTGCACTACCTGGTGCTATGCACTAGGCCTAGGATCAAGAAGACCGTCACACCAATTTTGATTTTATCGTAATATTATTACTAACTAAAATTATGTATAACTTATTACTATAATCAAATCGTTATTATATATGTATCACTAATTATTTTTAATAATAATTTGCGTATAATTTCTTTATTACTAATTCTTGCTGGTGATGAAACTTGCATTACTTCGTATCTATAACTAGTAATAATATTAAAATTGTTACTTAATATTTTTTACTGTTGATATTATCATTCTTTTGTAATTGTGTTATAAGATGTTCACATTGTTCATAAAATAAAATTATAATTTTAAAACGTGGGTGGAGAGTTATAAGAATGTTTATTAGTCTCTTAGTATAAATTATAAGGAAAATTCTAGTCCAAATCTGGTTCGATTAAACTTAAATCAATTTCATGACAAGTGCAATACACTTATCATGTGAGTTGTGTACAGTTAAGAGAAAGTGATCAATCACATAACAAATATATCACACTTGCTATATAATTGATTTAATTCGACCAAACTTGGTCCGACCTAAAATTTTTTCAATTACAAAAGCAACAAAAAGAAAGAAAAAGCAGTAAAGAAAGAGAGCAGTTGGAGACTTGCACATACTTGGTAGGGACTTGATTGACCAAAACCAAAATTTGTTGGGCCAAAAGGCGAAAAAGGTTGTGGAAACTGGAGATGAAGCTACTCGCCGAGGAGACGGTCAACTAATCGGTAAAAGATCGCCAACCCTTTATCACCAACTTATGCTCTCTCTCTCTCTCTCTCTCTCTCTCTCTCTCTCCCCCCTCTTCCTCAGGCTTCAAATTAGCAGAGCTGTGTCCTTTAAGAGCTTTGGCTTCTTCTTAACTACTAGCTCTCCTCTCTCTCTCTCTCTAGACTTCTGTTCAAGATATTGTTGTGCGAGAGCGTGTGTGTGTGTGTGAGAGAGAGAGAGAGAGAGAGAGAGAGAGAGAGAAGGGGAACAATAGAGAAGATCTTATGGAGTACGAGAGGATACACAAAGTTCAGGTATTGCTTTTCTGCATCTAATATGACTGTCTTAGCTTTGTTTTTCCACATTAGCATACATGCATTTGTCTTTTCTGCTTCTGGGAGTTGCTCTATTTCTATCTTTTTATATTCATCTCAAATGGGTTTCAAATGAGTTCTTTGCACGACTCTGTTCATTCTTGGACTCGAATCATCTCTGATCTGAGCAGCATCCCAAATTGTTGGATCATTTTTTATTTTTTTTCTGAGCATTGGCACTTCCATGAAAGAAAGTGAACATGGGGCTTTAATGAGATTGCTTAGATTGGTGAATTCTATTGATTCTTGGGTGAAAAAGGGTCCAACTTTTTGAAAATTTCTTTGGTGGGCTGTTGTAGATTTTCTCAATTTGGGAAAACTAGTAGTATTCATCCTCTTATTTCCTTTTTCTTTTTCGGTGAATGCAGACTGGAATAATATCCCCAAGTAAGTTGAGGATGAAGCTTATAGGGGCACACCATCAGAAGAAAAAAGACGGATCAAACAGTAATTCTTCAAGAACATCTCCTTCTAGGCTGGAGGATTCAGAGTTTGTCAAGAACAGCTTGTTGGCAGCCCCAAATGGAGATTTTGGCGAGGAAGGTCTGATAATATTTGGGTTGAATATCTGTACTGACGGTAGATGAAATTTATTAGCAAACTTTAAATACAGTAAAATAGACCAGGTCAGCCTGGGGCTTGAACCTGCTTTGAATGTTTCTATTGGCTCAGAAGTTCTTGCTGATAGTTTATGAAATGATTACTAAAGATGTGTTGTATATTCTTACCATTATAACTGATTGCAGAATTTTCAGTTTGCTCTTAGGACATCAATTTTATTTGCGTGGCAGAGTGAATTGCTTTATTATCAAGTCCGTGCAGACCTTTGTGCTGATTTTAGGCCTGTATTCTGCTTTTCTGTTGCAGGTTCAAGTTTAGAAGTTCCTCCTATTAAGTCTGATAGTGCTACACTAGATGCAAGCCAAGGTGATGGAAATTCGTTGCAGTCTAAGGAGCTTGCGGTAAGGGAAAATGGCGACACCGGCCGCTTTAGAATGCAGCTAGTTTCGAAGGGTGATAGTGGCAATTCTAGTTCGGTCCATCCGGTTAGAACATGTGAAGATGAAAATCTTGATTATGACAGTACATCGAGTTTTGAGTTCCATAAAGGGGAGAGGTCACTGCACCATTCTGTCTCAAGATCCTTCTCAAGACCTATGTCGTCCAAATGGAATGATGCGGAGAAGTGGATTATGAACAGGCAGAATGTGCAATCCAATATCTCAAAGAAGACTAATCTACAAAGTCAAGTGAATCGGCCATCAGCATCAAATATGGTCAGAATCACACCGGAGGCTTCAAGTTCTGAGAATAAGCCATCAGTGAAGAGGGTTGATTTCTGTCAACCTGCGTCACAGACGGGACCGGCGAAGTTTGCTTTCGCTTCCCATGGAGCTGGACCAGTTTCAGGCCAAGTAAATGGGACGAATGCATTGATTGATTTGTGCCCTGAAAGTAAGGATTTGACTGAGGTAGATGATACAAGGTTGGCTTGCACCAAGAGTGTGACAGAAGAAACCACAGGTGATTCTCAATGCCTTCATGATACCTTGAACTTGCAGATGATGTTAACTTCTATGTGCGTACACCTGTTAAAAATGATACTCTTATTTGATACTTTCTATCATCCTACATTATGTTATGAAATTGAGGAAGTTAGAGCGTGTAATAGGGAAGGAAAAGAACAATATTCTTGAACTTTTTGGCAATCTTGCAGGAGTTCCTGGAATAAGATCAGTGTCAATGAGAGACATGGGAACAGAAATGACTCCTATTCCAAGTCAAGAGCCTTCAAGAAGTGCTACTCCTGTAAGCGCAACAACCCCACTCCGCAGCCCGACTTCCTCCATACCTTCCACTCCTCGAAGAGGAGAGCCCGCGCCCACACCAACAGAACATGCAATAGGCAATCTGACCCAAAACATAGCTGAAACTGGGAAGAAAGATTTGTCTGAGCAAGAACTGAAGCTCAAAACCAGAAGGGAGATTGTTGCCCTGGGTGTCCAGCTTGGTAAGATGAATATTGCTGCTTGGGCAAGTAAGGATGAGAAAGAAAAAAGTAATTCTGGAAATGAAATGGATGGTGATGAACTTGAACAGATTGAGTATGCAAAACGTGCTGCTGCATGGGAAGAAGCTGAGAAGTCTAAACATGCTGCCAGGTTCATCCTAGAAGCTGATGCTGATAGTTACATCGTGGACAATCATGTGCTAGTCATTGTGTTATTAATATGATTTTGATTGTATTGAATATGCTGTCAGGTTTAAACGAGAAGAAATAAGAATTCAAGCATGGGAGAGTCAGCAGAAAGCAAAGCTTGAAGCTGAAATGAGGAAAATAGAGGTAGATAACTCGTCTCTGTTCCATGAATTCAATATATAGTATTACATCCCAATAATGCTAGTATCTCAAATGTTATTGTTGTTTGGTAATAGACACCCCATGATGGCTGATAGGAGTTTACATGCATTTCCTCCAATTCAAACAAATTTAGTTTGTTGAATTTGGGTACTGAACTGGTTGAGCTTTTCTGCACAGAATCCTTTTCCCCGTTGTGCGTTTGCATGGTTTTATAGTATATCAAAGAAACCAGAACAAGGAACTTTTGCTCATAACTGTGGTTAAAATTGACTTCCAGGCCCAAATTGAGCAAATGAAAGCACAAGCTCAAGCGAAGATGGTAAAGAAGATAGCATTGGCAAGGCAGAAATCAGAGGAAAAACGGGCTGCAGCCGAAGCTAGGAAAAATCGGCAGGCTGAGAAAACTGCAGCACAGGCAGAATACATCCGCCAAACCGGTCGAATTCCGTCATCGCCTTTTGTCTGCTGTGGTTGGTCATAACCTGAACCGGGAAGTCTCCACAACCTTGAGTTACCAGAAGTGCTCTCCATTGGAGTAGTTTCTCTTCGTTAAGTCATGCGATTGGAGTAGTGCTATCATGTATTTGTTACTATACATCTATGTGTCTACCAACAATTTCAAGAAGCCTTAGGATTGGACTGCAATTGAGCCAAGCAAGTATACATGCCTTCATTTACACCCTGTACAGTAAGGTGTAATGACGATTGCCCTTTTTGTTATATCTCTGGTGCTTAAAGTTTATGTTTAATATCAATCTGAAATTTCTTTTTGGTCGAAGTGATTCACTATGAGTGAATAAGAAAATTTATTGCTTCCCCACTCTGAGTCTGCAGAAACATAAGTTCAGATTTACTTCAGGGCCCAATAACGCCGTTCTGAATCTCTGATACTCTTAACTCCAAATTTCTCTAAATACACTATTTGAAGATATAACATGCATTGATTGCAGGGTAATAACTGCGGAAGGTGCATGCAAAAGATACGAACTGTTTACCATGAATTTCATTTGGGGTTGAAATGAACATTCGAACAGTTCAATATTCAAAATTTCAAGAGCTTTAAATAGATTGAGAATGAAACTACAACTATTTCACAGATATACTAGCCCCTAGCAAAGGGTAGTGAGAAAAAGGAGTATATACTACCATAATTACAGTAATATATGTAGCTTCTGTATATGGCTTGAGTTAGAAACAGAGTTTTCTTTTCTTGCCTAACAGAGTTGGAGATGATGCTAACATTACAAGCAGAGACATAACTGGTAAAACTGGTTCAGAAATCAAGAGTCCCGACAGAAGGTATGCCAGCAGACATGTTCCGGGTCTCCCGTCGGTTCGCATAGCCATCACAGGTGCCATTTGGGAGGGGCAACTTCTGAATAGGAACAGAGTTGAGAAGTTCCAGCCCTCGTTTCCCCATCTCCTGAACCTCTTGAGGTGAGAGAATCTTGATGCACCACACGCTGTTTACAAACTCCCTGGAACATCAAGTGGTAAGCGTAAGCAAACACAATATCGACCTTAATTTGAGATGTGAACATAAATTAGATGGAAAGACTTACGGCCAGGGGTCATCGCCGAGAAGAAGAACATCATTTTCACGGTCCACAAATACAAGCTGCCAGCCTGATCTCAAGGGGTCTTCCAATTGGCCTTCAAGGCCAAACATCCGAGCAAGCTCACTACGCAGCTCATGGTAGCTGCTAAACTTGCTTATATCAAGTGACCTACCAAAGGACCCCAATTTGTAAACCTGTGGATGATACCGATACACATGTTAACAGTGACGCAACTGTCTACCTACATTCTAGAAAATGGTTAAGTTCCACACACAATTATTACATCTCCTAAAAATGAACTGAGATCCTCAATTGAGTAACGTGTATACCAACAAAAATGGGTCGTCAGTGTATTAGCAGAAAATCAAGTTTCCAGTAACCACTCTAGAATAGCACTGTTTACCTCAGGGTAATATTAATATTGCAAATTACCTTAACGAAGGTTCTGTTGGGTGGGTTTACATGTCCCACATTATTGGAAGACAGCAGAAAGCCTGACTCGTCGAGACAACTGCTTGAAGTCATGGTAGGGTTGAGTGAATAATCAGCACCAGAGCTACTCATGAAGCTGGAAGAGGCAAAGGCTACAGTTGCATTATCACTATCACTACCAACTGCTTTAAGGTTTGGAATACCATTCTGCACAAGAAGGGAGGATGAATCTATATTAACCCCAAAGAGAAAGTGGTTTTGGGGATCATTACTTGCTTCTTGCTCTATCAAACACTCTCTACCAGGAAATGGAGGCAAAGAAACAGGGTTGGCGGTTACATTCGTGTTTGATGGTCCTAACTGATCAACCTGGGGTGTAAAAGCCTGTGATATACCGCCAGAAATAAGAGGGTCAAGAGCAACCCGCTTCGTTGGCCAGCCATTAGAAGACATTAAGTTACTGGATCTAGGCATATTTAGAAGGTTGGATGTCTCGTCCTGGGTGACCGAACCCAATAAATTGTGTAAAGGAGAAGTGATGTTGCCAGAAACGGGTTTGACATTTGAATCTGAAAAGTTCTGACTCATGGAAGATACTGACTGCATGGTCTCAGACTGTGTTTGCGAATTTGAAGACAATTGAGACAGAATTGGCGCAACAGTCGAAACATGCTGAGAATCAATAACATGTTGCATTGGAGTAGACTGCTGAAGCTGCTGCTGGATCTGAACATTATTGAATGAATTTTGATGGACCAGTTGCTGCTGAAGAAGGTTAGCATGCGATTGTGGTGATGCCTGAGACTGGCTTCCAGAAAGATTTTGAAGAAAGGGAGCTGAAGGCTGAGACTGCTGTAGCATTTGAGGCTGAACGAAACTTGCAGGGCTGCTGCTAATGGCCTGGGGTTGCTGGAATTGCATAATTGATGAAAGTATCTGTTTCGAGGGGTCGACAACCCTCATATCCTGAATAGCTGCGGCAGCCATAGCTTGGTAAATATCATTTTGCATGCCAAGCACAGACACGTCAAGCCCTGGCTGCATCCACGGTGTGACTCCCATTCCTTGATTTAGAGAGTGCATTCCTCGGTCCACAACATCTCCACGGAGCCACATGAGAGGAGGATTTAATCCCATATCGGTACTCTTAATCCCTAGGTACATTAAAAGATGCAGATTATGGACAAAAGTAATTGGAGTTGAAATATCTCAATTTAGTGATTGTTGCAAAAAGTAAGAGATCAGAAATTATTTAGTTCCTGAATAAACAATGATTGATTTTCCAGTTGGGTATCCTTTTTCCATGACATACACACACACACTCCCCCTCTTTCACACACATGCACTCTCAGGGGACACAGTGTTGGCAGGAGATATTGGCAGAAAAAGACCAGATACAAAGTCACGTGTAGTACGTAGAAAGAAAACTTGTACTTCATACCAGTGAACGAAGGGAGACCTGGTGGCCAAGGTCGCTTCAGTCTTAGAGGAAATGGTGATGGATACATGGGGAATGTTGTTAAAGGCTCAATTTCCCAAAGAGACACTCTTGGCTGCCTCTCCCCAGCAGTAGATTCGTCCCAACTGACCTGCATAAAACAGTGAAATTGGTTTGACTTGTATATATAGATCATTGTGATTAAAAAGAAACCATATAACCAATGAGGACTAAGCAGAGGAAAACAAATATACTTGGTTCCTCTAAGTAAAGCCTATGTTCAGAGACATAAACCATCTCGGTCGCCCACCTGAATCCTAAAGGCCTAGTCACCTTCTACAACCTCTGAACAAATGTTAATCTTAAATCCTAGTAGAGGATCCAAGGATCTTTACCATGGGGTATCTGCCCCAACAAACTCCACATGGGCTTTTCTACGAGATCCAGGGAAAGCCTATTAGCTGGGCCCTCAGCTTTTGTAAGCTGAAATCCAGCTCCTTACACATTTGAAACACAATCAAAACAAAATTTGGCCCCAACATAGAACATCTCAAAAACAGATTGTTTATCTACCTACATACACTAAGAACAAGTAGGGAAAATATAATGTGTGGCATACCTTAACTGACCGCCAATGTGAATTTGGCCACCTAACAGGATCCAAGTCACTTATGCCAGTTATTGTGCCCATGTATCTGGAACAAAGGCACATCTTAGAAGCCTTACAGAAATAGCTAATTGCATACTTGTATAAATAGAAATCAAGATACAATGACAAGAGTGGGGCACATATGTGCGCAGAACGAAGAGCATTTTCACATTAACAAAAACAAAATTCATGATGGAGAAACTGTACAGTCAAAACCAGCATAAGAAGGGCCCAACTTACCGACGAACACTAGATTCTTCTGTTTCAAACAGCATGCGGAAGCGCATACCAACAGATACTCGAGTGTGGTATACTGCTTTTACATATTTCGCCAGAGGTATGACAAATTCACAGGGACTAGCCCTAAATGTATGAAAGTTATGTTAGTGGAATCAGGATATATTGAACTGTGTAGGCATTTCATCATTGTGAAAGCACCCAACCTGGGATTATAAAAAATCGTGAAACGGCTGTTTGTTGCAGCGGCATGAGCAGCAGCAGCAAGAAGGCCCAGATGCATACTATCACTAGACAAAACTGATGAGGGCATGACAGTTTGAGGCCTGTTGGCACGCCGTATACCAAGAAGCAATTGGTTCTTCTCATTCCTTGTTAATGCAGAACAAACAAGGTTAGGTGAGATCTATTGCTACTCTCAGACAATAACAACAAGACGAGTTACTTTCCATATGATGTTAAACAATTCTAAGAAACAGAAACTTCAAAAGGCATGTCACCATAATCCAGTGAATAATTGCCTACCATATAAATAGGACAGAATCACCAGCAACAAGTCTTTTTGCACTCACGAAAACACTCCACCCTGTTGTAAGAAGATGCCTCTTGGGCTGACCTGAGATAACGTTAAAATAGAAATTATTGAGAATCATATAGCAGTTCCACTTCTACAAAAGCAAATTAATGGAGTAAACATATATGCAATCAAACTATAAAAACTACCAGTTGGAAAAGAATCTAGAAATAGACATCGCAAATTACTACGAGGAATCTTTCTGAACAAAAAATTTAAGAGTTAACATCTAGACAGGTGTTCTGCAGTTAAACAAATTTTGCAGCTTGACATTAATTCCTGAAAAACACGGATACCTAGTACGACAACGCTTGCTTCCTCAAAACAGCAGAAAAATCATATCATGATCCTATCATAATGGAAACACTATGGATTTTGATACAAGAAATATGGAGGATGAAGACATTAAGAATAAAAGATTTTACACATATATTCAACTATTATTCTTCCATCCACCTTTTTTCTACATTCAAGAACTCACCGCGAAAAATATGTCTGAATTTCCACTCATTGTTATGAAGATCCCTGGCAATCAACTCCTGAGCTGGAGGTTGCTGGGAAAAGTCCTGCACAAGGGTATCATATAACCATACACGCCAGACAACAATAAGATAACTCTGCGAAGTTTCTATTTCACAACAGCCAATAAATTTACCAATGGCGGAAACACTTTTTCAGCAGCACGACGCGGAACTGAAAATCCACCATGAGTACTGGTGTCACTTGCCGTCAAAGTTTTGCAGAAGTAATTGGTTGGCTGTTTGCTAGGGGCACCCAAGTCTGCTGGAAAGAAGGAAACCTCCTTCTGCTCTTGCTGCAGAAGAAGCACCAAGGATATAACAAAGTATTTGAAAGAGAAAACAATAAAAGAAAAAGGAAGGAAAACCTAAGTAAGATAAGGTAAACTGAACATACTGGGCTCAGTGGTTGCAAGGTCATTTGAGCATAAACCTCATCTGTCTCTATGTCAGCCTGGTCAAGAAAGATATAAGCTTATGAACAAGCTCGCAAGAGGAATAGGGAACAACAAAATTCAAGAGAGCTTACATGCATCGTCACATTATGAAGCTGGCAAATGAGTTGCGGCGGTAAGCTTGGGTAATTAGGTATCTGAGCATCAACTTCCTTGTTTGTAGATGCAGCAACCTGTGCATGCACAACCACTATGAGATTTAACATCGTTTTGTTTATAATTCGTAAACGTCTTCATAGTTAAACCCAAGATTTCGAAAGTTTCAAGCATAAAAGAGGCATATTCCACATAGACAATGGTATAGAATAATTGCATAGTTTAGGAAGAAAGAAGTGCCAAATTTTAAGTCAGGTAAGATGAGCAATATTTGATAAAGTTAGAAGTAAACCTGCTCGCTGTGGCCCTGAGGAAAATACACAACATGACTCCCAATAGAAGGTAGAGAAACAAGAGGACCCGCACAGGCATGCCAAAGTTCAGAATTTAGGCAGTTCTTTACTCCTGCTAACAAAAATCCCAGAAACATTATCAATTCCCATACACGGCTAAAGAATGATGAATTGGCCAAAATTGTTTTCCTTTTCTTTTCTTTTTTCCTTAAGAAGTAAGTTCCATAAATAATTTCCACAACAAGGATGATGTCGTAGAAATATACCCTCAAGCAAAAAAATTTAATGATGTTACAGAAGTAAGGGGGTTCTGTTTAATAACCCCACCCAAAAAAAAAAGAAGAGATTTAAGAAAAACTCAAAGCCCCTCATCGCCCCTCCAGAAAAGGACGGAAGAGAAAGTGAAAATTGAAGAAAGAGAGTGGAAATTCTCCCTTTTTTGCAGATTTGCAGCCTTGGAAAGGAATGAATAAAAAGGTTAACTTGAAGGAGCCAAAATAAATAAAGATGCCATATATCAGCTTTCCCTAGAAGAACACTCACACATACACACTGTCCATATCTTAGCTTTGCATAATGAAACAAAAAGGAAGAAAGCAATTTTACCTTCAGGAGACTGCTGATTTAAGCCAGCTGATGATAATTTCATTTTGCGGATTCAAAGATAAAGGTTGGAGCTGCAAGAAAACTTCCAATATACTACAAAATACCCAAATCATTCATCAAGAACCCCCCAACCTTTGGTCCCCTTCCCAATGAACAAAAGTAGTCAGCTTCTCTACCTCCTTTCTACCCCCAAAGTTGCGTGATTTATCCTGTGAATAACCCAACAAAAACTCAATGCATGAAGTGACTTGACTTTATAGCCCTTTCGCCTGACCAATTCACCACCAGCTGAGTATGAAACTTGAAGAAATTACAGAAGATTAGGGCCTTCACATGAAGATAATGAACCGCAACTCCCACCAAAAGTGTTCAACCGAAACCTATTCCACTATAAACTACAAAAGGTTTCAGCATCATCGGTTCTTGATCTTCTTCACCAAATGCCCCCAAATACGGAAAAATGCGATCAAGAAACTCACAGGCCAACCCATCAACTAAATAGCAAACACATTTCAGCTTAAACCCCCAGGAAATTCTATCAGCTTAAGCTCAGTAATTCAAAGAAACACGCTCCATCTATTAACTAAAGAAAGAAAAGAACGCTTAGAACCAAGCGATATTGTGTTCTAAGAAATTTGCAAGTCGAAAAACTCAAAAAAGCACGAACTTTCCAGCCCTCTTCAGATCTCAGCATCACACAACCGAAGATTCTTCAAACAGCAAAAACCCCGCAACTAAACAACCGATTTTTCCTTCACGAAATCCAACTGCTTGAGCTCAAAATTAAGCTTGTTCTAAGCTCACACTTGCCCTCAACCAGCACTAAAAAGTGTTGTACTCCAAGCACAGATTTTCACACAAGACTATGAAGATCAACTCCACTGATGCATGCGCGTGCGCCTCCACTGACCATACACCATACGTGTGTTTTAATAAACAAACAAAAAAAGGGCTTCGATCGATAAGAAATGCTTCAGTTTTTGCTCAGCTTCTCACCTCAGACATTTCTACTCTGTCTGAGTGTCTGTCTGCAAATATATACATACATCTATCTACCGCAATCTGGGAGTATGTATACATACACTATAGAGTTGGACGTAGTTGTATATATATATATATTACATTCCTCTCTCTCTCTCTCTATATATATACATATATTTCGGTTTTCTCTCTCCTATGCTCCCATCAATCAATATTTTTTATTTTTTTTTGAAAGGCCATCAATCAATATTCAATACGACCTTTTTCCCATTTTTTCAGGCCATGGTAGAAAGAGAAATTGTGTCAGATCTTTTAATTATTATTTTCTTCCTTGAGAGAGAGAGGATGTGATGGCCATGGGAGCAGTGGACCATGCAATAATTAGACCTTTAGGAGAAGTTAAATTACTGTCGTACCCTTTTCGCTTCTTTTCCTTTGAATTGATTTTCCCCCTTGATAAATAAATGACAAGTGAAGTGGGCCTTATGGGCCACTGGGACTACTAGTTAGGGTTTTCTTTTACATGAAAGATCTGATGTATTGCTGTCATAAATGGGCCATTCCCAGCCCAACTAGGCTTATTTTTATTATTTTACTTTTTCTTTTATATTTTGCCAATGCAATTAATATTTGGATAAGCTTAAGCTAGCTGATGCTTGCAGGTTATGATTTGAAAGAATTGATGATTCATCATAAATTAGATTCACGAGGATTTGAGACATGGTTTTTATTGATTTTTCCATATTAAAGTAGGTTTGTCAATATAGGAAAATAAACTTTGTTAATTATTTTTAATTAAAGGGGTGTTTGAAACAGCTTTTACTCTATAGTGAGAGAAAATCTAAGTTAAATATAAATAAAATTTGCGAGTTTTTGAAAATAAAAATTAAAGTTTGAGTAATTTGATCAGCCACCTCAGTTCTTGAATTAATTAATCAAGATACGAATGATTTGTATAACTAAGACAATATTTTGTCTAATTTCTGTACCTAATTCAAATAATTTCAGGAAGCCGCAAAGTTCAGCGACAAAACCACAAATGTGGGAACTCCGATTTATTCCTAGGTTTTAATCACAACGCAAGTGTCTAATAATGCGGCCATTGATGACATGAGAATTGAACTTTATTTGGTCAGTTTGAACTTTTGGCCCCTTCATGCCTATTATTTTAGCATGATGAGGGCAACAAGTAAACCTAGCTAGGTGAAGTTGATTAAACCCCTGTTGAGTACGTGGTCAGTGTTTGTTTAGTGTTATTAATAGTTATAGCACGTGGTTTTTGTGTGTATATAATAAATATTATTTTATAATTTAAAATATATTATAAATAAAAATAAAATATATAATTCAATATATTACATTAAAAAGAAAAAAGAGAAATTAATTTATCGATTAATGTAAAATTTAAAAGTAAAACTAATTAAATTAGTTATTTGATCAATTGAAAGACAATTAATTATTGACTTCTCCAAGTGTCACTAATCACCGTTTGTGAATACGGATGGTATTCCCTATTTATATTAGTATAAATGAGATTTCCCACCATAATTCTATTATCAATTAATAAACTCTATATATTTTTATCAGCCGGATCTAATTTAAATAGCGAGATTTATGATTGTAAAATTATGATCGTTCACATCATATCAATATGATGTCAGTCTTTATCTATTTAAATAATAATTGTTGTTAGTTAGCTGTAAATTGTTATTAATTTGAAATATGGTATATATTTATAAATCATATTGATGCAAAATAATCCAAGTGATTTATGAGACATTTGAGGCATATGATGGGATTAGTGGAATTATTCTGAATACGAAATAAATGAGACACATGGACTGTTTGGTTGAAAAATCTTGGCATTAATTTTTGTAAGGGTAGCAATAGGGTGCACTTGCAGTATAATTATAATAGTACCCATTAAAGCAGCCAACCCCACATCATTTGTTTCATTATTATTAATCAGACCAAGTAGCTCTACAGACCGCCCTCGTGCTCATCAATCCATTACAATAATGCACAAATTCCATCAGGATTTACTTGCACATAAAAATTTTAAGTATCATATCCTAATAATACGTACATGTCATAAATGTAAGTGGACCTAGTTACACATTAAATAAGAGAATGACGGACCGGTCTTGTAGATGTTATGTTCAATGAAAAATATACTGATCAAAGACGAATATCCCGACACGTATACTTTATCTTTTATACCAATCATTCATATTTTTAAATTTATCAATTCAAATAAAACACTACAAAATAACCCCGATAAATATATATATATATATATGTATATATATGAAAAAGGGTGTTAGTAAATCCTATTGACACGTAATTTCATAAGTCGAACAAAAGAGAGAGAAAAATAGAGAGAGAGAGAGAGTGTGTCTTAATCATGTAAGAAACAGACAGACACCTAAAGGTTGGTGAGTGGGGAAGGGGCTCTCATAAGCTCATAGTAAAATCATCCATTTTTCTGCTGGGAAACAAAATAGAACGGGATACGGTTTTTAGTACGGTGTCCGTACTTGCTAGGATCATGGACCATTAAAATCCTCCCATTTCTTTGCAGGTCGCAACGCCGTTCCAAAAAAAGCTCCTCGTATTCTTCTGTAATAATACAGAAAAAGGATAAATTATAGCCATTTTTTTTTAGGTTTAACATAATTATAAATATTCTCTTGTTATTTGACAAATTATGAATAGTCTCATGAGATTCGTAATTTTTAAATAAAGGGAACATTTTGTCCTTGAATTTTTAGTTGAAATTATAGAAAAATCAAGCGAGACAAATTGTATTATTGTTTATTTATGTAAAGAACTTAAGAAACCTCTCACTGCGTATTGTAGTTCAAAAAAAATTAAGAAAAATTCAATTTGCATAAGGGTATTTTGGTCAGTTCACCCATAAAAATGGGTTATTTGTTAGATGGTTACCAAACCTCAGGGAATATTCATAATTTTTCAAACAATGAGAAAGTATTTGTAATTATGCAAAACATCAAGGGTAGTTGTAATTTACTCTAAAAAATATAATTACTCATGAAATACAGTACATGTTGCATGTAAAAATATTCCATTCTTTTCAAAATAAAAATATATATAATTTCTTGATAAAATAGTTAACCTACCTGAGAAGTTCTCACAAGAAAAAATTTATAAAAATGGATGCGAAAAACTAGGTCGGACTATTTGATAATATATTTTCCAGAATTGTTCATCCATAGTCACGTGAATTTGGTCCTCGAATATTGGAAATTGGCACTGTCATTCTCATCAACAATATTCATCAAAGCTTTTTTCATATTTCGGGAATGTCCTTACATTGAAAACAACCACCAGTAATCTCAATTCGGACACTTTTCACGTGCATGTGAAATTATATACGCACAGGGTTGAAAATTCACGTAATTAATTAAGCTCCGTTTGGATGGAGAAATAAAGTGAGGTTGGTAGTGTGAGTAGAGTAAGCATGAATGATGAAACCCTAGTTGCATTCACATCACCAAAAGTGCAGCTCTTTTATTGTTTGTTTGTTTGTTTGATTGAAATTAATTGAAGAATGGAAAAAGCAGAATGAATAGGTATTTGTCCATTCATATCCAGACTCATAATTTAGGTTGGTCCAAGGTCGCAATTCATACCTCAATCATTCACGTCATCCAATTCTCACCCACTTCTTCCCCATCAATTAATTGGATATATATACCACATTCTTCTTAGATTTTTTTTTTTTTTTTTTAATTTTCTCCAAGGGGTTTAAATATATAATTGACTGAATTTTGAGAAATCAAACTCGAAAGTATGTCAAAAAAGTAAATGGTTCAAATAATTATAGTATGTATATATACAAAGTTTGAGGTCTTTTAAGACATTTTTTTTGCGTGTTTTTTAATATATTGGCATAATTAATCTTCTTTTATCTTATTTCATGTTATTTTAGTATTTTTTTTCTTACCTCAATTGTCTTGAAGTCAATAATTTAGAAAGTACAATCTTATTGATTTTATAAAAAGAAAAAAATAATTAGTACTTGTAGTTTTATAGTTTGAAAAATTAAAACACGCATAAATTGTAGTATTACGCTAATAATTTATGAATTTTCCTTATACTGAGAACTAAAATATCCTCACATAATTCAGTATTTACATTGCCAATTTAAAATTTAAAACCTTTTCAGTATTCAACATGCGAGCTTTAATAGCTTAGTTTTATAGTTAAGACTAAGATATTATGAATAAGTTGAAAATCATCAATTCTTGACTAACCTCCCTACTATTATGAGAATATGCAAATTCTCTTTTCTTACTATTAAAATTACATAAACTTTCATTTTAAAAATATCCACCGTACAAATTGCCTCTTTCATTAATCAACTTAATGAATTTTGTTGATACCATAAAAAAAATTGGTCTAAACTTCCTATAATAACCTCAACCTGAGTAGCTCTATTTCTTATGACTTAAATACCCCTTAGGAGTAATTTGTTATTTTTAAATTTAAAAAGGGTGTATACTTGTAACTTTTAGTATATTATTTTATAATATTTTTTTAATCACATACTGTATATGTGTAGGTTGTGACATTAATTTCTATTCCTAACAATTATTAAAGCTTGTAAATTTTGTTGAAATTATATTAATTTATAAAAAATAAAGCTTATATTTTGGGACAAAAAATACTTGAAGATAGTTTAATCCACTTATATTTTATTGAATTATTTTTAATTTTATAAATGGAGATCAAAATTGTCATTTAAGTATATACCGTTAAATTTGATTAACACATATTAGTCAGATGGGACAATTTATAATTTTCATAATAACAGGGGAGAATTTATATATTTTGATAATAGTAGGTGAAGTCAGTGTAATTAACCCTGTTCGGAATGAGAAAAGGCACAGCTCACCTCTTAGATTTGCGGGTCCCCCACAATTTCTGCTAAATCTTGAAACTTGGGCCCCACAATTTATGCTGACGATGACCGCACCTCACCTCACTTCCCCCGCGGTCAAACCTTTCACACTTTCTTCTTAGCCACCCCTTTTATTAATCTAATATATAACGTGCCCACCCTAATTTTCTTGTATTCCCAATTAGGTCCCCAAGCTCCTTTTTTTTTTATAAAAAAAAACTACTTCTCACCATAAAGTATTGTAATCTACTTAAAGATGGACCCATAATTTACATAGCCTTATAGTAATGTTCAAGTTAATGAAGCCATCTTTATAATTGCAATGGAACACACATTTCAAATATTTACTTAATTTTTGAGATATTTATATTGGTATAATGTATAAAACTCAACCCCATTTTATTTGAAGTAAAAATCGACGATCAAATTTATGTACTAAACATTCATATCAATCAAATTCAAATTAAAATTATATGAATCTCTAATATGTTCAAATATTTGAATGAACACTTTGATTTGTGAAGATATAGTTATCCACCGACGTGATAAATCATCAATAATTTTCTTAGTGGATATCTAATTAAAATCACCCAATTTTCATGCTTAATAATTGCTTCGAATTCGAAAAAACAGCCACCCCCATTGGCATTTAGCAGCCCTTCTTTAATCAATCGGTCGGTCCTATTTTTAATTGTATATAATATATATAGTCTTTCTGCCAAACTTGTGATTGAACGCCACAGGGACCCACCATACCATAGTGGGCTGTGGGATTGGACAGTGGTCTGGTCCACCGAGTAGGAAACATACCAGAATATTTGGAACTTTTGCCCCCGGAGGAATTAATTAATCATTCTTAATTAATTAGACTAATTAATTGAATATCTCAACTTAACCATCAAATAAATGAGAGTAATATATGTCGGAACACACGTTTTTTTTAATATTAATTATGAATTGATTTGACAAATGACTATGGATTAATTGTTTAATTACTTAATGACGTATAATATGACTGGTGGGCCCAGGTGTGTATCAAGAAAATGATTCTCTTTCCAACAGATGAATTTAGTACAAGGTGTTTAATGATGATTAGGAATATAATGATGGTGAATATGGTCATGGTCCCCCCTTGGAGGTGGATTAATTAGGGTGTTTTAGGTAGGATTTACGTTAATAGAATGATTAATGGATGGGGAAAAACCAGGCAAGGAAACAAGGAAACAAATTCATTTTCCAATCATGTTTTTGGAGACACAGAGGATCCAACATATGTCTAGACAAGCCAAGGAATACATAAAAAAAACGATTTGTGTGCTAATTGTGTTTTCTTAAAACCGACCTCCGTAATCATATCTATATCATCTCTCCAAGATATGAGGGATTAATCTTCCTTCTCATTTTCCCAGAAATAAGGGCCAAAAGTGTAATAAATATTTAAATAAAAATTGAAAAATAAAATAGGGGCTGGTAAATATCTCTGAGAAAATAATATTTACAGTTGATGTATGAGAGTAAATTATGAAGAGGAAAATTGCATTTATTATCACTGACACAATGGCATTCAAGTGTTGAAAAAGGGGATTGGGGGGTAGTACATAGATTTTTCAGAAGTAACATTGAATGATGATGCGTGAGAAATTATTGAGCTGAAAAAGTGAGAATGCATGCACATGATGGGGACCATCACATATAATGCATGATGATGATGATGCATATGGTCCATAAATTACCATTTCATAATCTTTAGGGATAATTACAATCTCATTTCTTAAAATTTGATGTAATTACACATAAATTTTATGTGATTTAAAAAATTACATCTACTACCTTAAAGTTTGATTCTATCTAACAAATAGAGCCCTATATTAGTCATAATTCACCAATTTATCGATATTAGCAAAAAAAACTAAATGAAAGTTGATATTGTATCGATACTTACTATCGATTGACTTATTACTGATCTACTGCATGTTAAATATATATTTTTATGACTAAACTACCCTTATATATGTTCAACGTTAATGCACGTGAGGAGGTATATCTTTACCCTTAAAGAGTAGTTTGGTTGTAAAGATTTTTTTTTTCTTGCAATAAGTCATTGATAAGTCAATAGGTGGTAATTATTAATTTTCGTTCAATTTTTTTGTTAATATTAATAAATTCGATAAATTTTTACAACGAGAGGGGCCTATTTATTAAATAGAAACAAACCTCAAGAATACTAGATATAATTTTAACTACAGAGGTCTACGTATAATTAGATCAAACTTCAGGGGAGAAGAATGTAATTATCCCCAATCTTTATCTATTCTCAACTTGTAATTATCATAAAAAAAAAAAAAAAAACACATACATAAATGTATATAGGACACATGTACATATATGATAAAAGGGATATGGCCTATGTTTTCATTTACAATTTTTAATTTTGTATAAATTTTCGTATCAAATAAGAATATATTTAGATTAACTAATAAGAGTATGTTTTATATTGAACTGTGGTATTAAATCAATATATTTTCAATAAATATATTTTCAATTTAATACTATTTCAAAAAATAAAAACTGCAAGCTTTGCTTTTCGGACACCTTTTTTAAGACTTCAAAGGGCATCAGGTAGATAGTGTAGGGCAGAGGGAATTATACTAAATCATAGGGGTGGGTTGGGTAAGAGCAAGACAGAAAGAAAAGAAATGAAGGGATGGGCCCTTCCAATTGTTGGGCCCTATTATTAGAGGCCCAAAATAGTTTCCACAAATGGGCTACGTAATAGGCCCAATTCCCCACCCTTTGAGCCGTTAGCAACGAACTATTCAAACAGTGATATGTGACTATTTTCTATCACATAAGTAATCGATTCAGCGCAAACACAACCATCCATGTACAAACACAACTATTCATAAGATATACACTTATCTTAACCTTGGGAATGCGATGAAATCAGAGCTCAGGCAAGAATCCATCCAAAACAGCATACATCGGCACGACACCCGTCCTGACGAACAATTGTATATTTTCCAGATGCTGTTAAATTCTACTTCAAAGCTCAGCAATTACAAGCAAAAATTCAGGAACTAGGACTTACCTCAACCTGAGAGTATGAAGAAATCACTCTTCTTCTTCAAAGTCTAAAAGAAAGTCTGTTAAGTTTTCTGAATCATCTATAGCTTCTTCCAGGGACATGCTATTTTTCTTGGGCTTGGCCTTGGCCTTGTCCTTGTCCTTGTCCTGCGCCTAAGAACGGAGCGTTACCCGTAAATATCAAATAAATGAATCCAAAAACTTTAAACACTAGAAACAATATAAGTCTACGTATCCATCTTGTTAGTAGAAGTAGTTGATACACCTTTGACTTGCGCAGTTCTGGATTGCTTTTCAAAACACTCCAATTCCGTGTAATTTTCTCGTCCTCTTCATCTTCGCCTTCAGCATCACTGTCCTCTCCTTCATCCTGTGCAAGAACTCGGAGAAAAGACATAAGAAGCTCTCAACTCTCAAGATACCATAACTAAACTATAAATTCAGAGAGGAGTCAGAAAGTAACAACGAAAGAATCTCACATCATTTTCTCCTATGTCAACAGCTCTTGCCATAGCTTCATCCATATCTGTCATCTGGTGCAGAAGACAAACACTTAAAACAATAGCGTGCAAATGTAAAAATCCAAAAATATGACGCCTATAAGTATAATCACAATAGAAACTATCAATGAGCGTCCTGTTACCTCAAGTTCTTCTGTTTTCTCTTTAGCCAGGATTTTCTCCAGCTCGTCTCGTGATATTATTTTTCCATGCTGATAAGAAGTTTTGGACATATCATGAAAGGAAATTCATGCCAATGAATCAAATGTTACAATTTTTTTTCCTGATCTATACAGAAACATCAAGATTTTCTGCAGTGTTCAATGGGTCTCTATAAGTAGCATATAAACAACAGAAAGAGATTTTTACAAGAGAAATCAAACGATAAAAGGGTTGTCAGATCTGAACAAGAAGCAAGGGACTGAGAGCTAGACTATGACATGTTTTACTTAACAAATGAAAAAGAATTCTAAGTAATTATCAGTGCAAACCTCTTTAAGATAATCAAGCATGTTTGGAGTTGGCTCGTGAAAATCTGGACCCCTGTAATCAATCACCTCATTTGGATCCTGGATATAGTTCACGGTTGGGTAAACAGGGTCTCCACCCCATACTGCAAAAATCAGCAGATTAGAAGAGTTTGATGCTAGAATTCATTCACAATCAGTGCACGTTCTTGTGATCTTATATTTATGGAACATATGTGTGTCTCATTCTATATATGAACAAGGAGAAACTGAGAAGAGAAGCATATACTTTGCTTTATTTGATCCTCCCTCATTCTCATTGCTAGTGGATCCCGAGGAATACGGATATCAGTGCCTATCATGATGCGGTATTCTCTATCAGTTTGATGCATGAACATCTCAATTAGTTGCGTGTTCTCATCTTCACCAGTCTCTTCAAAATGCTTTTGCACTGCTTCTCGGGAAGTGTCTCTTTTCCAAGCTTTGACCCATTCCGAGTAGTATGCTATAGGGCCTACCCTTTCTAGTTTTTCATGTTCTGCCTGAAGCCTGCAAATCTGCTATAGTTAAGATCTCCAGAACACAGCTATATTTAGCTGCTTATTTGAACGGAAAAAAACCGAAAATCTGAGGAGCACATAAATATTGGATCTTTTATGCTCTCTGCAAAGAGTATGATTGGAGGCAAAGTTTCTCCGTCATTACACAAACTTTTTAAGCGTATATTGACAATAATGAAAAATAATTCTCTCTCCACAGACTTACTTCTTCAAGTCATTTACACTAAACACTTAGCACTGAGGTGCATCCCTTTCCAATATTACTGTCTCCAAAGAAAGCCCATTTGAGTTGAGTTGTGGTTCTCCTATATTTCTTGATTTCCACTCATCAATATAAACGTATCTAAACTTTATTGAGGAAATAATACGGGTACCTCTCTTCCTTATAAATATGTCGTCTAGCTCTATAAAGAGAACACTCAGTAAGTGTTGGGTGGTCGCCGTAAAGCTTTACTTGCCCCGTCTCTGCCATAGCTTTGAGGAACACCTGCAGAAAATGGCTCATCAAATGGGGTGGGCGAAAATTGTTAATAGAAAACCAGAACTCAAGACATTAAAACATTGCTAATCAAATACAAACACGGTAGAAGATCGTGTCGCAATGTCTGAAAACACCAAAGAGCAGATTGCAACTATATTAAGTCAAATATCCAATAATCATCTAGAGACAAATGTAGATTCCATAGACAGGCTAGTCAGAGAACTATGCGCTTACCTGCTTTTCCATGACCCATACTCAGTAGAGAGATAAGGATGCATAATTGAAATAAAAGGTGCTTTTATTTAAAAAAGAAATAAAAAAAGAAAATTTAACACATATCAGTCAGTTTTTCCTCTTCAGAGAATTCAACAGTTAGGTCCCATTTCCTGTCAGTCAAAATACAACAACATGCATTTCATATTGTACTGATTCAGAAACATCTGATCATGAGAAACTTCAAGTTTTACCTTTCTAAACATTAATATGCAGCGGAGCCGGCATGCTAATTGAATTCTTTATACAAAGTTAAAATGAGAACTAAATTGGCCTGACAAATGATTGGCCATACAATTACTACTTGAAAAATTAAAATAGAATCGTCAAAAGTATGAACATTATTCCCAAGTAAATATATCTTATTAAGCCATCAATTCCATTGACCTCACCATTTAAACTGTGTTAGCAAAGCTTAGCCTGCAGGATAGGAAAAAGTTATTAGAGTGACAATCTTTACTAATTATTATTATTGCCAGGTGTTCAAGTCGCCTACCCTGACTGGTTCCGGACAAGTAATCACTTGTTCTATTATCCTCTCCTTCAAGAGATTTGCGTTTTCATTTTGGCCAGAAGAGAAGGCGGAGAGAAGTACGTACCGTTTCAACATCTGGCCGTCTCCTTTGCCATCTAGACCACTGTTCCTTCTCAGGCTTTCTCCAGTTCCACCATAGTTCTTCACTTGTAAGTGGCTCTTCTACTAGTATCTTAGCTTTTGGATCAACAAAAGGGTGAGGGTTCCCAACCTTCTTGTCCAGTTCATATCCTGTCAATTCTTGTTCCTCAGGTTCTGTCTGATAAACAACATACTCAGATAAGAGATCTTTAGGATCATCCGATGAATCCTCTTGAGATTCAGCTTCAACTGGATTTAGAACCACATTCATTTCTGCAGTCTCAGATGCCGAGGCCGACGACTTGTATTTTTTCCTCCTACTTCCAGGACTTTTTCCAAAAGATGGTTTTCCAGTTGAGACACCAGTTGGTTCAGGAGCTCTGGCAGCCCTCACACGACTGGATGTGCCTTCTGGCCAATACTCTTCCCCTGGAATACTTGCACGAGCTCCAGAAGCTGGCTCAAGCTGTCCAGATGTGGAGTCCATATAGCTATGATATGGTGCACGCTCAACTGATACATGCTTAAAAGAGCTCTCCTCCTTATCAGTTTTTTCACATTTTATATGAGGAAGCAAAGGAGTCTTTTTGAGTGGACTATTGCTGCCAACACTGAAGTTCCATATTGGTGGAGCAAATGAACCTGCAAATGATATCTGGCAGACCAAAGGATAATCTTAAGAAGAAGAGTTCTAAACAAAGCTAAAAGGTGTGATAATAAATGAATCAGCTAGGCTCAAATGTTATCACCATAAGCCTAATTAAGAATGCCCTATATCAATCTTTTTCCATTGCTACGTCAAAGAGAATTTATCAATTAACAGAAGCGCAAATGTAAGCAAATTCAAAGGCAAATAGGTAGATTTATGCATTTATAAGACTTCTATCTCTTTCACCGGGCATATACACATGAAAATAACAAAAGAGCTCTCTGGTAAAATTTTGGCAAATGAATAGACACAAGATGCAAGAAAGAAATCTAGAGAAGCATCGTTTAAAAGCATCTAAAAGATGAAACCGTGCAGAATAGAGAACAGAAATATCCCCAAGTTCAATTTCTGTATGTCAAAGTGATTGATCCCAAAAGGATGACAAAAGTACACAGTAAGTGTAGGAAAACAGTTCACCAAGTCCTGAAAGTCTAGTAAGTCAGGAAGAATAACTGCATCTTCTACAGCATTAGACAAATTAACAAATGACAAATATCCAAACATAATTATGATTTGTTCTGGCCCTTCGAGAAGTAGGTATAAGATGTTGTGTGGAGTTTAAAAATGGTTTAAGGAAATAAATGAATCAGGACTGGCCAAGGAAAAACCATATGGCAGGAAAAAATGAAGCACCACTTGTTAGGCTATCAGAATACAAGGATAAAAATAAATATCAAAGAAATATGACAAGTTTGGTACCGAACCTATAACTACTGTTGCGCGGAAGCAAGGGTTACATTAAAATCCGAAAGAAGTTTAAAGCATGTTCTTACTTCAATTTTTGTCATGCTTGGCCACAATATTGTAAGTAAATAATTTATGCTGTCCGGACAACTTTCAAGAACCATCTCACAAGCTTCATGGATCCATTGACTGTTTGATTTAAGAGATGATCAAAACCTAAAAAATTCTTAACTGGTAATCAACATGTGTCGAGAAAATTAAGCTAGTTAAAGTAACTTAAGAATGGCATGGATAAAATCAGAAAAACAGAATACTTTTTTGTAATATTAGAGAAATCTGTTAATCCATCAACAAGATTCTACTCAACTAACTATCAGAAAAGGGGTTATGATTCTTCAATTCAAGAAACGATTACTACTGATATCAAGAAAGACACGATGATTATTGAACTCCAGAAACCATTTTCATAGACTAATAACGTGAATTATTCCCGCTGACTTATCAAGAAAAACAGAAACGATTCTTGAAGTCTAGAAAAGCTTTTAATCAAATTATCGAAAATAGGAGATTCTAAAAAATGGAAACCATCCCTAGTAACTTGTCAGTAAAAGAAAAGATGGCTCTTGAATTCTCATACATGCCTAGTCCGACGCTTGTTTAACCGTAAACACAATTACCCAAAAGGCCGACCTTCAAATTGGTGGTGGAGAACTTCTTGGTAATAACCCCATCAACGGAAACCATCCTTCTTAATCCTCCATCTGAAACAATAGAAAGGGAAAAAAAAAAAAGTAAATTCTTGAACACAAACGCAAAAATCCATAATAAACCGAAAGCGCGCAATGACCTTGATAATGCCAAGAAGGTGAGACCGACGACATATTTATTCAGTGAAAGAAACTCTGAAGAGAGAGAAGCAAAAAAGACGAGTTGCTTGGGTTTAAGGAACGAAGATTTTAGCGGATAGAGTGAAGGCGCGGAGTAAGACTTTACCTTACCATCAACAACTTTTACCGTTGTAAAGAATTTCAGCTTTAACGTTATATTTCTACCCTCACCCTTACCTTATCTGGATTAGAATGAAAATATATCAATAATACCTCTCCACACTCCAATCCAACCCAATCTTAAAAGTAATTCATCCTCTTTTTTTTTTTGGTTCTCTCCCTAAATTAAATAATCTAAACAATTCTTTATGATTGTTTTTTCTGGTTTTGGTAATCCATAAACTACACAATCCAAACCACGAGTTGACTAGAACATTGAGTTTCAAATTCAATAATGCGAGAACAGTTTTCGCTCTTTTTCTACAAACACCATTTGCTGGGGAAAAAATAAAGAATTAATAATATTGAGTTCGTAACTAAGTTGAGAAAATGATTACATAATTATAGAACTCAATATGAGCCTCGGAGATCCAATTGTAAATCTCGAGTTAAAAAGTAAGACGTCGAGTACTTACTATAACTCAATTACGAATATAAAATCCAAATCATTGTAATTTTATTCTTTTTCTTAAAATCTTTATCAAGAGGGAACTTTAGTATCTGTACGAATGATGAAAGTTCGTAACACAAATACATAAATCATGTATTTTTTATCTGAAGAGCACCTTAGTCGGACGAGCTACTTTGCAGCCCGAGAGCAAGTGCTGATACTTCCCCTTTTAGTCCTAATTGAATTACTAAAAAAGCATATAATAATGTCCTTCGAAATCTTGGCCCGGCGTATTTGTTATGCTGGGAAGGTTACAATTCGGCAAACACTGCTTGTTTATACCTCATTGGGGTGGCCACAAGAAACCACCTGCACCTAAAAGAAGAAAACACATCAAGGTATAACAAATATTGATATTTATTGGTTCCGAATCCGATTAGGGTGATGCCCGCCCATAGACATGCCTAAGGGGGGAATCATTCTGCCCATTTAGGAGGTATCACTTTCCGTTATTAGTTTTCATCTGAAAGTTATACGGGAAATGTGACGACTGATGATGCTCCCAAAGCAATTTCAACCATGGATCGCCTCATATGAACCCATGGTACCTCAGCAGGGAAGCCTTCCGGCCAAACTCAGCAGCCCAACAGTCCATTTTCCACTGATGGTTCCACGTTAAATCGGAAGCACTCTTAAGCAGGACACAGACCTCTTGCACAAATAAGCAAATCATCAGGCATAACCAAATATCTTGTATGCAATCGACTGTACTTGGATACAAAGCCAAGCATAATATATATAGTCTTATCAAAAATTTATCATTGGTTTCCAATGGATTTTCATCAAAAGAAAATCCAAGCATGTACATTGTACGCCATGAAAGATTTCTACATTGTCATTTTATCAGGTTAGACAATCACCAAAGGAAAAAATGAACAATCTGTCATTTAACAAACTTCATAGATAGAGCTTAGCACCATTAAGTATTAAAAGTCCAAGCTTATCACAACCTTGGATATCTGAAGTGCAGATGCTATAATCACAAGGGAAGACACAGAACTTCAGAAAATGGAGTCAGAATTCTCCTCCTCGCATTTGAACACCTAGCATGGCCATCTCAATGTCAACTGTCATATTGTCACGGCTAACAGACTAATTAGATTCCAGACACAAAATCTGGAACACCAAAGGCATCTCATGCAATAATATATATTTGCTCTTTACCTAGAAGACATAGTTATCTTACAGCCAAAGCATTCTAGGCACATTCTAATTAAAGCATTAAAGCTACCAGATCATGTAGGCACAGCCATTCAAACTTTTCTTTCCAAGACAAATATTTTGATCCACAAGCCCCAACATCATCCTTACAGATAGTAAAGCACAAGCTAAAAGACCTCAAAGGAGTGATTTCCATGTTAATAAAGAATTCTCGCCATTTCAAGTATACAGTTAAACTGAACAGTATCCTGCTATTGCTAAATACCGACACGGCTAATGAAATTAACTACTTAACAAAAATGAATTAACATGAAGCCAATTACAAAAACCAATGAAATATAACTTACTGCCTGAAGGCATTGTTTCAAGGGCGAATTAACTTTCACACGGTGAACAGTGAAGGATGCAGGTACATCACCCTGTTCACTACTGTTGTTCAATCATTGGCCACTCTCCACTGCTTAATCCACAGCAGACTTTCTTCAACATGTTGAGCAACCTCAAATGCCAAACAGATAGATCTTGGAGGCAAACCGTCATTTATCCTGACAAAGATTTTCTGTTATCTTGTTGTCAGGCCCACGAGAGGGCTTGACTGGTCTTAGAACTAGCTTGCAGTTCTTGTAGACTATGCATTTGAGATTTAATGTAGGGTTATTGGTGGTCAAGGCTGTGATACTTTTAGATTCTGGCCATTTATCAGTAAAAAATAAATAATTCTGGAAAGAAAAATTCAAAGCTTGCAAATTTAGTGTTCTGTATTTGTTTGTGTTTGTCAGTTTTAACCATCAAGTCTCCCATAACAAGTTGTGTCTACAAGTGCAGGTTCATGTTATAAACTTATACCTTCAGCATTGAACTCCTAGCCCCTTTATCAAACAAAAGCACCAAAAAACTTGCACCAGGACATAAAAGGTTGACCCTGGGACAAGTATTTCATCAGAAGCTATTGAGAACAAAGAATAACTTCTCTCAGAATGGCAAAACCAGCTATGAAGGAATTTTTTGTAAAAATTTGCACCACGACATCAAAAATTGGCCGTGGACAAGTAAATCATCAAAAGTTATGAGTGTAAAGAACAATTTATCTTGGCAATGGTAAAACCAGCCAGGAAGAAAAATTATCATCATTGTCAGAAGGGAGAAATAACAGAATTAAGCAGTTTCCTTCTCTCTAATTAACCAAGCAAGAAACTGCAACTAGAGTTCAAACATTAAACAAACTGAATATTGCCGAGATTGGATAAAATGTTTCTTGTTCAGCTTCAAGCTGTGGATGGTCAGTAAAATACCACTAATTCACAAACAGAATCATCTACTCATACCCTCAGAATCTGTAGCTTGTTTGAAAAAGCAATTGCGACCCAATCAGGCTGTGATGAGGACCACTGCAGCTGCTCAATCTCCGCCCCAGCAGTGTAGGCCAGAATTGGATCCAACCCGCCCTCCACTGGCTGTCCCATCGAAGAAAGATCCCAAATTAAAGCTTGAGAATCATCCCCTGCCGTGCAAATGTGGCAAGAACTATGTGGCGCCCATGCAATCGCGTTCACACTAGCCTGATGCCGCTGCAACTCGACCACTGGCAATGTTGGGAAACGTATATCCAGAACCACAACCTTGCTACTGTCCATTATAATAGTAGCCATGTATCTCGGATCCTGCTTATTCCAGCCAAGCCTTACTAAGGGAGTATCCGGCTCGGAGCTCTCGTAGATAATTGTCGAATGCTCCTTATCTCGAAGGTCGAAAACCCTAACCGAGCCATCTGCAGAAACCGAAGCGAAAACCCCAACCCCGCCCCACGCAATATCGTAAACCTCCTTGTCGTGGGCAATTAGCTGCGTATCCACCACCTCTTTTTCAATATCCCAAATCGTGCAAGTGGTATCAATACTCGAGGTCCCAATCCTCCTCGGCTCAGCTTCATTCCAGTCAAACGAAGTCAACGGTCCGGAAAACTCGCTGTTGCGGTTATTGTTCAACAAGCTCTTGAGCTCCACGCGCCTCCCGCTCTCGGACTCGGAGATTTGCCAGAGGCGGAGGAAATCAGAGGATGATGCAAGTAAATCGGGGCGCTGGCATTCTTTATCGGGGATGAAGATAAGTTTGGTGGGCGGGTAGGGGTGGTCGAATGAGAGGGTCGGGTCGGAGCGAATCTCACCGGTGGAGTCGTCTAGCTGAACGATTTCCACCCGGTTGGGGTACTGTTCGAGGAGGCTGGCGATGGCGAGTCGGTACTTTTTGTCCTTGCGTACACTCCAGTTCATGGCGTAGATGTGCCATGGGGCTTCGTATGTGTAGATCTCGGAGCGGCGTTGCTGTTCATCCGAGCCGTCTTGGTTCGGATCGCTGCTTGCACCCATCTTTCACGGGCTTCTCCTTGTATGTTCTCTTCTTCCTTCGGCGGCTCTCCGAGAAAGTTCCAGAAAGAAGAGATGGTGCACCAAGGGTGTGTACCTCAGAGTACTACTCAATCGATTTGAGTATAAACGGATAAAATAAAAAACGAGGGATAATATGAGATGAGAGTATATAAAGAAATCAATCACAACGTGGCAGTACAGAGTAATTGAGGCATAGTTGTAAATTTGGAGAGTAATGGGGCTGAATTGGAAACTCGATTGATTTAATAATGACTCGTTTAGTCATTTGGAAATTGGAATGAATAACATATGAGATACTTATAATATCGGGAAAATATACATATATATATGAGATACTTATAAAGATTTCTTGGTTTTCAAGTGACTTGAATTGTTGAACCAAGCAAATATATTAAATTTCAAAAATTTATATATTTTTTTATGGTATTTATATCCTTTGTTTTTTCATTTTTTAATGATTTTTTATTTTTATTTATTTTATAAGTACAATACATAAAAATTATAAATATGCCTTAATAGGATAGTGATGCGTCGTGCCATGTGATAGTGTCCCATTGTCCCATGGTTCGAGTTATAAATATGTTTTTATAGTATAGTGATGCGTTGTATGATGTAATCAGTATTCTATTGCGCAAATATAATTCGTTTTCGTCCAAATCGTGAAATATTATTCATTTCGTCACCTCAATTAGTGAAAGAAGGACTTGAACCTTATAAATTGTTCAAACTTTTTGTCTATAACTAATATGGTGTCCTATTGCGTGATATGTTGATCGAGTTATAAATATGTCTTAATATGACAATAATGGGCGTATGATGTGATCGGTGCCTATTGTGCAATATATCGTCACCCAATAGTGAGACATTATTCATTTCATCACCTCATTGGGGAGAGAAGGGCTATAGGTTTATAAACCTCTCAAAGTTTTCATCTAAAGTCAATATTGTGCACTTATCTACATTATCAGTTTCCCAAACAAAATGCTTGGGGTTGATACACGACATCCTTTTCGCAAACGATGTCAAATAATGCAATGTACAGCACAATTAATGTCCCACGGAGCAAGACATTATCTATTTTGACTTCATAAACATCACAATTTTGTCCCGTAAACAAAAATGTTTGCTCTCTGATGGCATGAAACATTGACATCCGATTATGTAATGTAAGGTGGAGAAAATTAAAACTTAAGGCTCAAGCTGTAATAACATTAAGCTAAAAAAACATTCGCAATAATATCTCTCGTCATTATGCGTAATTTTTGAATTAATTAAAAGAATAAATGTCTCATTATACTTCAATATCTGATCGAGAAATTGTCTAAAGCAACCATCAAATTTAACCAAGTACAATAATTTAAACAAATATTTCAAACTTTAAGCAATACATAAGAGACATTTATTAAAAACGTATAATAAATAAAAATAATCACGATACAAAAGAATATAAAATTAATTAAGTGTAGATTTCATACATTGTATTTTAATGTGGGTCGAAGATAAGGATGATGGCTAAAGATGTGTCTCATTCAAAGAGAAGGGGAAAAAAAACAAGAATACATAATATAAAGAAACTAAAAAGAGATGACAAAATCACTTCAATATTCATCAAATCCACACGTAAATAACTTTTATTTAGTAATAATTATTTTTTGCTTTTGTTTGATGGGAATAGATCATACTTAGAGTGAAAAATACCAAAATAATTCCCCTCTTAAAAGCAAAATTTTATTTAGGGCGAAGATATGCACTTTTCTTACTCGAGTTGGGTTGATCATATTTGATTTCTGAGCTGTTAATCGTCTGAAACCTAATAGCTCACGATCACATCAGTGCCTAGAGTTCACACAAATGAGTACATTTGATTTTATAATACACCTAACCACTTCAATTATTGGTATGCCAATCGCCATATATTACTTTCACAATGGCATTCAATACTTAATCCCGACCTCATGAATTGACTTAAGCATTGATATGTTTTGATTGAGGACCACATAACTAATCTAATGATTTCTTTTATTTCTCATACTTTCGAAACCCGATATATATTACAACTGAAGGGATCTCGATCTTCAATTCGAGTTACTATTTAAGAGATATCCAATCTTGATAATATTCTTAGTAATTGGTTCGAAAACAATAATATTTTTTGTTGATTATTTATATGGAACCGAAGAGTCCAAATACGAGAACGGTATTCAGAATTATTTTATTTACATTTCTTCCATTGCAGCGATCTTCCAATTGTTGTGTTCCCTGCCCGAAACTGGTGCATAATTACTTTGTCTATATTTATTTTTATATTAAAAAAGCATTCTCCACTTATTCATAAAAAAAGAAAAAGAGGGCTTTGGCACATGTATAGAGAATATCGGGGCAAAACTATAAAATAAGGAAAACCAAGGGGCCAATATGAAGTTTGGACCTTTTTCACGGGGCCCACTGGACCCTGATTGCGATTGGCTGCCTCCGTTAAGGTATTCTCTATTTTTAATTTTCACAGACAACTCCTCCTACTTCCATTTATTTTCCCTTTTTTCTTTTGTTTTCCATTTTATATTATTATCTATACTAATTATAAAAAGAAAAGCTCTTTTGTGTCTAAAATGGAAGTTATTTTAAGTATTTTACAAAATTTACCCTTTGCTTTTGCATAATTCATTTTTATATTTCTTTTTGCAAAGTCTATAATTTGTGAAGGGCAAAAATAGAAATTCAACATAATAGTGATAGTTCTCATACCAAATTTTCAAACTACCTAATATGCCCTTATTAACTTCTATATTCTCATTAATCATCATTCTTTAAAGAAAAAAGAAAAAAAAAAACTCATGTTTTATGTTAGATGAACTACTTATCTCCTCTATTAATTAAGAAAATACTATTAGAACTTTTAATAATATAATTATTATGTTATAATTTTTTAATTAATAGTCGTTAGCAATTGTTAATTATAATAAATTTTAACAATTTATATCTATTAATAGATTTAGCAATTACATCTATTAAATTTACTTTTAAATTAACTTTGATAAAATTTTATATGTTTTTTGTTATAATTGTTATAGATAAAATTAATAGATGTGATTGTTAATATGATTATAAACTAAAAGTTATTTTAGTTTACCTATTTTTTGAACAAGATTCTGTTTATTACCACTTCCATATGATAAATTGTTTCTTCATAAATGTATTTTTAATTATTCAGGTTATGCGATTTGAATGGCAGTGAGGCATTCTCAAATTTGGTTTCTTCTACCATTCAATTTTAAGGAGTTGCAATTAAAATGTGAAAAATTTTGCTTTGTCTATTTTTTTCTTTTCCTTATTAATTATGTAGATTATGTTTGTTGTTGGTAATAATAGTTCATTTGTAGAGGTTTTTCACAGTTCTGACATTTTGTGCCTAAATGTTGTGATAAAATTCATCAATTCGTAGATACTAACAGCTAACGCGTGCGGTTCTCGCATGCGCAATTTTTAAGTGTAAGTCAGAGTAAGTATATAAATTCTTATAATTATAAACAAAATAAAGTTGAATAAAATCCTTTAACCCCGTATATTTTCCTCTTTATAATCAACACTTTTATTTTTCCTTTTATCTGAAAATTATATTTTTATATCTATAAAAGTTCTATTAGTACTCTGTCTGCAATTATCCTTTACTTTTACTAAATATTTTGTAAAAATGAAAGTTTTTACCCTCAATTTCTATTGTTGCTAGATTAAATTCAAATTCTTTGACTTTTATTTTGAATCAATTTCCTCTATCTTCTTCATCGACTGAAGAAAGTTGAGAAAATGATTAAGAGAAGAAAGTAAACAAAAAAAAAAAAACAACTTTGTTTTTATTCAAGAAAAAAAAATATAATTTACGAAGAAAAAATTAAATCAGAAAATCACTGATTGTTCACTAACAACACAAAATAATATATAGAAAGTCGATGTTTTTATGTGAAAATTATTATATTTATAAATGAACGAATCCATACAATATTTAAAAGTTACAGATATACAGTCTAATTTTATTTATAATTAAATTTTTTTTATATTTACCTTGACTTACATTTAAAAATTATGCACGTGAGAACCGCGTGCGTTAGCGGCTAGTAACAATATTAACAAAAGCAAGCAATAATATATTTTTTTTTTCATTTTTTGGCGGTACGTACGTTTTCATCTTTATTTTTTTTTTAATAATTAACATTATTAAATCCGGGCTCAGGTTCAGGCTGAGGCTCAGCCACCACTTCCATCTCCGGATTGCCCACGTCTTCATTGCTATCAGGCCAACGGCGAAAAGCTAAATTATAGTAATACTTTTGTTTATCTATCTACTTTCCTTTTTTTCGTACTGCAAAAGCTAGGGTTTTTTTTTTTTTTGGCGACACTTCCAGATCACACTCAACATCGATCTGCTGCGACATTTTGGATTTTGCCTAACATTTTCCAGCCATTTCTGGGCGTTGGTACGTTTACATTTTAGTTTGTTCGATTAGCGTACATCTCTATAGAAAAAATGCCGTTGGTATTAGTTGAATGCGGAGAAATAGGGTTTCGGTTAATGCATTGGCGCTTATTTCTGAATCTAAATGAACTTATGCATCGGATTCCAATGATCTTATTTTCTTTAATAGATGTTTGCTGACATCGTGCATTTTAGGCTTTTATGAACGTCGGGTGCCAGAGTGTATGCTGGAGGTATTCTTGGTGAACTGATCCGTACTTGGTGGTTGGGTTCTTGTCTGGAAGTTGGGAGTTGTGGGAGATGTGTGCACTTTGTAGTTGGGCTCTTTTTATGTTTGTGAGGCATGGGTTGGAGTGAGATTTGGCTTTTGCTGAGGACGTCTGTTTGTTTATTTGGTTTATAAGGATGAAGAGATTGAAGGGCGAGTCTCCAAGTGTAAGGAGGTTCAAATTGTCATACCTTCTGCTGGGAGCAGCCGCGATATATTTGATTCTTATTTTCTTCAAATTCCCTGAATTTTTGGAGAGTGCAGCAATTTTAAGTGATGGTGATAGCAATGGCAGCTTTGATGGATTCTCAGTCAAGGATGAAGAGGATGAGGAGATAACTAAATCACATGTCAGTTCTGATGGGTTTCACAGGATACTACAAAATGATGAATTTCTGGATTCTGCGGTAAAGCCTCAAGAAGCAGCAGCTTCAAAAGAGAAGAAGGACCACCATTTGGCAATTAAGCTGTCGCAGCAGCAATACGGTCGAATAACTGCTGAAATATTTAGGCGAATGAATAGGACCAATAACTTGTCTGTGATGGAAAGAATGGCAGATGAGGCTTGGACTTTAGGACAGAAGGCTTGGGAAGAAGCAAATAAATATGACGAAAAGGAGATTGACATGACCACCATACTTGAAGGGAAGCCTGAGTCATGTCCTTCATGGGTTTCAATGAGTGGCGAAGAACTGTCCAAGAGAGATTTTATTATGTTCCTTCCATGTGGTCTTTCTGCAGGTTCTTCTATTACGGTGGTTGGAACTCCACGCTATGCTCATCAGGAATATGTACCACAACTTGCTAAAGTAAGGGCTGAAGATGCACTGGTTATGGTGTCACAATTTATGGTTGAACTGCAAGGATTGAAGGTTGTGAATGGGGAGGATCCACCAAAGATTTTGCATTTGAATCCTCGATTACGAGGCGACTGGAGCCATCAGCAGGTAATTGAGCACAATACGTGTTATAGAATGCATTGGGGAAGAGCTCAAAGGTGTGATGGCTTACCTTCCAGAAGTGACGATGATATGCTGGGTAACAACATTCTTTCCTTTTGGCTTGTTAATTTCATCTGTTTTCAGAATAGTGCTTCTCTTATTTTTCACTGTATGAAAGGATTTAGCAATATCCTGATATCATGATGGTGACTTGAAGCGTGATTGTGCTAATAAAAATATTGGCATGGACTCGGGAACTCAATGGTATTTGTCGTCTAGGGTGGCCAAAACATGGAATCCCAAAATCCAACCTTCTCTTTTATGGTTAACACCGTGATCAAAATTTGAAACTTCTTCGTTCAGCATTGTGGAAATAGAAAGAAATTCTTAAAAGATCTAAATAATTTAAATATAAATCATTAACTGCACCGAGGTAATTGCAGTTAAGGCATGATGAAAATCCACAAACACACGTTTCAGGAGCTTATTTCCATTACTGGATAGATGTCAAAACTTGCCTGTATGACATTAGACAACAATTTAGGCATAGATTTACCACCGTCCATCTTTGAGGCAGTGCCTTCTGCACTGGGTTTCAGCAAGAATACTGTTGTGCCTTCATCGTCTTTATATGTCTGATTATATCTAGAACATTAGCCATATGTATTTGACCAATTTGTTGAAAATCTGAACAAAACAAGTAGTTGTATTGGCTTTGCATTAGTTTCTACTTCATCTGATGCAGTGACATTTTTTTTTCTCAATTTCCTGGATTTATAATGTGCTATGCTTGACTTGCCCTAAAATGATGCAGAAATGTTGTGGGTTTCCCATATTACACCTCTTTTTATTATGTTGGATTTTATTATTTATTGGCATACTCATGTATAAACTTCTATAACTTTTTGTTTCTCTTTAAACACATTTGATTTGCTTGCTTTGCTGGTGGATCTTCTAAAAATCCTGGGATATTATCCTTGCAGTTGATGGATACATGCGTTGTGAAAAATGGATGCGTAATGATATCATAGATACAAAAGAATCCAAGAGATTTTCATGGTTTGAGCGATTTATAGGACGTGCGAAAAAACCAGAAGTGACCTGGCCGTTTCCCTTTCGGGAGGGACGAATGTTTGTTTTGACTATACGTGCTGGAGTTGATGGATATCATATAAATGCTGGGGGTCGTCATGTGACATCATTTCCATACCGAATGGTATGTCGCTTGCAGTCTCAATTGGATAACATCATGTGATTGTTTATTGAGGTTCTGCCATCAGTTTAAGTCTGAGAATTATTTACTAGGTGACTTGCAAAAGTTCTGACAGGCTGGAGTTGGCCAATCTGGCATAAAAATCTTTTCAAGTCTTTGACCTTTTTTGTTCTTTAGCTTATGCTTCTTCTCTATTGGGATCTGGTGTGCCTGTTACCGAATTGCATTAAAATATTTAAATTATTAACACTTGTTTCTTCCTTCATTGATATCTTCAGTTCCTGATCGCATATATAGCAGTTTGACAGCTGTACTTTCTAATCAATGCATAGATTCCATGTTTCAACATCTGTCGAACATTGTATAATATCTATTAATATTTATTCAGGGTTTTGCACTGGAAGATGCAACAGGATTAGCAATAAAAGGTGATGTGGATGTTCATTCAGTATATGCTACCTCTTTGCCAACCTCTCATCCAAGTTTCTCACCCAAAAGAGTATTAGATTTCTCTGAGAAGTGGAAATCTCAACCTATACCCCAAGGTCATGTTCAACTCTTTATTGGGGTTCTTTCTGCAACCAACCACTTTGCAGAGCGTATGGCGGTACGAAAGACATGGATGCAATCTCTACCAGTCAAGACCTCTAGAGTTGCTGTTCGCTTCTTTGTTGCACTGGTAAGCAAGCTTTTTGTTTCAATTGCATCCACTTCCCTAAGTAATTTTGTCGTTGAGATTTCTGTTCTTCATTGTTTGTTTGTATCTACTCAGAATCTCAGATACATTGAACTTCCACGGTACTTGTAAGTTAGATATATATTTTCAGATGGTTACGTATGGATACCAAATGAAGGTGTGAGGACGAGTTATTTATAATAGGATGCATCTTCACATGTTAAAGTTTAGCTTCCAGAAAAGACATTTTATTTCATCTGTATACATGTACTGTTGCCAATAGTCATCAGGTTTGTACTCAGCATGTGGAGATCTGGTTTAGCAAGAAAAAAGATTGTACGTATAATATTCATCTCTAATTGAGATGAAAAGAAAGGGAGAAAAATGGTACTAACAGATATAACTTGACGCTAAATGGTTGTGGTGTTTTGAACTATGTTTTCTTTATGATTTCCTGCTTGCCGGATGGCATCTTTTTTACCAAGTGTATTTGTACTAGTATACGTGTAATTATTAGCTGACGTTAACTCATCTAAAGAGGTTTATTTGCAGAACCCAAGGAGCGAGGTGAATGCAATTTTGAAGAAGGAGGCTGCTTACTTTGGTGATATTGAGATTTTGCCATTTATGGATCGCTATGAGCTAGTAGCTCTAAAAACAGTTGCCATTTGTGAGTTTGGGGTATGTTCATCTTTATTTCTCACTGTTAATGCTTCACTAATCTCTCCAGATATGGTCTGGCTGTCGGCAGATTTTTTTCTTCCTCTTACTTGCATTTATATTTTTGGTGGTAGGTTCGAAATGTAACGGCGGCTTACATTATGAAATGTGATGATGACACTTTTATTAGGGTTGACACAATCTTAAAAGACATTGAACGTGTGTCTACTGGAAGTGCTTTGTATTTGGGCAATCTAAACCTCTTGCACAGGCCTCTTAGGACAGGGAAATGGGCAGTCTCTTATGAGGTAAATATGTTCTCTTGTATGAGAATGACAGTTGACATAAGTTTGGCTGTTTAAGTTTGCCCAATCTATAGATATGCTAGTTTACTCTGTAAGAGGCTATCTTGTCTGCAGGAGTGGCCTGAGGCAATTTATCCCCCTTATGCCAATGGGCCTGGATATATAATATCAAGTGACATTGCCAAGTACATTGTCGCCCAACATGCAAATCACAGCCTACGGGTATGTAATATATCTGTTGTTTTTACATATTATTCTGGGAGTTACAATCTTTCATTATTGGCATAAGCCCTCCCTCACCACCTTTGCCCCAACTATGCAGCTATTTAAAATGGAGGATGTGAGCATGGGAATGTGGGTTGAGCAATTCAACAACACAAAAAATGTGCAGTATTCTCATAATTGGAAATACTGCCAATACGGCTGCATGGAGAACTACCACACTGCACACTACCAATCCCCATTACAGATGATCTGTTTATGGGAGAATTTGATGAAGGGTCGGGCTCATTGCTGTAACATATGAGCTAACATGTGAAGTTGCTGCTGGTTTTGTATTTTACCCAACTACTGTAACTGGGCAATCCAAGATTGTCGAATTTTGTACATCAGGGGAGGCTTTGTGGTCTGAGAAGAAGGGCTTTTATTAAGGCGAAGCCTACAGAAAAAGAAAAAAAAAAGTGATGCTGATCATATGTCTCGTGTGCAAGGATTTGTTTTATTTTTCTGTTGCTCGTTTGAGCTGACCGGATTGTACAATCTGTATAGCCTGGTTGTGATGTTGTACTGTTTCACTACATAGCCATTAAGGGTTTAGGTAATGGAAGGAGGAGAAGCACTCTCTGCACATCCAAGTTTAGTTGGACTACTTGTTCGTGGAACTTGATCTTGGAGCTATGGATATCAATCAACTACGACTAGTTGTTGCATTTGGTGGTGTTCAATTCTTCACATATTGATGTAGGTGAATTTGCCAGACAGCAATTCTAGCGATCAAGCCACACGGTTGGTCAAGAGTACGAAATCAATAATGCTGCGTTGGATAGCTTCCCGTCTGGTTGGTTGTTTGTATTTTTATGATTATTTGATATTTCAATTTGTCTTGTCAGTCTTGGTGTTAATGGGAACAAAACTCTGCCTTGTAAGAGCCAAGAACATGACAAGTAGAGGAGAAGAAAATTACTTGAGCCAAAGAGAGTTGTCCCAGGTGTCCGAGAGGGCGCCGTTATTACAGGTTCAGAAAGGAAAGAGTCGAAGTGAAGGTCGAAATCGGGAATGGTCCAAAATTTTACAAGTGGCACGCACACACGTGACCGGTTTGGATGAGAATTGAGATGCGGACAAAAACCATCCGCATCACCCGGAATTCAGATCCAATAAAATATTAACTGCCGACGTTTTACCCGTTTTGTCTTTGTAGATATATATAATGGGGTCCCCACACTGCACAGGTATAAGAGTAGAAAACGAGTGTTGGTCTTTAGTTTAATCAGTTTCAGTTTCAGAATCGAAAGTCACGTTGAATATGGACTTCGAAATTTGAAATCAGGCAGTGGGCGTGTCGGCAGAGCTGGAAATATTTGCTTACAATACATCCACGTAACTTAGTCTTAATGCCTTAACACACTACATTTTCATTATACCATCTTTCTAATTTTAAACTTTTTACATTGTATTGTACCACCGTCTGAGATGATGAATTAATTAAGTGTTTTCACGTGTTTTACGATAAAGAAGGCACTGCCACTCAAAGTAAGGCAGGCAGCTCATAAAACTCAAAAGCCCCACAAATAAAATTAAAGTCATTTGCTATATAATTATTTATTTTGAAGAGGGAAGCGTAGTAGGGTTTGAGGGGTGGGGACAAGATATTTATTACTAAACAAAATAGTGATGATGACAGCGGAAGCCCAATCCAAAAGGTTATTATGGATGGGGTAGCCAGTTGGCATTTGTTCATAGTAATAAAGTATTTCTACAGTCACGTTTTGTCCGAAACAATGAAAAATTTGTCCCAATCATGTTTAATTCAATCAAATTAATTATAAAAAGTATAACATATTTATTATGTAATTGATCATTTTTTTTTTAAACTGTACTATGTGACAAACGTATTATACTTATCGTATGATTGATTCAGATTTGATTGAATCAGATTCGAACTAAAATTTTTCAAAAACAACACACCCCCAACGTTACAGATTTTCTTTTCTTTTTCAGTTTTTTTAAAATGCCACTAGTGAAAATAACATAACTTGAAAGATACATAAAAGAGTTGTATTCATAATTAATTCCACACCTAACAACTTGGGGATCCCATTGATTCACCGAGTTGATGTCCACACGTCCATTTATTGATCTTTGATCACCGAGTATAATAACACAAATTAATTTCTCTTTCCCATTACATACATTGCCGACATCACATGCCGTATACATAGAGAGCTCCACACCAATTACTTTATTCAAATTGCTTTGAGAAATAATATATACTGCATACAAAACCGACGACGTGCTTTAATAATTAATAAGTAAAATTTTAAACAACAATAATAAAAAGGGCTATGTATATTATAATAATATTATTTTAGTAAGCAACGAAAAACTTGTTTCCTCCTAATCCGCCTTACTTCACTAATCTCACACACACACTCACACACACTTTCTTCCTGCATACATATAAACAACACACATAAAGCAAAAAGCAAAACAAAGGTGAAAAGATAAAAAGCATAGTAAATTAATTTCAGTTTGAAGTAACAGCAAAGTCTCACAATCATCAATCATATTCAAACCCACGTAGATATTTTCTTGATCTGCTGCTGCTGGTATAAGGTGATCACTATGCACCGCCTCAACTGCCGGTTTCTCCTCTGTCTCTTTAACTCTCTCTCTCAACGGCTCTTTTAATGCTTCTTAACGGCTACTAGTTCTTGATTCACAACCCCCCCGCACTGTGTTACAATTATTGCCATTTGCCCCCCCTCCAGTAAATACACACATTCATACACGCAGTAGGAGGAGGAGGAGAAGAAGAAGAAGAAGGCATGGATTTCAATTCGTTCTTGACGTCGTTAGGGACGTCGTTTGTGATATTCGTGGTTTTGATGTTTCTCTTCACGTGGCTCTCGCGGCGACCCGGTAACCATCTTGTATACTACCCGAATAGGATTCTGAGAGGAATGGATCCCTACGAGGGTCTCCGGGCCAGCCGGAACCCCTTCGCTTGGATCCGGGAAGCCCTCGTCTCCACTGAGGCTGACGTTATCAGAATGTCCGGCGTTGATTCTGCTGTCTATTTTGTTTTCCTCACCACTGGTACTTTTTTTCTCTTCTACGCGCAAGTGTGATATTTATCAATATCCTTTCACTGAGTCTTCTGTTTTCTTGGACTGCTTCGATGGTTTTCCTGATATTTTCTTGATGTTTTTATGGTTTATCCCAGCTTTTTAGTTTTCTTTATCTTTGTTTTGATGTATTTGTAATTTTACAACATCTTGTGTTCATTAAGAGTTCTGAGTGGGCTAGGTTAATGTTAACCTGATACTGATTTGTCTGAATGGTAACTGAAACTTGAGGCTTTTTTACTTTCAATTATGTGGAGTGTACAGAGAAGAAATTCGTTGGTGTGTTTTCGGCCTAACTTTACCCATTCTGCGCCTTCATGACGATTAGTCTAGTCTGCGCTGGTTATGAAAATTGTTCACTCCACCTTCTAAACAAGAATCAGCATGCTCCTTGTGAAAATGGCGGCTCGAACTGTAAAAGTAAAACAAATATGTGTTATATTGGACAGCAAATAAGCAGCAAGGTTTTATTGCTAGCATATGTTTTCATAATGGTATGTTGTTTATAAGCATAGATGATCCTACCTAAAAGCATTACACGACTCCTATTTACGAAGCATTGGCAAGAGGCTAGCAAATATTTGAGGTGGGCAGGTTGGTTTGTGGTTTTTCTGTACGAATCATTTTTGAGTATTTCTTGAAGTATTTCTCCCCTGCATCTTCGTTTGAAGGCTCGTTGGTGGTACCTTTGTCTCCCTTTGCATTCTCTTATAACCTATGTTTGTTAATCCTGACTTCACGCCTTTCAGTGGGCTCAGTGCTTTTTACCCTTTTCCTAGAGAAGCAAGCATTTACTGCAGCTCTTCAGCTTACTTGTCCTATTGCCTGTGCATACATTTCATAAAATGCTGTCTTTTATTCGAATCAGCCAAATATCATCTTATAAGTGTGCAGGACTTTCTGGTATTTCATCTCATATTAACACTTCCAATGTGAATATTTGCATTACTTTACAAATATTAGTTGTTTCATGCAGTGCTGGGAATTCTGGTTTTGGCTGGCCTTGTACTTCTACCATTGCTTCTGCCAGTTGCTGCTACTGCTCGTGGTGTGATAAAGGCCAATAACTCCACCAGTGAAGGATCTTTTGATGACCTTGACAAGCTATCTATGGGGCATGTTGAAGTCAGTACTACCACTTCACCCTTTCTCAATAATTAATCTGCCTCAATCAATTGCTTATATTCATTACAGAGTAAATAATCATACTAGGAGATGTATTTAGTTCTGGGATTTTCCAACTCCTGTCAGTTACCTCTATATGATTCACCTATGAAACTGCCACTGATTTATTTGCTCAATTACTGCCTTTTTCTTTTTTGTGGATAACAGCAAAAAAGTCCCCGGTTGTGGGCATTTGTGATAGCAACCTATTGGGTTTCCTTCGTTACATATTACCTGTTATGGAAGGCATACAAGCATGTCTCTGATCTGAGAGCTGCAGCGCTCATGTCACCTGATGTGAAGAATGAGCAGTTTGCTGTGGTTGTTCGAGATATACCTCCTGCACCCGAGGGCCAAACTATTAAGGAACAAGTCGACTCTTATTTTAAGGCTATCTATCCAGATACCTTTTATAGGTCGATGGTGGTCACAGACAATAAGCAGGTATAGTTGAAATTGATATCCTTTTGCGCCTTCTCAATAAATAATTTATAGAGCATTAATCATCCAGTTGTGTGTGGCTGTGTTTTTTCTGTTTTTGGGAGAAAATATTGTAGATTCTCCTGCTTTTGATAATATTCCTGGCCTTAAGTTGAAATTGCTTGTAGCTTTACATCTTTTATTATACCAGGTCAACAAAATTTATGAAGAGTTGGAAGGATACAGAAAGAAGCTGGCACGTGCAGAAGCCATATATGCTGAGTCGAAAGGAACTGGTAACCCTGAAGGAACAAGACCAACTACTAAAACTGGCTTTCTGGGTCTTATTGGTGAAAAGGTTGATGCAATAGAATACTATGATGAAAAGATAAAAGAGTTGATCCCAAAGTTAGTAGCTGAGCAAAAGGTCACTTTGAAAGACAGACAGCAACCTGCAGCTATCATCTTTCTTAATAACAGGGTAACTGCAGCAGCTGCTTCACAAAGTCTACATGATACAATGGTTGATACGTGGACAGTCTTAGATGCTTCTGAACCCCGCCAGTTATTATGGACCAATCTCCCGATAAATTTCTACACGAGGCGGATTCGGCAATATGTGATCTATTTTATTGTGTTTTTGACCATTTTCTTTTACATGATACCAATTGGTTTCATTTCTGCATTGACTACTCTGGACAACTTGAAGAAGCTTCTCCCCTTTCTAAAACCGGTTGTGGATCAAAAAACTATCAAGACAGTGCTAGAAGCATATTTGCCGCAGCTTGCACTTATAATATTTTTGGCGTTGTTGCCAAAGTTCCTATTGTTCCTATCCAAGGCTGAGGGCATTGCTTCAGAGAGTCATGCACAAAGGGCTGCATCTGGAAAGTACTTCTATTTTTCAGTCCTAAATGTATTTATTGGTGTTACGGTAGGCAATACGCTTTTCACTACATTGAAGCGTATTGAGAAGGATCCGAACTCTCTTGTCCCTTTACTAGCAGAAAGCATCCCCGGAAGTGCGACTTTCTTCTTGACTTTTGTGGCTTTGAAGTAAGATCGCTGTTCCCTTTTCTCGTTTTACTTGTTCTGGTGCTTGTTTCTTATTTTGCTCGATGTTGATCAGTTGCTTATCATGTTTCTTGGAAAATGAGTGGGATTATTATTTTCTTTTGGCATTTTGCAAGCTTCCCGGATTAGTATTTTGACAAATAACTTCTATTGCATCATTAGTTATCTGGCATTATCCTTCTTCTTTCCCTCCTCCTTACTCCTTTGGCACTTTTGTTTTCATTTTTCTCTTTTCCGTTCCTTACTTGAGATCATAATCCAGTGAAATCTGTTGAGGTTTCGATGGAACTCAAGTGTGTAAGTTAAGCATCAGCGCCAATATGTCTTTTCATCCTAACGTCTTAGATTGACTGAAATGTGGCATTGTTTTTTGATGCCTTCAGGTTCTTCGTTGGCTATGGGCTTGAGTTATCAAGAATAGTTCCTCTGATAATATTTCACCTGAAGAAGAAGTATCTCTGCAAGACTGAAGCTGAGCTGAAAGAAGCCTGGGCGCCTGGAGATCTTGGATATGCAACTAGAATTCCTGCCGACATGCTGATTCTCACAATTGTTCTCTGCTATTCTGTTATAGCACCTCTAATTATTCCTTTTGGCATCATCTACTATGGGTTGGGATGGGTCGTTCTGCGAAATCAGGTGATGCTGCTGCTCTCTATTACCTCTGAGTAATTTATGCGTCTATCAAAACATATGCCGGCCTTGTCTATTAACTGCATATGTCTTTCCTTCCCATCGACAGGTTCTTAAAGTTTATGTTCCTTCATACGAGAGCTACGGAAAGATTTGGCCCCACATTTATGTCCGCATCATGGCTTCCTTGATCCTCTATCAAGCTACAATGTTGGGTTACTTTTCTGCTAAGGAATTCATATATACACCGGTTCTGATTCCGCTTCTTGTTCTGTCCTTCATCTTTGTATTAGTCTGTCGGAAGAAATTCTATCGATTTTTCCAGTGCACAGCGCTTGAAGTTGCTTCCCGTGAACTGAAAGAGACTCCGAATATGCAAGTCGTTTTCAGGTCGTTCATTCCCCCGAGCCTGAGCTCTGAGAAAGCCGATGAGGATCAGTTTGAAGATGCTTTATCTCATGTTGTCTGAAGAATGCTTCAACTCCTCAAGTATCCCCAAACAGGGTCTAAGGTTTGATGTACATTTTGTGAGTGATCACTGGGATGTTTGTAATTTATGACTTGACTGTGTTAGAACCATTTGTTCATAGTTTCCACTAGGGGGGTGTTTGGCTGTTGGTGTACTGTGGGTTCTTCTGTTGTTACAATAGAACAGTCAGTTTGTGAGGAGAAATTGTCATTTATAGTTGATGACTGCCAGAATTGCTATGTGTTGATTTATAGAACAAACACTCCCAAGTCCCAGTTGCTTGTAATCGATGTTTTGAAAACAGGATAGGGAATTGAACCGGATAAATTATTAGGTTACTGGTCAGATCGATCGAATCAAATTGAAAAAATCAATTAATTCGAAATATATTATATGCATATATATATATATATTTGTAACATATTATTATTGATTGAATAAATACAATTTATGAAAATAGTATAATTTATAAATAAATACATAATAACAATTTAATAATGAAAAATCAACAAATCTCTTGGAGAAGCAAATTAAATCAAAATTCAAATTAACTAAAATTTAAATTTAAAACTCCACAAACTCTTGAAATTTGAATGCTTGTTGTTTTCTCTTTTGAATCAAACAGAGTTAGCAATCCATGTCTTGATATAATTATATTTAAAACAAAAATGCCCCAAAAAAAAAATAGAGAAGCTTGGAGAAAAAGAGAAAGAAGTAGATGAAGAAGGGAGAACAAAACCCAGAAGTAATGAGTTGTCCCACTTTGGGAAAATATAATCCAAACTTAACTAATTTGGACTATAAATATAAAAAAGTATAAGTCAAATTTATTGTCTCACATTGATAATGCATAAGTCAAATTTCAACAATTTAGACTATAAATATGAACAAATTTAAGCCCAAAAAATATTTATATTTCACTACGTTTTTTCAAAAAAAAAATTAAAAGGTTAAACTGATTTTGATCCTATGAACCGACCGGAACACATGATTAGATCCCGATCGAACTGACGGGTTTGATTGGATTCTTGAACCATTACTCGTAATACAAGAATGAATTTCAGGTTTTGACAAGCACACTTTTCCTTCTCTTAATATATTATGGAGTTTGAATTTTCAAATTGAAAAACGTGTGTGAAAACGTGTATCATTCCAAACCAACATGTGAAATTACCGTATGGAGTGTTTAGTCAAATCTTGCTTTTGACAAGTATAAGTTATAACAACATTTTATTATTTTTTTTCCCAAAATAACTGATAACATGAAATTTGATGTTGAAGCCGTAAAGTAAACTCCAAAGAAATGATATATTTGTAGCCAGCCGCAATATTTTAATGCTTTATTTTGACCAACTGCTGAATAATATAGTATTGTTTACCAATTCATTTAAACAATATATATTCGCCTAGTTCTCCTTATATTATTCAAGTTGAGTGCAAATGAGAAGCTTCAGGGTTGGTGCACAGCACCCCATTCCCAAGCCCACGAGCCCGGACCAACGCGTCACCACTGGTCATGGTCAAGCCATCACCCGCCGCTGCCTGCACAAACACTACGTCGAATTTTAGCCTTGGCCAGACTTTTACAAGATTTCAAAACTCATCCTATATATACACAGTCTGCTTTTCAAACTTTTAGACCTTTCTACCCAAAACACTCAATATGGCCACCAAGAATGCCATTCGTCCCCACTACCACCTCCCCGCCGCCCACAAAACCCGGCTTCCGCCCACCGTCCAGGCCTATCAAGACTTCGCAATCGGCAAAAACCCACGTCAAAAACCGGCCAACAGGGCCGTCAAGCTGGCCGAGTCCTTGTCCAACATGTGGAATCTTCAGATCGAGACCACAATTCAGAGGAGCCTCAACCGTTCGAATCTCGACCTTTTGGGCATCGAAGAGAAGCACAACACTCCCACCACCTCCCCTAAAGAAGACATATCCGAGAAGTGGCGGGAAATCCACGGCTCCCGCGACTGGGACGATCTTCTTGATCCTCTCCACCCCTGGCTCAGAAGGGAGATCGTCAAGTACGGGGAGTTCGCGCAGGCCACCTACGACGCCTTCGACTTCGACGCCTTCTCCGAGTACTGCGGCAGCTGTATGTACAACCCCCACAAGCTGTTCGACAAATTGGGTCTTACGAAAACTGGCTACAACGTGACTCAGTACATATACGCGATGTCGCACATAGACCTGCCCCAGTGGCTTGAGAAATCGCGGCTTGTCGACACTTGGAGCAAAGACTCCAACTGGATGGGGTTTGTGGCTGTTAGCGACGATCAAGAATCGAAAAGAATCGGCCGCCGGGACATCGTCGTGGCGTGGCGGGGCACGGTGGCGCCGTCGGAGTGGTACGACAATATGCAGCGGAAATTAGAGCCCATTGGCCACGGGGACTCAAAAGTCGAACATGGTTTCCTTAGCATTTACACCTCTAAGAGTGACTTCACTAGGTACAATAAGTCAAGTGCCTCGGAACAAGTCATGACACAAGTTAAGAAATTAGTGGATTACTACCAAAAAATAGGCGAACAAGTTAGCCTAACCATCACCGGCCATAGCCTAGGTGGTGCTTTAGGACTACTAAACGCATACGAGGCCGCTAAAAACTTCCCCAACCTTCCAATCAGCGTTGTCTCATTTGCAGCCCCACGTGTGGGGAACATTGCGTTTCGCGATGAACTGTACCAAATGGGCGTCAAAACTCTACGTGTGACGATTAAGCAAGACGTGGTGCCAAGAATGCCCGGAATAGTCTTTAACGAAAGTCTACAAAGATTTGATGACATTACGGGCACGTTAGAGTGGGTGTACACACACGTAGGAGTCGAGCTAAAGCTCGACGTCCGATCATCGCCGTACCTCAAGAAAGGGTTGAATTTGGTGGGATTTCACATGTTGGAGACGTACCTACATTTGGTGGACGGGTATGATCGTAGTGATTCGGGCTTTCGGGCGGATGCAAAGAGGGATGTGGCGTTGGTGAACAAGGATTGTGATATGCTTGTGGATGAATTGAGAATCCCTCCAAATTGGTATCAACTGGCTAATAAAGGGCTGGAGAGGAATGATCATGGGAGATGGGTGAAGCCCAAAAGAGATCCGGAAGACATACCCTCACCCACTATGGAATCACATCACTATCATGTGCTTGAATTGGATGATAGTTATGGGATTGGATCTTGGTTTGGTGTTTCAATTTGATTTAGGGCACAAAGTTTGTACATGGAAACCTTATTAAAAGTACATTGTAGTCGATATAGTATCATAGTTTATGTCTCTAATAATTGATAGCATCATGCAAAGAGAAATTATTGCAATAATCCTTGAGGCACTACTAGTCTATTTACATTTGATGAGGTCTTTAGGTTGAGTATGATCTTCTTGAGTTTGTAGGAAATAAATATGAAATCAATAACACATTTCGAGTCTAATTCTCTTGAATTTATGGAAATTAAATATGATTTCAACAACACAGGAATCATCCCCAATAAAAACACTATGATAGTATCTTGAAATGTGAAAGCATCTTGGGCCTTTTATGGGCTTTCGATAACTCTTTTGGGCTTATATATAAGCGATCCACTTATTCTTTTCAGAAATCAGTTTTAATTTTGCGACCCACTTTGTTTTTTGGGGAAACATTGTACTTAATATATTAAGTTTGAAATTAGTTGGATGATTTGGTCCGAAGGCCCTCAACCAATACCAAGTATTAGGTATAAACCCTTTTCTCATTATATGGGATTTTAACATTTACAATATTTTTAAACCTCTCTCTTGTCACTCAGAATAACTAAATTCTTAAGTCATAACTACAAAACATAAGGAAATAGGTTCAAAAGTCGGAGTCAACGGGGGAGGGGTTAGAACTTAGAATCTTACAACTACCCCCTTCACTTGTATATACTCTCAACTTGTATATAATTTTCTAGCAAGTGGTTTGTCGTTTTCGTAGACAAATCCCATTTTTGGAGTTAATACTAATCCAATGTCTTCTTCCCATCATCATCATCATTAGTAGTTAGTATAATATTGTCACATATTTAAATACTCACACATTAAATGGGATTCAAACTCATGACCTCAAACTTGTTTATGGGACTTCAATCATTCAAATCAATTTGTAGGACAACTCACTAAGCTTGCCGACGCAAGATATTTTATTCAAATCAATTTGTAGGATACTTCACTAAGCGTGCTCACGCCTAACATTTTGTTCAAATCAGTCTATACGACTCACTATCATCGTAATTAAATATTGTCACATGCTTTTATTTCTGTGATATAATGATTTATAAAGCAGTCATAACACCAACGTGGGAGGCTCATTTGTATTTTGATGACGTTTTCTTGGTCAAATCATTTTGATTATTAAGTTGATTGTGATCTGATCCATTTGAATATATAGTTTGTGAATAGCATAACATTTATTCTAATTTAATGATCAGCGTGGGAATATTTAAATTCTAAGGGATTAGTTTACATTTTTTTTCTATGATAATTAACGAAGAACAATAGTAGATTAAAATTTGTTGTTAATTACGTTGTAAATTTGAGCAAACAATTGTTAATTGATTAGGGAAGGAAACAGAGACTACTGTTGGCAAGAATGAGAAGTAATTTATGAAATGAGGATAGTGTGGGCCTACGTGCAAGTGTTTTGGGCATTTCCAACCGTTAGGCCCATTTTCGGTGCGGCCCAACTCCAATATGTCTTGCGTAAATAGAATTATGAATGATTGATTGATATAGGATGACGTTGACATGATAATAATATAATATAATACATGGGGAAAATGAATTTTTACCCCCATGTGTTATGGGCAATGTGTAAATATTTTTTTTTTTATAAAAAATAAAATAGTAAAATATGCCCATGCGTTATCTATACTTTTATATAATTGGAGAACACTTTTTTAGTGTCTCCAATTATTTGATCTGTCATTTTTTAATTATTTTATTAATCTCAAGATCTCTCTCTCTTCAACTTCTTATTTTCTCTACTCAACTTCCCCATCCTTTTTCTTCCGTAAACTTTTCAATAATTTTTCAAACTTTTTTATGTTTTTAGTATTTTTATTTATTTCATTAATATATATTTTTTTAAATAATAATACACTTTTTAAATCTTAGTTGATTATGCACACACATTTGAGTGTACCGCATATACTAGTTAAGAATAAAGTAAGAAGGCCCCTCAGTGCGTGAAGCATGCTTCACACGCGGTAGCTGTGCTTTGATGATGATTTTTACACTTTTTTTTTTTACTATTTTGCCCCTATATAGTGAGTTTAAATTGCTTAACATGTCCCACTTTGTTTGTCCCATTTTTGGATGAAAAGAAGAGAGAAAATGCCATCAAAACGGAAGAGCAACTCCCGTAAATACAAGCAATGATTCGATTTGAAATTTTTAAATATGTCATTTTGTGTTGCGATGTGAAGGCTAATGTTAATTACTAATGTTCATTATGAATCTTTGCAAATGAACTTATGTAGATTGGTGTTTTTGGTTTGTTATGATTTTATATGAAGTTACGTAAAAATGATATTTTTACATATTAAAAGAAACACCAGAATAAAAAAAATGAAAATGAATAACCAGATGTACTAAAAGGCTATTATGAAGCAGTAAGTTTCTAAATTTAAAAGTATGCAATCCCAAAATATAACAAGGCCCTAACCTAGAAAACAGTTTAACAAAATAAAGTTTTATGTTAAAAAAGGCACAAAATTAAACATTCTGACAAACATTCCAAAACCCTAGAATATTACAATGATAAGTTTCAACAAACTCCCCTTGCATCTAAGGTTTCAATGACCTTTTATTTTTCTTTTTTTTTTAATCTTTTTTTGATGTTTTCCAACAACTGGATTATGATTGGTCTTTTCATGTGTCTTATTTCAGAAATCGAAGGAGAAGGACCTCCAGACCCATCACTTGTTCTCAAATTTGAAAGCATTGGTTTGTGCTCTATTGTAGCTTGAATTTCTCCATTTATACCTAGCAGAGCTGCATTTCTGGGCCTTGGATAGTTAACCTCTTCTTGCAGAAAACATGGAAGATTCTGTTAAGCAAAATTTTAATGAATGATCCTGCATAAATTCAAAAAAAAATTGCTAGTCATTAGAGTTGTAGATCTTCTTAAGGAACTTGATTTCTCTCTTTTTATCTTGCAGGGGTCTTATTCTGAAAATGGTGATAAATATGTAAGAAGTTGCAAATAGTAGACAACACTTAATTAATACCTTGAGAGTTGTTTTTCTACTTGTACAGTGGATTGTTCTTGGCTTGCAGAGGGTGCTTGAGATCCTTGGAGGATCTCTTTAGGAAGACTTCCTTGCAATAACAAATGAAACAGTAAGTAAACTTTTATATAATAAATGAAATTCATATTAGAATATTTGAAGATATCTTGAAGTATTTGGACTTTGTATGAATTTTGGATGGTTGTAACTATTCTTGTTATGGCCTACTTCCGAGCACTTTGTGCAGTCGTTTGTTAACCCCTTCCTGATGTACACCCTAGATTGGGGTCACTCATCAAGACATCTTCTTCTAAGTTTCTTTTACATTCCTCTTTGATTCTTCATGTCATGTGGTTTGAAATGCCAAAATTAGTGCTGATGTAGTCTTTGGCACCAGGAATAACGTGTATTATTTCATTGTAAACCTTTTGATATGTTTCTTTCTTATAACACTCCTCAACAAAGTTATCGATTTGGGCTCTTTTGGTCCCAATTGATGTATATGCATAGGAGCAAGGGTATCCATTCATTTGAAACATGCCATAAGTGTATTTTTTTTTTAAAAAAATTATTTTAATCTACATCCGCTACAAACTTGTCTAGGAAATGGTCTACTTCGATTTACCTTATATAAGCTTCAGAAAGAAGAAACTGAATCTTCTTCACTTGCCTTATATAAGCTTCGGCTTCCATTTTTCCCCTCTAAAACTATTTGCTCCAAGATCCATAGGAACCCTAGCAAAAGAAACAAATAGTTGGTATTAGTTTCAATAAAGTTCATTAAAAATAACCAAACAACAAAGAATTTTTTCAAAAAACCATAACAATAACTTCGTAAAACTATGATTTCACTTTTTTGTTACAGATGAAATAGTGAAATATCGGTTGGTTTTTCCCAAATTAGGATCTAGGAAACAAGCTAGGTTTTTCTCACGCAATTTCGATTTCAAAACGATAGAACGAACAATCTTCCTATCAGTCAGTAGATCAAGACTCTATCTATATATGACGGGGTATTTTGGTCTTTGCACCTTCATTTGTGCGTTTAATTTGTCCAGGAAGGAAGCGTGCTTCATTGTTGGAACACAGGGGATAAATTACTTCTTTTTTTTTTATAGACAATTAAATTGCATTAACCCTATAATAAATAAAGAAAACATAGGATGCAATATGATTTGAATTTATTATTTTAGAAATAAATAATTTTATATAAATTAAGATAACATACAAAGATGTAACAATTAGTAATTTGCTCAAGAAAATAAAAAGTATTGTAAGAAGAAATAGTAAGAGATAAACAATGCGTACACTAATAAAAGCATTGAATTGACAATACACAAATTCCTGATAAACCTTACACGACCCAATAAAAAAAAGAATTGAATCCAAAAACTATTTCAACGAACCAAATTTGTTTAGTAACTAAAATTTAGTTCTTATTATCTAAACATAGTAACTATTAATGCATAACGCATGATTAATATTGGCAAACAATCATTTCATTTAAAAATTTAAATTATTATAGATAAAATTCATTTAATATTAATATTTTAACAAATATTTCACCCTCTTTATGAAACTTTTGTATTTACTATGATGAGTGATTTTGAAAACAAAAGTCAGAATCGAATAAGGTACAAGACCTTATTACAAGAACGAGATACAAGCAAACCAATAAAAATTTGCGTAAAATATTACAATCGACCTAAAATGATTAAAATGATATAAAGGAAAACGACGAAATCATATTATCTCAACAAACTTTTCAGTATTATTTTGAGATCGTGGACAATATAAACATTAACATTTTTATTATAAGCAGAACAAACTAGCGATGATCTTAAGGTATTTTTTTTTTTTTTTTTGTGAAATCTCGAGATTGGAGTTTAATAACTAGAGATGGATTAGATGCTTCTTTTCATAGTTCACCACATTTTAATTGTTGATGCAGTCCTCTTTATTTTAATTTATTTATTTATGATTATATATGTACTAGTATATTCCATTCCTACAAATTATTATTATAAAAAAAAATAGCCATATTGTTCCCGTGATTCGTGAATCGAAATATTAAAAGTTAGGTTTTCAGGGCCCGAACCCGCAGTCGCTCACTTCCAGGAAAACGCTTCTCACTTGCATGTATATTTTTCTTCCATTATTGACTAAATCGCATTTTCAGCTGCCTCAAAACCGTGTGACGACCAGCAAATTAAATTAAATCAAATTCAATTTTATTTTTATCACTCTCTCGAAAAAAAAATAATAGTTTTCCTTAAAAAAAAAATTGAAGAACGTGACTAATGCTCTCCAACAACCCACCTTATTGTACAATAAAACCCAACTCGCCCATCTACCTCCTACCCATCTTCCTCTATATATATACTACGCCCATCATTTACTCTTCCAATCATTCACATTCCCAAAAAAAGAGTTGAAACCCAATTTTTTCCAGGCTACAAAGTGAAAGTTCCTCTTTCACTAGTAGCAAATTTCTTTTCAGGAAATACTAAAACTTTCCCCCTCCCCAATTCAAATCCATGGGCAGCATTCAGAATCAGAAACCTGACAATGGCTTCTCCGGAACCATCAAACCTCTGGACCCGGAGGAGTTCAGAAGGCAAGGCCATTTGGTTATTGACTTTCTTGCTGATTATTACAAGAGTGTTGAGAAATATCCTGTCCGCAGTCAAGTCGAGCCCGGCTATCTCAAGAAACGGATGCCTGAATCCGCGCCCTATGAGGCAGAGCCCATTGAGGATATCCTTCGGGATGTGCAGAAAGACATTGTTCCCGGCATAACCCACTGGCAGAGTCCCAACTATTTCGCGTATTTCCCGGCCAGTGGAAGCATTGCTGGATTTCTTGGGGAGGTTCTTGGCACCGGGTTTAACATTGTGGGCTTCAACTGGATGTCGTCCCCTGCCGCCACCGAGCTGGAAACTATTGTGATGGATTGGCTCGGCAAAATGCTCGACCTTCCTTCCGAGTTCCTTTTCTCCGGCGGAGGTGGTGGTGTTTTGCAGGGAACTACCTGCGAGGCCATATTGTGCACGCTGGTGGCCGCCAGGGATCAGATGCTGAAAAAGATCGGCAGGGAAAACATAAACAAGTTGGTTGTTTATGGGTCGGATCAAACCCACTCCGCTTTGCAGAAGGCAGCTCAGATTGCGGGGATCAACCCCGAGAATTTCCGGGCCGTCGCAACCAAAAGGGCCGACGCATTCGGGCTAACTGCTGATGCTCTCCGGGCGACGATTGAATCAGATATTGAATCCGGGCTGGTGCCGCTGTTCCTGTGTGCCACCATCGGGACTACGTCGTCAACCGCCGTGGACCCATTGGGCCCGCTCTGCGATGTGGCGGAGGAGTATGGAGTCTGGGTGCACGTCGACGCCGCGTACGCCGGAAGCATTTGCATTTGCCCCGAGTACCGCCATTTCCTGGATGGCATCGAGAAAGCGCACTCATTCAGCTTCAACGCCCACAAATGGTTCTTGACCACACTGGATTGCTGCTGCCTCTGGGTTAAAGACCCCGGCGCTCTGATCAAAGCTCTGTCGACATATCCAGAATACCTGAGAAACAAAGCCTCGGAGACCAAGCAGGTGGTGGACTACAAAGACTGGCAAATCACTCTCAGCCGCCGCTTCCGGTCTCTGAAACTCTGGCTCGTCATCCGCAGCTACGGCATCGCAAATCTCAGGAAATTCCTCCGCAGTCACGTAAAAATGGCCAAGAATTTCGAAGGGCTCATCGGAATGGACAAGCGTTTCGAGGTGGTGGTGCCAAGAAACTTCGCCACCGTCTGCTTCCGCATATCCCCGATCGAAATCAGCGGAAACCACCAGATGGTCACTAAGGAGGATGCAGCCAATAATTTCAATGCCAAGCTGCTGGAGTCCATAAACGAATCAGGCAAGATTTACATGACACACGCAGTGATTGGCGGAGTTTATGTGATGCGATTCGCTGTCGGGGCGAGCCTGACAGAAAACAAGCACGTCATTTGGGCCTGGAAAGTCGTTCAGGAACATGCAAATGCTCTGCTAACCAGCTCCTGATCCACAATGTGAATGCCATTATCGGGAAATTGTAAAACCCCCGACCCGGTCCGACCCGGAAACTCTACCTGTTTTAGTTTGTGAAATTCAATAATCAATTTCTTCTTCATAATGTACTGTTTCTTGATTTGTAGTGTATAGATGACCTTTCATGTCATAATATTCCAGTCAGCCCAAAGAAATCAACATTATTAATGTTGTAGTAAACCTTTCACAGCAGAAATTGCCGTTTTCCAAGAAATTAAGCCCACCACCACTACTACTACTATAATACATTCGTTCATAATTATGAGTTGGGCAATATTCCCATACTTTTCTAAGTCTTATATTTATTTATTTCGTCTTCTCATACATTAATTATACTGAATTTTGACAACTTCCTTTGCCCGTGATAGGAAATAAATACGCACACATCTGATCCAATTTGGTATTAATAGTACTCTACAATTTATTATTTTTTTATTAAATTATTATAAGAATTTCTTGGATGGTAACATAAAATTGAGGGAAAGAGCCCACTCCACCGGCCCTTCCCTCAGAATTCGTGCTCACCTACCCTTCGCTCACACTTAGGGAGTTGGTCATTTTCTTGACAAACTGGTAAAAGGATTTTATTTTTGTCGGGATAACTTATTGTATTGCAAAATTAATTAATGAGCACGTCAAATGCGATTTAAATAATTTCAAGTAGCAATTAAGGGACAACTTTAGTCTTTCCTTCAGGGAAATTATTTTGCCAGCTAATGAATTAGATGGCTTCTGTCTAAATAATAATTATATATGTTTTGCTTTTTGGTTACTTACAACCTCATTTACCCTAATCCCCTAATGTGATTAACTATTCTACATAAAATGTTTCACATGTATTGAAGATTAAATTATGGAAGATTAGTGTCATACTGGATTTGCATTCACAGCGACACGGGAAATTTTTTTTTAATTGGAAGCAATAAACTTTATTAATTGAAGTAAAGTAATTACAATAAGTCCTATCGGCTATCAATATCGAACAAAGACAAATACAATAATCATATCAACAATATCATATAAATTAATACTTACTTATTATAGCAGCAAATAATACCTACTATACAGTAGCAAAGTCATCCCATACAGGAGTTTCGAACCCATGACCTCTACGATCGTAGAGCAGTTTCGCCAATTGAGCTAGGCCTCGTTGACTAACACGGAATTTAAATATAGAGAAATGACAAAAATTTTCAGATGCACATTTGAAAAGAGTGACCAATTGCAATGCAATTTGATATGATCCAAATTGATTCAAATATGGATTTCCCCATAAACATACATAGCCAATAATTATTAGATACAGAAGCAATAAATTTTTAGTTATTTATTTACTTTTGGGTAAGTAGCAACAAATTAATCTTGATTACGGCTTCACCAATCATTAAAGGTTTTTTTTTAATGAATATAATATATATAGTTGATATTAATTGCTTTGCGCTCACGATATCGATTGTCAATTTTGCGCATTTGTTTATTCATGAATGAACAGTTTCTCCCATTGTCATTATTTTATTTTTTTTTGTTAAGGAGAAAATGTTGAAATCGTATGATATCATTACTGCAACATTTACATTTTTCTTTCTTCCTTTTGGACATAATAATAAAGTATTACATGATCACCTAATATTTCAGAGAAAGCTCACACGTTTGCGAGTGGAATATGGGTTACGTACATTGACATTTTTTGACAGTGTGAACACTCTCATATTCAAGAAATATCAAGAAAAAAATATATGACACTGCAAATTTGAAATCACAGGAAATTGATTTTTTTTTTCCCCACATTAAGCTTTTTTAAATATTTTCATAATATAGGAAGGTAAATTAAATTTAACCCCACTTAATTTATATATCATGTGTCAAAGAAATAAAAGCGTAGTTTAGAAGAAATCATAGGTTAGGAAAATTTTAGTCCAAACCTGAATTGACCAGATCTGAACTAATCATATGACAAAGTACAATATACTTATCGTGTGATTGGTGTATAATTCAAAAAAAGTGATCAATCACATAACAAGTATATCACACTTGTTCTGTGATTGGTTTGGTTCGATCAGACCTGATTCGAGCAAAAATTTTCCCAAAATGAAAATGGGCGACATCTCCCAACTAATTCGTACAGATTGATTTTGAAAGAGTCCTGCTTTAATCATTGCGATCAAACTTAGTATCAAAACCCTAATTAATGCATGTATTATTATGTTGAAAAATATTGATATGGATGAGGCGGCTATCTACTCCTTTCTCTTTTCTTTTTCTTGAATTGATTATTAATGGAGGTGGGCCGCTGCAGTTGCATGTTCAATAACTACGTCAGGATATATATATAATGGATGGAAACAAAGCGTTGTCAGAAATAACAACAGTGCCATTGCCATTGCCATTGTCATATGAATATGTGTGTCTCATCTCATGGGCTCCTCCGTCACTGTTCTAACACAACACACACAAAACAAAAACAAAGCCTTTAATTTGTCCTACCCCAACATGCATGAAAAACGTTAACCAAAATACTTGGTTGTCTATTATTTGTTTATGTATTTTCATTTTTGGTTAAAAAAGGACTCTATTTACGACGTTCCTCCTCCAATTTAATTGAATTTTTTGGTACTTCCACATATATTTCACATATTTCAATTTTCGACTTCTTGTGCAATATATATTACAATTAAAGCAGAACAAAGATAACACAAGTAATAACTAATTAAATGTTTTCGGGGAACAACCGAATGGTTCGGATGCAAGATCTCTTTATGTGCAAGCATGTTGGGTGCTTAAGTATAAAAATAATAATAATGGTGAATTAAATGCACATAAGGGACTCAAAATGTTATGTACTACTCACATTAACACTCACTCATTCATGAAAATAAAGAGGGATGGACGGGACACGCAATGCAGGTGTTGTACATGCACGACCAAGAATAATATTAATGTGATGTTGCGAACAATGAAATTAATGTTGTCTTACGATGAGAAGTAATTATTTGATTAATTAATTAAGAAAGGATACTGTGGTTAATTAGGTCAATCGCAACTTGGTATGAACAACATTGTTAGAGAAAATGGTAGTTAAAGAATACTTGCGTTTGTTAGAAAAAGCTACTTTTTAAGGGACCCTCTCCTCACATGGAATAAAGATTAAATTATAAAATATTGCCACCTTTATTTAAGCTATTTTAACTTCATCATCCATCTGGAATTAACAATTAATTGCACCCACTCAATAATATTAAACTCAAAAAGTTTTTCTAATAACTGATACTTATCAGAGATAAACAATAACTTTTACTTTAAAAATTAAGTTGATATTCCCAAAAAATATTTATAAAAGAAATATGATGGTTGATGAAAAGAAGTATGACCGAGCATTAAAAATTATAATAAGTCTTTGCAAATTGGTTGTTAAGCAGTTCCAATAACCCCAATTACTATATGAAGTTTCCAGATCCGGACTGCCTAAACACCCACAGGCCACAGCATAGGAACAGAAAAATCTCTAGTTAACGTTTGATGAGATTTGTCCGGATTCAATTCCCGCAGAAATAATATAATAAATTCTCAAACTTTTTTTTTTCCAAAAATAATGCCAAACACTAGCGCACGTTAGCTAATGTGTGTTTCAAAATGAAAACTTTTCTCGTTCGAACTTTATAAATGACAAGACCTATCAAAACATATCTGCAAACAAAGAATATGTGTCCAGAATTTTGTGACTGAAATATTGACCTAAAAAGAACAAAAGCTATTTCCAAAACAAGGAAAACGGGAGCATGCAAATTTCTACGAGGGTGCAGATGAGAAAATGGCACGTGAGGGAGCCTTTCCTTCCTCCACTCCACCTAACAGTCAGAATTGAAAGGTAGATGCATCTACGCGTTCGCACGTGCGCCCTTGATAATGAGGGAATAGGCGTAAACAGCTTTCAGTCTCAGACGCACGTCCACATGTGGGTGGTAAGAGGCTGTTTACAATTATTTATCACCTCCACCTACTCCTTCCATTTCTTTCTTTTTTCTTTCTCTCATTTGGAGGTCAGACACCTACCAAATATTATTGTGTATAACTCACTCTTAACGTACTAAGCAATTTGTAACACACTCTGCGTGTGTGTGTAATTCTCTAATACTATTTTTAATAACATAAACAAAATAATGAGTTAATATTAGATTTATAAAAAATGTGATAAAAAAATAATGATATAATGTTAGAGGAAAAAAAGGTGCATGAAAAATAAATATATATATATATATATATAAAAAAAAAGAACTACCTATCAAAAGATAGTTGGAGAGTGTGATATTAGATAAATAATAAGAAAATTAAATTAAATATAAAAAAATACAAAATGGTAGACAAAAAAAGTGACTACCAAAGGCTTCATTTCCTTTAACAATAAAGTACTAGTTGCAAATACAATAATATTTTTATGAAACCTATAATTTATTATCAAAATGGGATTGAGCAAAATAAAATATAGTAAATAAATAAATGGGAAAAAAACATAGATGAAAGAAAATATGGCCGAGTCAGAAAGGGACAATAAGTGGGGAGAAAAATAAAATAAATAAATAAATAGATAAAAATGACAGACAAAAAACCTATTAAGACATCAAAACCACCCTCTTCAATTATATTTAGTAATAGCACGGGTTTAACTTAATTATAGTTAAATTATATTTTATAAGATATTTGCTAAGACACATTTGATGAGATCCATTTACTAACTGTTGAGAGATTTGACCAGAAATAATCAAATACGCATGGGAATCTTTTCATCTTAATTGATCGCCACAAGAGTTGAACCAAAACAGAAATCCACGTGTTTAATTTATTGTTGTAAGATGCATGAATCTTTTCTGCTCAACTTATCTTGAAATCGGGACCAATGCAGATCCCAATTATAGTGCACTTCTACAAGGACATAACATACATATTCCTGGTGCAGACCCATCATCCAAATGCAACCTGCTACATATAGTACCAGCACTTTGTATACAAAGTAATTACATAGTCCACTACATAAACGTAAAAGAATAATTTATAAAATTAACCAAATACAACAAACAATATAAACACAAAAAAAGAAAAAACAAAACAAGGAAAACAATAATAAAAAATAATCAATACCTAACATAGGTAAACACTGCAACTCTTTGCAAAAAGTTGGATAAATTGGTAGTTTTGATTATAAGATGGGATATATTTTGTAGACAGTTTTACTTGATTAAGTGACAATAAAAATTTAATCACATTACAGATCAAGTGCTCAGCATATAATATCAAACAAGAAACTAGCTCATTCATGAGAACTAAGTGCAAGAAACTGAAGCACCAAATCATAGGGCGGACACATAGCATGACTGAATATCACAGAAAGTTGGCACAGTGCAAACGAGTATTTCTATAATGTGCACAATTTTGGGCACCAGCAAAGGAAAAAGAAGCATGTGGACAATGCTGAAGTTGACAAGTTGCCCACGAGAAATTTGCCACATTAATATAAATTAAAACATACAGACATTATGAACATCAATTACTCCAACCACTTCCCAGTCTGCACATTAATTTCAAGAAAGATCATATCTTGAACTAGAATTGATCATCTACTTTTCAATTGATATAGAACTTTTGTCACCTGTTGAGAGGATTGCCAGTGCTGCAAAACCATCTGACATGCATGGTTGATTAGTTATTTTCCTGCCCATTCACAAAAAGAATAACGTGATGTGGTAGAGTCTCAGATCAGAATAAAAGAGAACATTTCAGCAGTTAAAGAAACTGGATAGCAGATACAGTATCTCTCACTAAATTTACAATGACATAGGATGATAAAAGTATCAATATCCGCAAAGAAGAATATGCACAAAAACTTTACTTAAATAATTAGTTATAGTGCAATTTAAAAAGACTGCATAATACCGATTGCAGATTTAAATTTTCACATAATGTACAACCATTCAGGAAGAACCAGGATATATATCTCCCACTTAAAGTCGGAGATAAAACGTCCTACTTAGAAAGGTCACCTAGACATAGACCTTACAAGGGGTTGGCATGCTCCTAGATGATCTAACTGGGAGTTTGCCTGTCATCATTAACCACACTGAGAGACTACTTCAGGGATTTTAACCATCAAAGGAGTCACTATATTTGTACGTCATAGTATTCTTTGTTGGAGGACAAGTGCGCTTATATATATATATTGTATTCAAACACATATAGTGAAAGTTTTGCTCAAGAATAACTATTTGGAAAAAACTGTGGTTATTCACTTTCACAAAAGCTTCTCAGTACCACATATAATATTTGTATGACTTTTCGATACGTTTAGCAGTAGGTATAGTGGTGATGTCATACAAATAACAATTGTCAAAACACTATTATGGAGAAAACAGGATAGGAGGAAGCAACTTCAACTAATATATGCAGTGTACCCCTTATAACTTGTTGATCTTATTGGACTATCTGTCAATCCCACAAGCCTGTTACCATAAAGGCCAAGAACAGACAATAACACCCACCCCCAAACCAAGCTTACAACTTTCCTAGTGGAACCAGATTGATCAATCGATCATAGGTCAATGTATGCTATTATAGAGGCAACCAATATCACAAGACACTTCTATAATGAGTAATTAGGTTGATTTAGCTCGAAGCTGGTACCACGTGTAGCTAAATTCAATTTCTTCTTTCCCCTGCACGCATCTTTTTCTTTTTTCCTCAAATGAAAACAGAAACCAAATGCTACCTTTTTAATTAGGTCAGAGTAGAAAGAAACATAAATTTGTGGGGAAAAAGAAAAGAGAACAGGAGAATATATGGAATGCTGACAGATAATTTACGTCCCAAAGTATAACTGTATTTCTAATTCGCTTATTACTAAAATCATATTTCTGCAATAATAAATCAGAAAGAATATTAATCAAGTAAACCACTAAAGACAACAGCATATTTCTCTTTTTAGGTCAATGCTCAAGATCGAATTCCACTACATATTTTATCAACGTAACATCTCAGAGAATCCATAAGTACCAAATTAAGTTGCAATTCAAATAAATTGGTTATGTCTTAAGTTCTCATTTCTGTTCAACGGAAAGAATAATAAACCAATGCCAGGTTCATAGCTGGGTTCTTCCTGGTACAGGCAATACAACACATGCTTCTATAATGATTACAGAAAGCCAACAATGTATTCTAAGCAAATTAAGCAGAAACAATTTAGCTTTGAATCTCAAGAATCAATATTAACCTTTAACGTATAAACCATAAGATGGCTAAAAGATCATTTCATAGTTCAAACCTCGCTTGGCTAGTTTGGCACGTCTACGTCTCAATTCATTTTTTACTCTGTGACTTTATCCAGGAGAATGCATTTGTGATTTTTATGGTCATTCCCTTCCCATCACTGCCTATGGACAATGCTCTTTTTAAGCTTTTCTTGTCATTATGTCTGTCCATCATCTGGAGAAGCACATCTATTGCTCTTGATAGAAGAGGTAGTTTTTAAACAAACAGCAACATGAGGTCGCCATTGTTGGGCAGACCCAACCAATGAAAATGTTGCATAAGAAATACAGGTGTAAGCAGTCAAGCTTGAGCCAAGCTTGTCGAGATTTCATTGCTCGAGCACAACAACCTCATTTTCTAGCTCTTGAGCTAGAGCTCAAACTCAACTCCTTCAAATAAAAAAATTAAATTAAAATTAATAATATCAAGGAATTTTTTTAAAGAATTATAATTTTTTAAAAATATTTACTGAACATATTATAATGACAAGAAAATTTTATCTTGGACTTGATAATAAAAAGGAGATTCTTAATCTTTTACTGAAACTAACAAGATAAAAATTAGAATGGCAATTAGTATGAAAAGAAATATGTATATAAAATAATTTAAATATTTTTATTAATAGATAATTTATAGAAATTAATCCACGAAAATATGAGTTGCTTCACAGAACAGAAACACTGCTTACAGCACGAAACTACAAAGTGAGACATGAATCTAACTAAAACCTACCAAGGAGTAAACGTGAAAATGAACAGAGCTGAATCTTGAAACTTGAAATGGAGATCAGTATAAGAATCTGGATTTCATCAACAACAGGATAAGACAAGGCTTTAAATATAAAAGGAAGAGAAAGCAGCCTTTAAATATATCTGGGCCAGTGTTTACTTAAGACATTCTACTGACCATTTCAAGATCAGAAGCATCTTTTGTGACTCCAATACTTCTTTATCACTGGTTTAAACCTCACGAGAAAATCTTACCACCGTGAGGCTCCAATAGGCAGTGAATAAAAACAGAACAAAGGGAAAAGGAGAATTGAAGACTACATCGCAACCCAAAAAATGAAAATGAAAAAGTTAAGTGCTGAAGTTACTTCACTACGATGTTTGTGCAACCCTTTGTAGTGGCATCTAGCAGCTGTGTCGTATTGAGAGTGCAAGATCACCTCACTTTCGAGAACCAGAAAAGTATCTCACGAAAATGGCAGACAGTGCTCCATTACAAAAATCCAATATAGATGATTATTCAACATTCTTGGTCCACACCATACGATAAAGACCATTCCAGACAATCCTAACCAGAACTTTCAGAAACCTGCTACTGCTACTGTATATTTTCGAACACCAGAAATGACACTAATAAGCAACCTCTATAGTCACTGACAACTATACGACCATATCATCACATAAAATGACAGGCGAAAAGCCAAAACAACAAGTGGAAATAAGATGAATGAGTTCAACCATTCTATTTAAGTATATCACTATCTTACTGGTAGCATAATCTTCTTTAAAATACAAAACTCATCCTCTATTGGACAAACATTATCCCACGACATCAAAATAACTTGGTATTTCTAAATGTTATGAATGAAAATAGTATCTACAAGCAAAAAATTTACTCAATACCACAAAGAACACTGAGTTCCTTTTCTTGTCGAACATTGAAGAGCATCCAGAATCATGTACATTTGGAACATGTTACCCCTTCCACACTCTGCAAATCCAAGATAAATCATATAAGGACAAGAAACATACAAATAATTACCAAACTTGAAGTGGATAAATAACATAATAAGGGAAAAAACGTGCATAATTAATTATATCTGTAGTGATGATATATATATATATATGTACATATATGAGATAAGAAACATCTAATATAATTTAAGATGCAGGAGAGTATACTATCATTCAACTGGTGTATGTCCTTGCTTAGGCACCAGTCTCTTCAAACTTACAGTTATCAGTTGCTTTGTCTTCGTGTGGCAATCCACAGATGAAGTATAACTGTTTTCTTTAAGGGATTGTGTCAATTTTCATAAAAGGAAAAAGAGAATTCTATAGATACAGAAAACATGTGTGCATATATATCTCAGGACAGATTAAAATGCTACAAAAGATTGATTAAGTACCACAAGGCCCTTCAATGCCAGAGCCAAGAAGAAAGAACAAGAAAAGACTAAATATCGAAGGCAAAGAAATACACGAAACTCATTGCTCATAGGGAGAAGTTTTAAATTACAGCAATTCTTGAAAATGAAATTCCTTTGGGCGTAAGGGCAAACCAAAGCACTTGCTCTTTTAATGGGGCAAGCAGAATCTCTAGCAAAGAGGAAGCTCATACAATGTATGCTAGATGTTCCAAAAGAAACTTGAACACAGGGCCAAAAGAAAATGAAAAAAACTGAAGACGCAGTTTCAAGAATCAAATGAATAGCTATACTTTGGTGCAAGCTCAGCATATACAAGAAAAGAAAAAAGCCAGTATGATGAAAGGTTTCCATAAGGAATTCAATGGTGGGCCTGCTGCTATAAATGGACCAAGCATTGCAGAGGCCAGGTAACAGGATGGGAAACGTAACAAGTGACATGAGTTCAAGTATCATATTTGAAACAGTTACCATCCACTAGTTGAGGTCACCATTGGGGAAGCGATGCATCTATTTCTTCACTGACAAGGCTCCGCAAACTTTCTATTAGCTTACAGAGACCTGCAGAGTAAATACGTAGATACAATTGCCACAAAAGTTAGAACCCTCGGACGACAAAGAAAGAGGTTTATCTTCACACTGTGATGATAGTGCGTACACACCCGTAAAGCTCAAGGAACATGCTTGTCTTAAGGTGATCTAATCCTGTTTTGGCAAACAGAATTTATCACGCATGAATATGTATTGGCTGGAAAATGAGACCATGACCTGAGATTCAGCGTCTAACAGAGTGCCGCTCTGCAGAAAGTATCAAAAGGATGGCATCAATCACAAAGTTTAATTTCTGAGCCAGACCACGATTTTAATGCAACAACAAAGACGACCGACATCAATAATTGCTCTAACTACACTTCATCCTGAAGTACATCAATCGAGCACCCTCAGCAACTCAAGATAAACGAGCATGATTCCCCCGCCAGACTTATTCAATGTTGCAAACTTTTAACTGCCTGTAAACTACATTTCTTGAAGGAAAATGAAAAGACCAAATGCGTTAGCATAAAGAAACAGAACTAGAATAAAAAGTTTCTAAAGAACGCTTCCGGCATTGTCGTTGCTCTCGTTATTTTTACGATCGACTCTAAAGAAACGTAGACAGATTCAACTTCATACAGCAGACGATAATATGAAAGGGAAACATAATGAATTACCATAGTTTCTACCGCCGCCTCTGCTTCTCTATGCTTGAATGCCCTAATAAATTCACATATTCAATGAACCAAAAGGTTTCAACCAACGAATGCACGGGGAAATAAAAACAAAAAGAGAGAGAGGGTACGGAGGAGACCGCGGCGGCGTATAGAAGAGCCTCCATCGTCGCCGAACGGCGGGGTTTAGTCTCCATAATAAATCTCGAGATGTACTTTGTAAATCTTTCGGCGACATAAAGTGGCTCGGCCCAACGCTTCCATAGGGTTTGCAACTACAATCAGATCCATCTCCTGTGTCTGGTACATCTATCTATAACTGATGTATGGGCGCGATCTGAACCCAATTATGGGCCTGAGCTGATGAGTTGACCCAATCACGCTCCAATGGACCAACGGATAGTTTGGTTGGCTAATATGAGACATTAACAGCTGTCGGCTGTCCTGCGGACTCCCGCCTCTTTATTCACTTGTTATTATTATTATTATTATTATTATTATTATTATTATTATTATTATTATTATTATTATTATCTATACTAATATAAAAAGAAAAGCTCTTTTGTGTCTAAAATGAAAGTTATTTTAGGTATTTTATAAAATTACCTTTTGCTTTTGCATAATTCATTTCCATATTTCTTTTTGCAAAGTGAAATCTATAATTTGTGAAGGGCAAAAAGAGAAATTCAACATAATAGTGGTAGTTCTCATACCAAATTTCAAACTACCTAATATGCCCTTATTAACTTCCATGTTCTCATTAACCATCATTCTTTAAAAAAAAAACTCATATTTTATGTTAGATGAACCACTTATCTCCTCTATTAATTAAGAAAATACTATTAGGACTTTTAATAATGTAATTGTGACACCCCCTACGGCACAACACTTTATCGTTGCTAATCATTATACTCTTCGAAATTATAAGTTGTCTTATAAGATTTTCCATTTTAAACTAATAAGATAAATCTTATTTTTTTCTCGATATAATATAAATCTATATCATCATCTCAATCAATATCATATCAAATACAGCACAGGATACCCGTCGAATGTGATATCCCCACACAATCTGAGTGTGTAGCAATATCAGCACAGAATATCACAACAAACATGGCATCCCCACACCACCCCAGTGTGTAGCTATCAGCACAGGATATTCCCCGCTACCCGGAATACCCCGGTACCCTACGCGCCATGATACCTAGCTTATATTCATTTTTCTCATATCACATCGTCAATCACATCATCACAAACCATTAACTATGTTTCCCAACTAGGTAAGTCATCTCTTTATCACAACTCAACGATATACTCATAATTGACTTTTTCATTCAACCTCATGCAACAATAGAATATAAATATATGACAATCATTAATCAATCTTTATCATACATAAATAATCACAAATAAACACATAACGACAACTTCACACGATAACCACGTAATCTAAATAAATATTACAAATACCAGTTAGATTTATGACAAACAAGTATAATCATATATTTATATAAATCCAATTAACTATACTTACCTCAAATCCCTAAACGATTACATTAGTAAAAGGAGCTGATCATTCATCTACTTTATCCTCGTGTCCTATAATAGGTTATAATATGTATAATCAATGTATATTGAAAATAACGTAAATTACGAATGAAATTTCTAAATATATGCATATATTTTATATCAATCTTTTAATATTTCATTTATATTGAAATTCAAACTTTCGTTCCTTTTTCGTTCAAATATTAGACACTATAAACTTCCCCCGTATATATCTAAGTCGTCCTTCAAGTCTTATTAGGTAGGTTAGCAGTGACATATTGGGTTAAGATCTCTAGTTACATAACTACAACAAAATTAGATTTTTATTTAAATTTGTATTTCACGATTTATTGGTTTTAATATAAATTTCTTGTAAACTGGATTTAATTATGGAGGATGTATTATAATTAGTGGTAGTAAAGTGTAGTAATGTAGAGGGTGCTACAGTAATTATTATGTTATAATTTTTTAATTAATAGTCGTTAACAATTGTTAATTATAACAAATTTTAACAATTTATATCTATAAATAGATTTAGCAATTACATCTATTAAAGTTACTTTTAAATTAATTTTGATAAAATTTTATATATTTTTTGTTATAATTGTTATAGACAAAATTAATAGATGTAATTGTTAATATGATTATAAACTAAAAGTTATTTTAGTTTACCTATTTTTTGAACAAGATTTTGTTCATTACCACTTTCATATGATAAATTATTTCTTCATAAATGTACTTTTAATTATTCAGATTATGCGATTTGAATGACAGTGAGGCATTCTCAAATTTGGTTTCTTCTACCGTTAAATTTTAAGGAGTTGCAATTAAAAATTTGCTTTATCCATTTTTTTTCTTTTCCTTATTAATTATGTAGATTATGTTTGTTGTTGGTAATAATAGTTCATTTGTAGAGGTTTTTCACAGTTCTGACATTTTGTGCCTAAATGTTGTGATAAAATTCATCAATTCGTATATATTACTAGCTAACGCGTGCGGTCCTCGCATGCGCAATTTTTAAATGTAATCAGGGTAAGTGTATAAATTCTTATAATTATAAACAAAATAAAGTTGAATAAAATCCTTTAATCCCGTATATTTTCCTCTTTCTAATCAACACTTTTATTTTTCCTTTTATCCGAAAATTATATTTTTATATATATAAAATTTCTAATAGTACTCTCTCTGCAATTATCCTTTACTTCTACTAAATATTTTGTAAAATGAAAGTTTTTACCCTCAATTTCTATTGTTGCTAGATTAAATTCAAATTCTTTTACTTTTATTTTGAATCAATTTCCTCTATCTCCTCCATCGACTGAAGAAAGTTGAGAAAATGGTTAAGAGAAAGAAAGTAAACAAAAAAAAAAAAAAATCTTTGTTTTTTATTCAAGAAAAAAAAATAAAGTTACGAAGAAAAAATCAAATTAGAAAACCACTGATTGTTCACCAACAACACAAAATAATATATAGAAAGTTGATATTTTTATGTGAAAATCATTATATCTATAAATGGACGAATCCATACAATATTTAAAAGTTACGGATATACAGTCTAATTTTGTTTATAATTAGAAAAATTTCTATATTTGCCTTGACTTACATTTAAAAAATTATACACGTGAGGACTGCGTGCGTTAGCTGCTAGTTATTATTAAGTCCCTTTATTTTATTTAGGATTAATTACACTTAGACCCCCTATGAGAATGTAAGTACACTTTCCCCTAAAAAAAAATAAAATTACATTTACACCCTTCCGAAAATTCTTCGTTTACACCTGACCTCCATTTGTTAAAATGTGGATGGAAAATGTTCACGTCAACAAAAATAATTACATAAATTTTCAAATTTTACTTTTCATTTAACATTTTCGTGTAATAATTTTGTACTTATAAGCAAAAAATATAATAATTTTGGCATCACTCCATATATTTATATACATTTATCCTCTTATAAGTACAAATATATACACGAGAATGTTAAATAATGGAAAAAAATAAAAATTTATGTAATTATTTTTGTTGACGTGAACATTTTTCGTTCAAACTCTAATGGATAGGGGTCAGATGTAAACAGAAAAAATTTAGAGGAGTGTAAGTATAATTTAAAAACTTTTTTGGAGAATTATGCATTTTCATAATGGGTCTAAGTGCAATTAACCCTTTTATTTATTGAATTGTTTTTTGTTGCTACGTCACTTCAAATTATAACCTTTTGCTATTTTCTTCTATGACTTATTTCTTGATACCATACTTGAATTGAAGATAAATTTAAAATTTGTTATTGCGACTTAACTCGAGAATATCTATATTGTTCTCAACCAACTTCCTAACCTTCTCGCCAGTCTCTATAAATATGAGTTTATGTAGGTTAAAGGCTTTGATTATTTATACGATGTTGACTTATTTTCAGTTTGTTTGCACTTGTTACTATAGGAAAAATGACCATTTTCATAATATTTCAAACATTTTTCACACGTTTCATCACTAAGATTATTGATTATCGTATACTAGCCAATTTCCCTGTTTTATTTCTTACTAAGACAGTTACTTATGTATAAAGATGATCACGATGCGATTTCATATTTTTAAATTGAATTGTCATTGACGATTTTACAAAATAATTTTTAAAAATTGAAATCAAAATCAAATGTGCGATTTCAAGCGGTTTGCACGTTTAAACTAATAAGATATAACAAGCTAACAAAATGTAATTGAAATAACTAAAACCAAATAACAATAATTTAAGAACATATAGTTAAAATCCTTAAATAACAAAATATAAGAAGTTTTGGAATAATTAAGGTTAAATATACAATAGTTCAAGATATAATATACCTAAAAGTTTTTAAAAATATCTTGAATGTCAAATCCTAACTGCAATGACATTTGATACACCAAATAATTATATAGTATAAATAAAAAAGTCAATGTAGCAATAAAATGAAATATGATAAATCACAAAAAATACAATAATCAATCATATAATTCAAACCTAATAAAGATTTATTTCAAATTTAATCTTATATGTCCGTTAATGAGTCGGATGAAAGAATAGCGAATAGGGAACTGTGGAAAACAAAGAAGAGGGAAAGGGAAAGAGGAAATGAGAGAAAAGATGAAGGAAAATGAATGAGAAAGATGAAGAAGGATAAATTATAATGGGCTTGAATTCTTATTAAAACCTAAATATACTTTCTGTATGTAGCCAAAGTCTAAGTTTTATAAAAATGAGCTTTGAAATGTGGACATTGATAATATATGAATTTTGAGTTTTTATAATTTGATATGAAATTCTTATAAATAAATAATTAAATTTATTATATTATTCTATGTATATAATTTTAAAAAATTAATTTTATATTTAACAATGCAGTTCAATTTTGTCGATTATTTTTAGATATAAATTTAAATCAAATTAAAAATGTGGTGCAACTTTATTAAAAATTCAGAATTGCGAAGATAAATTATAAAAAATGATTTGATTCGAGCTGATTCGGGTGAATTGGATAGTTTTAGAAATATATATATATATATATTTTTTATCATCACTACTGATTTAAGTATTTTGGGCCACAAGCCCATGTTAATTTTGAAATGTACTAACCCCGCCCACAAGTAGTCGTTTGAATAAAATCCAACTTTGATGCGAAGCGACTTTAGTTCGGCCTTTTGCGACTTTAGTTGTAGTTGGAGGGTTTGGACGATGAGAGACGCGCGATGAGATTCGAGAGAGATCGGAGTTGCGGCGGGAAATCAGAATCATACGAAATGTTTTCGCGCGGCTCTGCAAAAATTTCAAAGATGAACACTATTTTCCAGTATCAGAATTCACAAACCTACATTCATTGCCCACTTATCCCACACATACTCACACGCAGAAGAGAGAGACAAACAGAGAGAGAGCGCAGCAGTGGTACAAGAGTTCCTGAGCAGAAAAATGGCAGACGCATCACATCTCGAAAGAATGGGAAGGGAACTCAAATGTCCTATATGGTAATACATTTAGTATATTTGAATTTCAGTCAAGTTGTTAAAATTGGTGGTTTTAGATAGACCACAGATTAAACTGGTTATCGGTGGTTTTTATGCAACAGTTTGAGTCTCTTGAATTCTGCCGTTTCACTCACATGCAATCATGTGTTTTGCAAGTAAGCAATCTATTACTCATTTTCTTATTTGTGTGTGTATAATTTTGGGCTCGATTCAACGTGTTTCCCTTGTACTTTTGCTTGACGTTCTCTTTGAATTGGCGCAGTTCATGCATCGAGAAATCTATGAAAGCAGCATCGAATTGTCCGGTCTGCAAAGTTCCATACAGACGTAGAGGTATTTACTGTTTACGTTTGAAAAAGCATCATCGCTACAACAGGATGCAATGTTGCTACGTCTTTGTATTTAAATACATAGCAGGAAATAAGGTGTGGTTGCCAATTTTTCTATAACTTAATCTCAAATTGTCTCCACCAATTCAATATTGCTAAATTCTATCGTATTGGGAACCAATACAAAAGAAAGTGTTCATATTAGAGCTGCTGAAAATGGAGAAAGAGTTTTAGTGGAATGGGAAATGAATCATACTTGAGTACATTATGAAAGAGAATAGGACCAACCTTGTTCTCTTAGACTTAACTTGTTTTGATCAGATAGGCAAAAGTGACTTTGGTTTTTCTCGAGGTAGTTTGTTCTTGGAATATTATAAGATGGATAACAGATTTGCTTATGTCTATTGTTTTCTTTACCAGAAATTAGGCCTGCTCCTCATATGGATAACTTGGTCAGCGTTTACAAGAGCATGGAAGTCGCATCGGGAGTGAATATTTTTGTCACTCAAAACGGGGCTTGTACCAAACTATCTGGTAAATGATTTTGCACTCCTGTTGAACAATTTTTTGCATTAGACAAACAATTAGTCCTCTACACAGAAGTTTTTGTTGAGATGAATTACCACAAATCGAACTAATATGCAATGCTGAGTGATCAATAGTTACTATGACAAAAAGTTCACTGAAACAAATAACTCGAACTCATAAGCAGCCAGATGGAGTGATCCGGAGATTTACATGCAATAATATACTTGTAGATTTTCGTTAACCATGATTATGTGCCACTCTGAGTAAATATAGCAGATTTTCTTTCTCGACTTTTTGTTTCAGTACAATTACTAGAATGCCCCTTCTTTTCTTTTTGCTTTGGTTTTATCTCAAGCTTGAAGCATTTGAAATGCATATGCAGTATAAGACATTTCTTAGGAAATAGATGAATAATGCTACTACTTATATGCAGGTGAAGATAATCAGGCTGGTGTCAATCTGTTTGAGGTCCAAAAAAATTGCCAAAACCAAGTGGAGAGTTTAGATTCTGCAAATCAGAAGCGTCAAAGAAAAGGATCAAAAGGTTCATCAGTGAATACTCAGAGATCTTCTGGGTCAAACTTCGTGAAACCTTCATTTCCTACCAAGAAAAGGGTTCAGGTACCCCTCTATCCAGCTTCAGAGACTCAGATGGACCCTGTAAATCTGGGAAGCGACGCTGACAGGATTGAACATAAAACTAGTGGTGCTTTACAAAGAGACCTGCCTTCTGCAAGTGAAAAGGCGGAACTGGTTTTTTCTCCATTTTTCTGGCTGAGAGAGGAAGATGATTTAGAGAAATTAAGTCAGCAGACTGATGACAATCAGGTCATGTATACACCCCCAGATGTTCCTTGCTTCAGTGACATCAAGGACTCTGATGATGACATTCCATGTAAAATAAGTCCAAAAGTAAGTTCCTAATTTCATTGATGATACAGTGATCATTTTCACATGAATCATAACTTGTTTTAATAAATAGCCAGGTGTTACTGTAAGTTCATGGTATGATGATCAAAATCCTTTAATTTGTTAAGGCCCTGCTATTGACTGACTGATACAATTATGTCTTTCTGCCAAATAAGTATTTTTATATTCAATTTGCTTCGTACAGAGAGGAACCTGTACCTCATCAAACAATGCAGATTTCATTGATAGTGAGATGTTCGATTGGACGCAAAGGCCTTGTTCCCCTGAACTTTGTTCAAGCCCCCTGGCAGTTCAGGTAATTTGATTATGTTGCAAATATTAAAAGCTTGCTCTTCTCTGCTCCTTCCTATTCTTGACCAGGCTTTCTGCTATTTGATGTAGATTGAAGATACTGCTCAACAGAATGGAGCTGAAGAGAAGGCTGATGCTGCCTTGACAGAAACAACTGAAGCTCCAAAGATTAGTCCCAAGAACACAGATGGGCTGGGTAAGAAAAGGAGGACGGACAAAACCTCTGACAGTAAAGGTGGGATAAGAATGTCTGATAAGCAAGTCAGTCATGCAACTGAGACCAGAAAAAGCAAGAGACCCAAGAAAACTATTCGTGGAGAAACTGCAGTTCATGTTGATTCAGAGAAGGTAACTTATCAACATATGCTAGAAGGCAGTAAAGTCAATCAATTGATTTTGAATGGAAAACTCAGAAAAAGCAATAAGGTCAATTCTGAAGCTAGTGCTCACAAGACAAATGTTCAAACTCTATCCAATGGGACAGAGCCTCTGACTAAAAGCAACAAGACTGCACCTGGTTATGCTTCTGCTTCAGAAAAACTTGAAAAAAGCAGTGATGGAAGTAGCAAGATAAAGAAAAGTGGTGAAAGCAGCAAAAGAACCAAGAAGATGCTTGCTCAGAAGCAGAAAATTGGCAGTGAAGTAAAACCTCGAGAGTTTGAGACTAGCAAAAATCAAATCAATGCAGGTCAATGCAATGAGGTTTTGGTTCCTAAGTCACTTACAAATCTGTTGCCATTAAGCAATGACAAAGAACATTCGAATAAGGGCATTAGAGAAACCTGTAAAAAAAATATTAAAAAAATTCCAAATTCTCTGAAGAAGGTAAAATTCTGTGTAGAAGGCCTGACCAAGGACAACTGTAATGGTATCCCTTTAAGTGCTAATGATGAGTATGAAATGAGCGGTCAGCCATTTCAAGAAGTTCAAAGTGCTACACGTCAATTAGGTACCAAAGTCCCAGAAAAAATGGAGAAAGCAACTTCCTCTTTGGATGGTGGAGTTCTGCTTAAATGCAACACATCTCCTAATACAATCTGTTGTGCTTTCTGCCAATCTTCCAAAGAGTCTGAGGTACATCTGTTTTTTCCTCTTCCTTCATGTTCTAGTTCTACCTGGCTTGTTTCTTCTTCATGTTCATATTTTTATTGATTATCTAAGACTGGTTTCTTTTTTCTTTTCTTTTCTTCTTCTTCTGGAAAATTGTTAGGCTTCGGGGATCATGATTCACTATCTCAATGGGAAGCCAGCAGCAGACAATCACAGTTCAAGAACAAATGCCATACACGTGCACAAGAATTGCACAGAATGGTATTGCACTTGAGCAGTTCTTTCTTTAGTCCGGTTATGTAGGTTGCTAAGTTGTGGCAAACTAACGGAAAGACCTAGTTTGCTTCACCAGCTTACTGCCTTCAGGCTACTCATTCACTTGGTCAAGCTATATATTGACATATTAAATGAAATTAATAGCAGATTACCAATCTCAATATTTTAATGCTGAGATAATGCAAGAGCATGTAATCTCTTTTTGTCATGTTATTTCCATTGTAAAAGCTTTTCCTTGTTAAAGCAAAAATGGCTATACATCTTTTGCAGGGCCCCTAATGTGTATTTTGAAGATGATAATGTTATCAACCTTGAAGCTGAATTGTCTAGAAGTCGAAGGATTAGATGTTCTTGCTGTGGCATCAAGGGGGCTGCTCTTGGATGTTATGAAAAAAGTTGCCGCAAGAGCTTTCATGTTCCTTGTGCTAGGTTGACTCCAGAATGTCGATGGGATTGTGTAAGATCAAATTGAATAAAGCTGACTTTTTTGTTTGAAGAAATCACATATGATCTAAATACTGTGTTGTTTACCGCACGTGACAGGAAAACTTTGTCATGCTATGTCCAATTCATGCTTCCTGTCAACTGCCGAATGAGATGCCTCAATCTGAATCAGGCCAGAAAAGAAAATCTGCTCCTGAAAGGTTTATTGCTTTTCCAGCAATGGGTGTCTGGGACTTGATGCAGCTTTACAGATTTGATTTCTTTCATTATTAGCTTATTGTACTTAATGGCTTTTTTTTTTTTATAGAAAATCTTGTGTCCAACAAGTTAAAACCACTGGTGAATGTGAAAGTGGTGCAGCATCACAGTGGAAATCTCAGAAAAAGTTCAAGAACTTGGTTCTCTGTTGTTCAGCTCTCACGGATACAGAGAAGGTAAACAAACCAATAATTTACATACTCTATTTTTACCATGCAAATCAGAAAAAGAATAACACTTTTTATAACTTTATGGTGCGAATGCAGGGAACTGTCACTGAATTTGAAAAGCTGTCTGGAGTAACTATACTGAAGAATTGGGACTCAAGTGTCACCCATGTAATTGCCTCCACAAATGAGAATGGGGCATGCAGAAGGACACTCAAATTTTTAATGGGTGTGTTGGAAGGAAAATGGATTTTGAGTGTTCATTGTGAGTAATTCTAAAGCTGCAAATGAGTTCTACAATTTTTTGGATTGAAGTCGAATAATCCGTACTACAACTTCAAATATATTTGGTTATTTAGATTAATCTCAATTTTGTGTTTGTGTTGATGCAGGGATCAAAGCTTGCTTGGAAGCTGGAGAATTAGTTGATGAGCAGCATTATGAGATTTCAGTTGACATTCATGGAATCAGGGATGGACCAAGGCTTGGCAGATTAAGACTTCTGAACAAGGTTGTTTTTCTGCTACTAATTTTTTTGAAATCTTAGAATATCAGGACTCTCAATTGCATTCAACAGAGTAAACTACCCTGTAATATTGCAATAGAGCAAATGCAGAGGAATTGAAGCATGGCTTTACTCTATGCCTTCTTTCAGATTTAGGGATTGAAATTGCATGGTAGTAAGTTGGGATATCTAACAATAAGATAGTATAAATCAAGATGATGACTTTGAGAAGCGAGCTGGGATACGACAATTAGGCACTAAATTTGCAAGTTCCTGGAGGAAGTTTGACAGTAAAAATCTCATTTCTTAACAGCTTTCGTCATGGTAAATGGGTGTTTCTCATTCAGTCATTTTCATTTTGAATTATGAACATGCTCTAAAGCTGCTGTTCAATGAAAAGATATGATAGTTTATCCTGCCCATCTTCAATAGTTCTTTTCCAAAGGGTTATTAACATACTAAAGACCACAATATTTCTGGTAGCTTTACTAATTCAATTTTCTGTGGCTTGCAGCAAACAAAGCTTTTTGATGGATATACATTCTTTTTCATGGGTGATTTTGAGCCTTCATACAAAGGATATCTTCATGATCTTGTGGTTGCTGCTGGAGGAAAAGTTCTGAACAGGAAGCCTGTTGCAGGAAACCAGGCCATTGGGTCGTCCCAGTCCCCTGCAACAACCTTCATCATTTACAGCCTTGAGCTTCCTGATCAATGCAGGTCATCCAATGGAAGTTCGATCTTGAACCATAGACGTGCTCGTGCTGAGGCTTTAGCCAGCTCTGCTGGAGCTGCAGTAGCAAGCAATTCATGGATTTTGAACTCCATCGCAGGTTATAGGTTGCAAACAATTGGAGAATGATTATGTTACAATAATTTAAATCCAGGGAGATGAGGTATCACATATGTTAATTTCATTTCATCTAAGAAGTAACTGGAATGAATTTCAATTTCTTGGCCAACAGTATTACATTGATTTACATAGGTTTCACCCATATGAATATGAACTTTACAAACACAACTATTCAAGTACAATACAGGCTAATAAGCTATACAAATCAATACCCAGTTGCACAGAAGTCTTAGATACCTCTCACCTGATTGATTATATTTTATCGTAATGCCATTGCTTAGAGGCAAAGTAAAGTCTAATTCTGTAAGAATGCAAGAAAATTCAGATAAAAAGTTTAAAACTCATTCCTCTGCTTCTGGTCCTAATTTATATCTCTTCTCCTCATGCTAGAACAGAAGGCTTACGAGCATTGATCTCGCTTGTTATCTTAGCGCACTCTCCTTGCTGCTTCTGATCATACTTTGCAACCAGCATTTGGAAGCACTCAAACATATTCTCCAAAGCCACAATCTCTTCCTGAACATCAACTGGGGGAATGTTGCTCTCTGACGACACTAACATACGTTCCTTAAAGCTCCGAACTCTTTCAAGACTCGTGACAACTTCTGCCCTCATCTCATCCATAGCACTCTGCATCATCACATTCTCTTCCTCCGCGTCTCTCAGCTTCATCTTCATCGACCGATTCCCATCAAGCGACCTCAAGAGCTGTTCCGAGAGAACCTTGTTCCTCTCCTGGAGAGATGCATTCCCCTGTGCTTCTCCTTCTTCTCCTCCTCCTCCTCCACCCCCTCCTCGTCCTCCTAAACAATCATCGCTACTCTCATCCCTGTGCTTCAAAGCACATTCCCGTACTTTCTCGAGCAACGTCTCGTTTTGATCCTTGAGGTCATTTATGAGCTCCTCCATCTCACTCAATTCGTGCACCTTCTTCAAGAGTTCTGCAGCCATTATCTCCTTCTCTTTCCCCAAGCTCGAGCACATAATCTCGAGGCTTTTCCGTGCGGCCAAGCTCGCGCCCAGCTCCCTTCTCAGCTTATCTTTCTCGTCGTCGCCGGCATATCTCTTGCCGCCGAATGATTGGCATTTCTGAATCCTGGATCTGATGGTGTCGAGGATGGTCATCATTGTGGCCACCCTCAGCATTCTCCGCGCGTCATTCTTTTTCTCCTTATTATCACAGGCATCTTTGTGATCTTTGATCAGCTTCAACAACAACTTCACGTGTGCTGCCACCCCTGATCACCATCAAACAACAATGTTCATTGTCTGTTATTAACCTCGATCCATCAAAAACAGACAAAAAAAAAATAAAAAGACATGGCATCTGAATATGATATTATTACCTTCCAATGCGGAATCATCGTACTGTTGTTGAGGATGAGAGGTGGTCCGACCAAATTCGGAGGACGAATTTACCTGAAACCCGCTCATAATCTCACCTCGTTGCAAACGCAGAAAACAACAATGCTTTTTGGGAGAAATTTCTGCAAAGAAGCAAGAAATCAAGAACAGATGATGAAGGAGAGGAGACAAACATGTCCTACAAAGAGAAGAAAAGGCTTCATTTCATCACCACATCTTCTTTTATTATTATTATTATTGTTTGTTTATGCAAAAGAGTCATGAAAGATTAGAATCACTGAGAGATCCAAAGAAGAGAGGTTGCTATGCAGACCATCCCTCTGTTTTCTCTGTATCTCTGGTCTTCTTTTGTGTAATTATGTAATAATTAATAGTTAATTGTGGTGGGTTTTTGTCTGATTTGATGGTAGAGGGAGGAGCTCAGAATTGTTTGGGCAGTTAATATTTTGCGCAATCATTGGGAAAAGTCAAGACCAATTTGGTTGGTTCTTGTTTGGTTCTGTCTTTGATGGACAACTACTAACAGACTACTTGCCCTAATCCAGTTCTCCTTTTCATAATTCAACTTCTTTTTTGCATCATCATATTAACTGTTTTCTATTTTTTGATATATAAAATTTTTGATTTTCCATTCCAATAAATTGGGAATAGGTGGAAACACGAAATAAATGACCTTTTTTTTCGTGTATTATTATGTGGGCATAATTTTATCGAGACTATAATGTCTCAATACATGTAAGTTTTTCTCTTTCTATATCATTTATCATTGCGAGTCAGTCTCATATGCAATATAAACATCAATGTCCTAAATATAATCTTGCCAGCTGTTATTAATTTGATGAAATTATCCCATTGGATTGGACTATCGAGATTGATATTTTGAATTTTAGTATATGAATAAAATAAATTATTTCAGATGTACATAACTAAAAATTTATTGACAGAAGAGACGATGATTTATTAGAGAAATAAATGTGTTTTAATTAATATATATTTGAGGAATTAAGTTTTAATAAGAGTTTTGAGTGTTATATAAATAGTAGAGATTTACAAGGAAAATGAAATAAAACATGTCCTCTTAAAAAGGAGGAGGAGACTAAAACCTTTGAATTCCGTCCTCCTCCTTCACCTTTAAGGGGACACCGCTCGCAACGCCAAACCCTAGAAATCGTCATCCCCCGTCGATATATTCCGTAAATCCAAAGCGGAGAATTTTGAAAGGGGAAAAAAAAAGAGGGACTGAAATGGCATCGTCTTCATCAGATTCTGCGGAGGCAACACCGCCGTGGCTGGAATTGCCTCGGGAAATGACAACGACGATTCTCCAGAAGTTGGGGGCCATTGAGATACTGACGACGGCAGAGAAAGTGTGTACTTCATGGCGGAGTCTGTGTCAGGAGGCCGCCATGTGGCAGTCAATCGATATGCGAAATGAGGGCAACCTCTGGGAAATGCCGTACGACTTGGAGAAAATGTGCCGCCACGCAGTCGATCGCAGCCAAGGCCAGTTGATTGATATCAACATTGAGTATTTTGGTTCCGATGAATTGCTTCTCTACATCTCCCAAAGGTAATTTTTGTGGTCTCATGCATTTTCCTTTTTCCATTTTTTTTCCCCTGGAACTCCCAAGTTTTTTGGTTAATCATTTGCTGGCTTTTATTGTAATGTTGATGTACAAATTGTAAAGGTTGTAGCTTAAAGTGTCGGGGAGAATCTTTGTCCAAAAGAGGTTATCATGTTAATATTTCCTTTATACTGTTACTTATTATTTCTTTTCCTAGGAACATAAAGTTCTATCCGCTGGATTGTTTCGGCTGAACCATGTAAATTCGATGTTTTCTTGGTTTGTCCGTGTCTGCGTGTGTTCGTTTATTTTCTGGCCTTCTTGGATTTGTGGTGTGAATTTGATTCGTGTTTCTCATATGCTTCGCTTCAGCTATGTACAAAGATATATAGAACTTTGAACGGGGAGGACTCAAACAATTTATTGGACTAATTTAGTTATTTTATGGGTGTTTTAGATGATGAGTTTGTTTCCAAGATGTAAATGCTTTTCGGTTGGAATAGAAGATGTACGAATATGCCTATACTTGAGCATACATCTTCCAGAGCATTATCGTTTAATTTATATATGATAGATGTATGATCTTTGTATGGGGATGGAAGGTATGCTGTGGTAGCAAAGTTCTGGGTTTTGTTTCTATGAGCAACAGGTCTGCATCACTGTTAACAATGATCACACGGTATCTTTTTCTGATTATGCAGTGGGATCGTTTGTGTGTGTTGTATATAATTTTTGGTTAACTAAGCAGCTGATGATTAGAACTGGTAGTTGCTGTATTAGAAGGAATCAATGTTCATTTCTATCTGTTGCTGCCTTGCTGCACTCAGTGAAATCTCTCATAATACAGACTCTTATTGATGTATGATGCTTTTGACTGTCCACTGTTGATTGTTTCTATAAAGAATGCACCGGAGAATTTCATCCTGGCAATAAGAATGCTTTCTTATTACACCCTTTTTAGCAGGTGTCCTCAGCTAAGACGTCTTCGACTTGTACTTTGCTATGGCATAACTGGGGAGGGTGTGGTTGAAGCAGTTAAAAATTTGCCTTTGCTGGAGGAGCTGCACCTATACTACACCTATATTGACAATGAAGCTATTGAAGCTGTTGGTCGCTGTTGCCCACTCTTAACGTCATTTAAATTGAACAACCATGGGTATAAACTCCCACACATTGTCTGCGATCTGGAGGCGCTAGCAGTTGCAGAAAACATGCCCAAGTTACGCCACCTTCAACTATTTGGAAATAAAATGTCAAATGAAGGCCTGCAAGCCATCCTTGACGGTTGTCCTCATCTTGAATCGCTTGATCTCAGACAGTGCTTCAATGTCCATCTTGCGGGGAATCTAGGAAAACTATGTTGTGAGCGGATTAAAGATCTGAGGCGTCCCCATGACTCCACTGATGATTATGGATTTGACGCTGAGATTCATGATTACGAAACATCTGGTGACGACTATATAACTGGATATTCTGACATTGACATGGTGTCTGATTATGGTGATTATCTGGAATTCTCCGGTGGGAGTATGTCGTCTATTTCTTCTTATGAGTATGAAGATGAACTTCTTGTTGACTGGGAATAGAAGGGAAACTGATTATTCTTGAGCCGTTGTGTGTATAAACGTGATTTAGAGGTATTCATCTGTATTCTCCGAGTTACTGTATAATACATGGATATTATCCTTATAAATACATATAATAATACATTGATACTATCCTTATAAATACATATGCATATATTTACATATGTATTTTGCATGAGGCGGTGGAATCTTAATTGCACTGCGCAGCAGAGGAGGAAGGAGCAGAGGAGGGGGGAGAGGATTACAGATCTTCTGAGAACGATGAAAAAATATTTTTTTGAAAAAAAAGGGAAATGAGAAGACATATTATTGAGAAAACAATTGATGGTTGGTCCAAGTAATTTTTTTAATTATTAATTAAGATTTTAAATAATAATTAATAATTAATTAATATATAATTAATATTAATAGTAATAAATTGTTGTTTTAAATTCTAAATTTATTATTATTTAATAATATATTAATTATTATATTAAATAAATATAATTATATTTTTAATATTAATAAATATATTTATTAATTAAATATGATCTATAATATTACACTGTGTATAGTAAAATAAAAAATATTATAAAGTTAGTGATAATTATAAAATTATAATAATGACCATCAATTTCATAAGTATGTCAAATTTTTAATTAATTTTAAATATAACCTATAATATTGCATTACGTACATTGTGCCGGTGATTTTATAATTTTTTTTTTCACGTTGTGCCAGTGACTTTGTAAGTGACCACCAATCTCATAAGTATGTCGTTGTAACTAGCATCGAGTTCTTTTTTTTTTTTGTCACCTATCGGTTCTGTTGGCTCATTTTATTTTCTAAACTACAATTAACAACTATATTTTTTAGGACATTATTAAATTATTATCATAATTTATAATTATTACTAATTTTATAATATTTTTTATTTTTTTGGTGACACAATGTAATATTATAGGCCATATTTATTTAATAGATATATTTATTATTTATTAAAAACTTAATTATATTTATTTGAGAGCTTGTTTTAAATTGATTTAATTAAATTTAACAAACTAAATTTGTACAAAAGAGATTTTCATTCGATAGGTTTCCAAGCTAGTTCACGCTCAATTCCATTAGTTAAGGAATTTTTTTTTTTGAGTTTGAAGTAATTCTATTTATTTAATTAAAATAATTATATATATTATTTATTTAAAATAAGTAAAAACATAATTAATATATTATTTGAAGTAGTTATATTTATTTAATTAAAATAAGTAAAAATATAATTATATTTATTTAATAAAAATAATTAATATATTATTAAATAATAATAAATTTATAATTTAAAATAATAATTTATTACTATTAATATTAATTATATATTAATTATTATTTAAAATTTTAATTAATAATTAATAAAATATATTAAAAATTAAGTGGGCCAACCAACAATTGTTGGCCCAAAATTTAATAAAAAATAAAGACAAGTTACTACCTTACGCTGCGACCGTAGGCCCATCCTTATTTAAAAAAAAAGAATAATGATCGGTCGCGAGCCATCATATTTTTGCAGTGTACCGTGTTTGCGGTACACATGATTTTTTTTATATATATGATATTTATATAAATGGGCCGATCAATGCATGCATGCTACCTATATTATTATATTTGTTTATTTATTAAATAAAAAGAGAAAGAACATAAATAAGTAACAAATCAAAATTAATAAAATAAATTCATTTTAAATATATATATATATATATATATATAAATGTATTGTAAATAAATTAGAGAAAATAGATGATTATTTTTATATAAAAAAATGGAAGACATTTTAACTCACGTACGTTTTGAAAATAAAAATAGTTAATTTCTTCCATAGTAAATCGGATGGGCTAATAAATTATCCAAAATAAAAAAGATATAAGAAAAGAAAACTGAATCGTCCATTAAATACAACGTCAAACAAACTCCCCATGGAATAGAACCCTAAGAATAGTTGAAGCATGGGAAAGAAGAAATCCAAACTCAAAAAGCCCAAAAGCAAAAGTAAAATTCTGATGGCGGTCCGTTCATCTTCAGCCCCGTCGTGGATCGGTCTACCAAGAGATGTTACAGCCACATACTGCACAGGCTCGGCGCCATTGGAATACTGGAGACCGCACAGAAAGTGTGTACTACCTGGCGGAGTGTGTGCGAGGATCCTGCCATGTGGCGAGTGATTGAAATGAAATACCTGGATGGCCCGGACTGGCCCTACGACCTCAATCTTATGTGCCGTCACGCTGTGGATGGTAGCCAAGGGTAGTTGATCAACATTCATATTGAGTATCTCGGCGACGATCAACTGATGCACCACATTTCCCAGCAGTAGTCTTTTTCCCCTTTTTAATTCGATTCTATGGCTAACAGTGTATTTGTTTATATGGACGTTGATTATTTTAGTGGCCCAGCGGTAGTCTTTTTCCCCTTTTTATATGGACATTGATTATTTTAGTGTATTTGAAAAAATATGATATGTTGGTGTGTATATATTTTTATTTATTGATACTAATATAAAAAAAATACCTCATCACTGAGATACCAAATTTTTTATAATGTCAATAATACTCATAAATTGGTGTTTTTTTATTCTTTATTTTTTATTTTTTATTTGAAAATAAGATGTTGTGTTTTATATATATATATATTTATTTATTACATGCACACAAAGACGATGTATGTTATTTAATTAACTAAATAGGAAAGGTTGTTTCATCATTTGGAGGCCCAAATTCGGGACATAAAGGTCAATAGACCCACTTATCCTAAATTGGACTCCTCACCAGCTCTCTAAACTCACCTCAATAGGTGGGTTAGCCCGGGCCATTAAAATAAACTCGGGCCCCTAACTGTCCAAGTAAACGTCTATAAAGGCTGGATTGGGCTGATTATCAGCCCAATCCAGCCGAGGAAACGTGGCCGAAAAGAAAAAGGAGGATATACACTGCTCTCAACCCCAAAACCCTAAGAATCGTCATCCCCGCGATATATTCTGTAAATCCAAAGCGGAGATTTTTGAAAGAAAAAAAAAGAAAAAGAAGGGACTGAAATGGCATGGTCTTCATCAGATTCTGCGAAGGCAACACCGCCATGGCTGGAATTGCCTCGGGAAATGACCACGACGATTATCCAGAAGTTGGGGGCCGTTGAGATACTGACGACGGCAGAGAAAGTGTGTACTTATTGGCGGAGTCTGTGTCAGGAGTCCTCCATGTGGGAGTCAATCGATATGCGGATTGAGGGCAACATCTGGGAAGTGCCGTACGACTTGGAGAAATTGTGCCGCTACGCAGTGGATCGCAGCCAAGGCCAGTTGAAGGATATCAACATTGAGTATTTTGGTTCCGATGAATTGCTTCTCTACATCTCCCAGAGGTAATTTTTGTGGTCTCATGCATTTTCCTTTTTCCATTTTTTTTTCCTGGAACTCCAAGTTTTTTTGGTTAATCATTTGCTGGCTTTTAGTGTAATGTTGATGTACAAATTGTAGAGGTTGTAGCTTAATGTGTTGGGGAGATCTTTGTCCAACAGAGGTTATCATGTTAATATTTGCTTTATACTGTTACTTATTATTTCTTTTCCTAGGAACATAAAGTTCTATCCGCTGGATTGTTTTGGCTGAACCATGTAAATTCGTTGTTTTCTTGGTTTGTCCGTGTCTGCGTGTGTTCGTTTATTTTCTGGCCTTCTTGGATTTGTGGTGTGAATTTGATTTGTGTTTCTCATATGCTTCGCTTCAGCTGTGTACAAGGATATATAGGACTTTGAAGGGGGAGGACTCAAACTATTTATTGGACTATTTAGGCCTCCTTTACTCCTAGGGTGTGGATTAAGTTGTGATTGACTAAATTGTGATTAAAATAGTGATAAGAAAAAAAGTGATTGTTCATGCATGTGTTTACTTGTGTTTTAACTTGTAGGATAAAATCATGATCGTTGTTGACTTTTGTGTACTTGTAATAGTAAGATTGAAGAGAAATTACCCCTTTGTCCTTGTAAAAAAGCTTGGACATGACATGTTGAGTGTATTGGTTTATGTACACAACAAAAACATGCATGCGTGGTCACATCATCCCCATATTTTTGGTTGTCATAAAATCATCTTTCAATGGCAAGGCGGGTATGAAAATTCAAAAATTGAGGACATAAGGGGAAAGCAAATTTTGATCAAGAGTTGGTGCGCCATGGTGATAAAATAATTTTGGGGTGAAAAACTTGATTTGGATCATCCATTTATCATGACAAATGACGGGCCTGGGGTGCTAATGTCGGGCTTGGCCAAAAAGAAGTAAACACATTACTAGCAAGGATTAGCCATGATATCATGGCTAATCCTTGCAAGTAAAGGAGGCCTTAGTTATTTTATGGGAGTTTTAGATGATGATTTTGTTTCCAAGATGTAAATGCTTTTCGGTTGGAATAGAAGATGCAAACATGCCTATACTTGAGCATACATCTTACAGAGCATTATCGGTTAATTTAAATATGATAGATGTATGATCTTTGTATGGGGCTGGAAGGTATGCTGTGCTAGCAAAGTTCTGGGTTTTGTTTCTATGAGCAACAGGTCTGCATCACTGTTAACAATGATCACACGGTCTCTTTTTCTTGATTCTGCATTGGGGTCGTTTGTGTGTGTTGTATGTAATTTTTGGTTAACTAGGTAGCAGCTGATGATTAGAACTGGTAGTTGCTGTATTAGAAGGAACATGTTCATTTCTACCTGTTTTTGCCTTGCTGCACTCAGTGAAATCTCTCATAATATAGACTCTTATTGATTTATGATGCTTTTGACTGTCCACTGTTGATTGTTTCTATAAAGAATGCACCGTAGATTTCATCCTGACAATAAGAATGCTTTCTTATTACAACAGGTGTCCTCAGCTGAGACGTCTTCGACTTGTACTTTGTGATTGCATAACAAGTGAGGGTGTGGCTGAAGCAGTTCAAAATTTGCCTTTGCTGGAGGAGTTGCACTTATATTACACCAATATTAACAATGAAGCTATTGAAGCTGTTGGGCGCTGTTGCCCACACTTGAAGTCATTTAAATTGAACCTCCATGGGTCACACATTGTCCGTGACCTACAGGCGCTGGCAGTCGCAAAAACCATGCCTGAGTTATGCCACCTTCAACTACTTGGAAATGAAATGTCAAATAAAGGCCTGCAAGCCATCCTTGATGGTTGTCCTCATCTTGAATCACTCGACCTGAGACGGTGTTTCAATGTCCATCTTGAGGGAAATCTAGAAAAACTATGTTGTGAGCGGATTAAATATCTGAGGCATCCCAATGACTCCACTGATGATTATGAATTTGATGCTGTGATTCGTGATGAAGAAGATTCTGAACGAGTAAGAAAGCTGATGTACTGACATTGGTGATTATCTGGAATTCTCTGGTGGCAGTATTTCATCTATTTTGTCATTTGAGTATGAAGATGAGCTTCTTGTTGACTGGGAATAAAAGGGAAATTGATCACTTTGTTTTTATTTTTGAAATGTTTTGTTTTGTCTTGTTTTGTGGAGATTGAGATAGAAAAACAGAGTTATTTTTGGAGTGTATTGTTTATAAATAAGTATGTGCTAGAAATGGTGTGTATGTTTGGATTTTTTTTTTTTTTTTTCGGAGATAACTTAAAATAGCGTAAAATAAGTGTTTTATGTTTGATTTTGTTACTTATGAGATAAAATTTACTGTTTATCGTCAAATCATGTATTTTTATATGTATTTATAATTGTATATACACACATATATATGTATATATTGTTTTGGTATTTTTTTTCGAGACAAAATTCACTTGTTCATTATCAAATTATATATATATTTTTAATAGATTTATATTGTATATATATACAAATTTGTATTGTTTTGTTTGGAAAATAGGCCACAATGAGATAAAAATACACGGTTAAGGTGTCTGAGATCAAGCCCTAAGTTAAGGTGTTTGAAATCAAAGCCCAAACATTGAGCATGTTTCGATCAATCTCGAAGATAGACCAAAAATAAAAACAAACATAGTGAATTATTCTTGATCCATTGTGTGTGTATAAACGTGATTTATAGAGGTATTCTTTGTATTATCCGAATTACTGTATAATACACTCATAGTATCGTAATAAGTACATATAATAATACATTGATGCTATACTTATAAATAAATATGCATATCTATATATATATATCTACATATGTATGTATTTTGCATGAGGCGGTGGGATCTTAGTTGCACTGCAGCAGCTGAGGAGGTTGGAGTGGGGGTTGAAGGAGCAGGAGAGGGAGACGATTTAATTTTCCCGATTTTCTTGGAACGGTGAAAACAATTTATTTTTTTTTTAAAAGGGAAATTTTATTAAATTGTAAATTTACAGAAGGGGTAGATGGTATTTTATCTTTTCTAATATTTGTGATCAAAGCATGCATGCTACAGATTTTATTATATTTGTTTATTTATTTAAATAAAAGAGAAAGAACTTAAAATAAATAACAAATCAAAATTAATAAATAAAAACGTATTGTAAGACAAATTAGATAAAATAAACGATTACTTTATAAAATAAAATGGAGGACATTTTAATTCACGCACGTTTTGACAATCAAAATAGTTAATTTCGTCCTTAGTAAATAGGATGGACTAATAAATCGTCCAAAATAATAAAGCGAGGAATACGGGGCATTTGATTTTATTTTCAGATCTTATTTTCAGTTTTCAGCGTCTCTAGTGGAATGTAAATATTTTATTAATTTTTGTACAAATTTTATAAATATGTTTGGATTTCTATTTTGTAATAACATTTTTACAATTATAAAATATTAAGATAAATTATTTTTATTGAGTTTACTTCCTTGAATTGATTGTGAGAAGACATGTGTTTGGTTATAATATGAAAACAAAAATTATAGAGGTAGGTGGTGGGGGAAACAGAGTAATGATTATGATGAAAATAGATATGTAAAAAGAAATATTGCAGAGCTAGGTGGTGCGGGAGTTGATTGAGTAATGATTATGTTGAAAATGAATATTTTTTGGTAGGTTTGAGAATGATTTTGTAACAGTGTCTATTATTTTCACTAAACATGACAAAAACAACCAAGATCCTAACATCTTAAATAATTGAAAATTTGAAAAAAATACAATAAGGGTTTGGGCCGACCAAACACCCCCTCTCTTTTATTAGATACTTGCTGTCGTGGCACGTTGTCCCTGTGTGTATATAAAATAATATTATATATTTTAAAATTATTGTAAATAAGAATATATATATATATACTAATCAACATATTGTATTTAAAAAATAAATAAATAAATGAATAAATAAAAATAAAAACTAATTTAAAAATATTATTTATATAATAAAAAATTAGTGTTATGATGTAAGTAATCATTATTTATTAGTAAAAATAGGATTTTCTAAATACAATAGTAATGATAAACTTACTGCTACAACGTCAAACAAAGTCCCCGTAGAACAGAACCCAAAGAATAGTTGAAGCATGGGAAAGAAGAAATCCAAACTCAAAAAGCCCAAAGGCAAAAGCAAAATTCCGACGGCGGTCCGTTCATCGTCAGCCCGTTCGTAGATTGATCTTCCAAGTGATGTTACAGCCAACATACTGCACAGGCTCGGCGCCATTGAAATACTGGAGATCGCACAGAAAGTGTGTACTACCTGGCGGAGTGTGTGCGAGGATCCTGCCATGTGGCGAGTGATTGAAATGAAATACCTGGATGGCCCGGTCTGGCCCTACGACCTCAATCTTATGTGCCGTCACGCTGTGGATCGTAGCAAGGGACAGTTGATCGACATTCATATTGAGTATCTCGGCGACGATCAATTGATGCACCACATTTCCCAGCGGTAGTCTTTTTCCCCTTTTTAATTCGATTCTATGGCGGAGAGTGTATTTGTTTATATGGACGTTGATTATTTTAGTGGCCTTGAGTTGACTCTTACTGGATTTAACTTTAACATTTAGTAATAGTTTTAGTATATTGGTACTGTAAGGATGAGTCTGTGAGAATTTGTTTGGCCATACCTAGTATTTGGTAATTGGTACTCTCTACAGGAAGTGGACTTTTTGTTGTTGAAGTTGGACTGCCCCCGAACGCAGTAGAGGTTTTACGGCGAGGCTTGCAAGGGAAAAACTGGTATATATTTGCTAATGACAATGAAATGCATGATAATCTAGCATGGTACTTGTTTTCGCTCCTTTTACTAAAGAATTTGTCAGTCGTTTTTTTTTTTTTGTTTTGTTTAAAAGATTGAAGATTGTGGTGTTCGCCTTTAAATTTTCTGTTCCTTTTACCCATGGTGTTGATTAGCACACCTTAAGCATTGTCTCGCTAAACTGGTCTAGTTGTTCTTGCCTTTAAGAATTTACTCTATGCTGTTGACGATATATATTAATACACTCTATTTCTTCAAGAATGACTTATGTGGTCTAATATTTGTTTCAACAGATCAAGTCATCTTAGGCGCCTTACGCTTGCATGTTGCTATGATTTATCGAGCAACGCTTTGATTGAAGGACTTAAAAGATTTCCGGAGTTGGAAGAGTTGCACCTCATTATTATGCCATCAGTCCTTTCTGGAGATATTGAAACTATTGGCATTGCTTGCCCCAAGTTGAATTCATTTACATTTAATGAACGTGGGTGTATGTATCCACTTTCAGAAGGATCAGAACTTGATGAGTTTGCGGATGAAGCAGAAGATAATGAGTGTGCAGTGGCAGTTGCAAAGACCATGCCTAATTTGCGCCATCTTCGGCTTTTTCAAAATGAGATGAAAAATGAGGGGCTGCAAGCCATTCTTGATGGCTGTCCACACCTTGAATCGCTTGATCTCCGACAATGCTATGGTATTGATCTTGGCGGGGTTTTAGGCAAAAGATGTTGTCAGCAGATAAAGCATCTGAAACTCCCTTCTGACTCTGTTGCTGATTATGAGTGGGATGCTGGTGATACATGTGAAGAGAGGAAGGCTACACATCGTGGTGTTCTGATAAGTACTCTTGGGGATATTTTGACGACTACACTAACCTTTTCTACAGCGATTACTTTTCCGATGAGTGAAATCTGGTTCCTTGGCCACGGCTATCTCTGAGCTTGGAATAGGTTGACAATGAGGAGGTTCTTGCTGCTCACTAGTAATTTCTAACTTAATTCTGTTTCTTACGGCCTACAGCAAGTCAATTGTCGATGAATTGCCTAAGATATCAATATCAGCTTTCTCTCTTCTGCTTTTGTAGGTTTAGTTAGCTGGACGGCGGCGCTGGTTGTTTCGTTGGAAGATTCAAACTGTTTTGGCAGCATGTTAGAGCTTATGTTGGAGTCATAGTGCTTTCCTGCGGGTGACCCTTTCAACTATTTTTGTGGTTTTGTCAACTCTGCCTGTCTCTCTGTACTCTGAGCCTGAGCCTCCAACTGATTCCTGTATATCTAAACTCTTGTGAATATTTATTATCATATATCACAACTCTGGTAGGAATGTGGAATGCTTATGGTTTTAAGGGCTTCAAAATCAAAAGATTGGGTTGAATTCTTGGTACCAGCACTGCAGCATCCGCCAATTTTATTTCCTATCCATACGCGACGGATACATGCAGACAATGAGACAAGAATCTTCTTCTTTGCTTTCTTCCCCATTCATGCAATGCAAAGGCATTCATCAGAGAATATCATATCGATTCTTTTGCATGATGTATGTAGTTTTTTACTTTTTCTTTCTAAATTCGCAACCAAACTGACTGTTCCCGTTTTTCTACAAATCTCTTCATTAACTTACAGATTGTGGATTGTTGTTTAACCAAGAACTAAGAAGGGTACCCTTTCGGCATCGTGACATGATCATTACGACGTTCGTAATACCTTGGGTCTTGTTTATTCTGAAACTGCGAGCCCAACATCCAGAGTATCCGTCCAGCAGGGTGCCGTTGAAGGCCCGGAGACCTGGCCCAACACTAACGCTTCTCCTCGGCCCTTCTACTCCCCCCCCCCCCCCCCCCCCACACACACACACACCGACACACATTATAATATAACTACCGTGTGGCTCATTCATATAAGTGCACAATTAAAAAAATTAATTGTTATTTTTAATAATATGTAACTTAAAATATTTAGAAAAATAAAAAGTAAAAGAATACTTGAAGTTGGAAAGCGTCAGAAGATTAAAAGCAATGAAAAGAGAGAACGCAATTCTTATTTCGATGAATAATCTTAAATATAAACAATAAGAAAATACAATGATGGATTAAAACGCGGGTACACTAAATGGTCTGTCTCCAATAATAATAGAATATAGATTTCCAAAATGGAAGAATTAATACTATGGGCCCAAGCCCAATCCTAAGCCCAACCCCAACAAGGTAATATTTGAGGAAAAAGAAAGAAAATCCATTAGTTGAAATATAACTGAAACGAAACACTCCATACCATCAGTCATTTATTCTGGTTTCTGCCTTCTCGTGTCATGCCCCCTTCTGAAACCTAAGATGATCGCTGTGGGAAGAAAGAAATTCCAACTCCGAAGGCCAAAGAGCAAAAAGAAAATTCCCGCCGCCGTTTCTTCCTCCGCAGCGACGGAGCCGCCTCCGCCACCACCGTGGATCGAGTTGCCCCGAGATGTCACCGCGAATATCCTTCATAGGTTGGGAGCGATAGAGATCCTGGAGAGTGCACAGAAAGTGTGTACTACCTGGCGGAGAGTGTGCCAGGATCCCACCATGTGGCGCGTGATTGACATGAAAAACCTCGGTGACCTCCACGACATGCCCTACGACCTCAGCATCATGTGTCGTCACGCCGTGGATCGTTGCCAGGGCCAGTTAATCGACATTAATATTGAGTATTTCGGCACCGATGAGTTGCTACGCTACATTTCCGAACGGTACATGTAGCGGAAACTGTAGTTTTAATTTCTCTTAATAATTTCTGTCGTTTAATTGATAAACCTATTTCTGTTTGAGGTAACATCTTTGCTTCGTACTTCGTTGTCCTATATGGAATTGAATGGTGAGGCTGGTTATCTACTTGATAATTTTATAGTTCTTGAGTTGGTTCAGAGTGGGTGATGTCTTAGCTTCTGAAAATTATATTAACGTTAATAGTCTTAGTAAATTGGTTTTGGAAGGATTATTGTGTCTAAACAAGGGGATTTGCATCTCAATTTGTCAAAATTTTCAATCTTCTGTCTAACATCATCATCTATTAGAGGCTAAATTTTGGAGGGGCTAAGCGTTTTGAGCAGTGTACTAATTGAATGTTTAAACAAGCATAATCAAGTAAGATGATATGTTTGCAGTTTTCAAATGCCATTGCCAAAAGTATTGTAAGTAGTTGAGATGCATCTGAAACGTTTACTCTCCATACTTGAAAAAGAATGTCCAATAGACATGCAGGAGAACTGTGTTTGCGTGGTGTTGTCTTATCTACGAATGTTATATCATAAGGTAATTGGCTTTATTTGGGGGATGGGTAATTGAATCATCAAAAGAAGAGGAAGTTCCAATAGATTGAACATCTCTATAAATATTACAACCACTTCATGGCTTACTTTTCAAGTGATATATGATGTTCTGATGCCAAAGTCCCTTTTTATCTTTCTTTTTTACATTGACCTTTTGATGCATTTCATGTGCCCTTCATAGATTTCTGTATGCCGACTAATTTTTGTGCGTTATATTTTCTGTATAGCGTTGGAGAATTTTTGTTTCATATGGTTTAATTTTGTGGTCTTGCCTCAGGCATACCTTTTGCATTCTCCCCATCGCATTTTTATGAAGGACTTATCCGGTCTACTTTTGCATTGTTTCAACAGATCAAACAATCTCAGACGTCTTAGGCTTGCGTGTTGCTATAGTATCTCAGGCAAAGCTCTGCGAGAAGCAGTCAAAAATTTTCCGCAGTTGGAAGAGTTGCACCTCTTTTTTATGTCAGAAGTCAGTGCTGGAGATATTGAAAGTATTGGCACTTCTTGCCCTATGTTGAAGTCATTCACGTTTAATGATCGTGGATATAAGTTTCCGCTTATTGGATGTGATAATGAGTATGCAATGGCGGTTGCCAAAAACATGCCTAATTTGCGCCACCTTCGACTCTTTGGAAATAAGCTGATGAATGAGGGACTGGAAGCAATTCTCAATGGTTGTCCACACCTAGAGTCACTTGATATCCGCCAGTGCTTCAGTGTTAATCTAGTAGGGGATCTTGGTAAAAGATGTTCCGAGCAGATAAAGAATCTGAGACGCCCTTGTGACTCCACTGATGATTACGAGTGGGATGCTGAAGTTTATGATTGTGAATCATTCGACGGCAACTACTGTTCGTCTGGCTACTCTGACATTTACTCTATCGGAGATTACGACGACTACACTAACCCCTTTGGCAGCGAATACTTTTCTGATAATGAAGTGTGGTTCTTTGACCATGATTATTTCTGAGGTTGCGGCAGATGGACAGCGAGAAGATTCACGGTGTTTGGTAACTCATTCTAATTAGTTGTCTTTCTGAAAACAACACACACCAGATCATTTTTCTGGTCCGTCTTTATTGATTGTGAGTTTGATCAGTTGCATAATAACGTTCTATTGTTTGCTTTAAAGTTTAGGTAGCAGGATGCTGGTGCTGGTGGCTTTTTGGAAGATTCAAATGGTTTTGGGCAGCCTGTTGGAGCTTCACCTCTTGGCAGGCCGGTTCTTTTGTCATATCTGTAGGTAGGGCGTTTTGGGCTTTTGTACAGTGACCCTTTCAACTATTTCTGTCTATGGTTTTAGCCAAATTGGCCTCGATATATACTTTGAGGCTCCTCTAGGGATTCTGCAATATTTCTCAACTCTAGTGAATATTCATTACAGCTTTACTTTAGGTATGTGGTACTGGTATGATTATGGTAAAGGGGCTTTCTTTGGTGATTGCATATATGTTGTAGAGGAGAATGGGCTCACTGTCGTACTTTTCTGAGGGGCACGGGCCCATTTCTCAAATTTCGGCCTAATTTAGGTGACTAGTGAATAATTATCCATTGAAGAAATTAAGACAGAGAGCCCATGAGGAAGAATACTAAAAATATTCAATTCAATTCCTTAAGGGCCTGTTTGTTTACTGCCCTAGGTTATACATTAAACTATATAGGGGTCAATCATATGATGTTTAGCTGGATGCTATTCTTATAGAAGATGGGCTGTGGGGATAATAATCCAATATTCCTAGTTTAATAGGCTTGCAACATATATTATTTGCTTTCTTGTTTTCTTTCCAAATTATGAAAATGCCTTCGCACATAATGTTGGTGTGATTTTTCTTTTTTCCCCGCTTTTGTGTTGGCAACATCTTGAACGTATAAATTGTACTTTCAAATTTTAATGTTTGTTCTTATTATATTCTTATGAATCACATGTTAAATTATAAATAAAGTTTAATTCTAGTTTCTTGTTGCTCCATTCTTGTAATTGTATAGGTAAACGACACAGAAAGAATGATATGCAAAAATGATAAGTTGAAAATTTAAAGGAACAGTAGATAGTTTGGATTATGTAAGAGTGAAAGGCAAAAGCCTAAGTTATAGGTTAGGCAGGGTAGGCCAACGTAAGGCTAGGCTGTCCCCTGTGTAGATAGGCGCAAGTTACCATGCACGAAGACCTCACGTGATAGCGTTCATTACTTACCTGCGCTCGTTTCTTTTTAGAAGAATTGATGACACGGAAAGGAAGAGTAGGAGGGAGGGCGTCCGTAAGTGGTACTTTGGGGTGGGGTGATGGTGGTGGTCATTGGAGGTGACGCAGACAGATTTGCAGCAGCAGCTTTTGTACCTTTACCTCATTCTCTCAAACATGCATGACGACACATTCATTACGGTTGGGCTTCTTCTTCTCGGGCTACGTAAAAACTGCTTCTTTTTAGAGATTTTTGATATGAAACGTGGAAATATTATATTCCATATATTGGATGTCGTATAATTTTTCTAAAACATTAGGGATAATTATACTCTCATATCGATGTTTGATATATTTATACATAAATTTCAATATGATTTAAAAAGTTACCTCTAATATTTATAAAAAGGAGATATATCTTCATCATTGTAAATATAATTTAGTTAGAAAAAATTTGTTTGATTTACAATAATTATTAAATAATCATTCAAGGGTTAATATTGATTTTCATTTAATTTTTTAATATCAACAAAATTTGGTGAATCTTGTCAAACAGATAGTTTTTATTTTTTAGACAGATGTCAACTTCAAGAGTATTAGATATAATTTTTCAAACCACAAAAAATTTATATGTAATTACACGACTGAGGAGATTGTTGTGTAATTATCCCAAAATATTATTATACATTATAACTAATTTGCTTGATTAATAAGAAAAATGATATATTACGACTAAAACTATTATAATCATAAGAGCTCTTCTTTTTTTTTTTTTTATAAGAAAATACTTAATGCATTAAGATAAATGAGAGGTAAATGGAGTTTAACACTACAAATGCCAGTTATTTTCCTCTACAAAACTAACGGCAGAATCATAAGAGCTCTTCAGTTCGATTATGTATTATTAGTTTAGGCCGAACTCCACAAAATAGTGAATGAGGTCTGGTAGGTAACAGTTTATGATTCTACAGCTTTGGTTTCAGCCTTCTGATTTTTGTATTTCTCTTTATGGTTAAATGCAATTTGCACCCTGTATTAATCAAAAAAAGCAATTATCTTGCTGTGAAAAAATAATTAGTAATTTAGTCCCTGTGTTATTCAAAATGCTGCAAACAAGCCCCTCAAGGAGGGGTTTTTTGCTCTATTTTTTAAAATACAGGTGTAAATTGCTATTTATTTTTTTACAGAGATTTTTTGCATATTTTGCATATCACAAGAGGGGTAATTGCATTTTTCCCTTTCTCTTTATTTTAATATTTAATTCGTTAAATGTTTTAATTTAATTTCATATTATTAATTGCATTTAGGTAATTTTTTATGTTAGATTAATGAGTTATTTAACTAATAGTTTGTAATACAAAAGATAAATAGTAATGGTAATATAAAAGTAATTTTGGTATATGAATATTTGGTAAAGTGTGAATGTATAGTAGGTGGGCGGGGGTTGAGTGGCAAGGTAGCGTGAGCGGACCAAGCTATGGATTCCCCCGTATTTCAATTTCCTAGGGCCAACAGAAGTTGTTGCCGCTCATAACAATACTCACACACCACCAAAGTCAAAATCCGCACATATTCTTAATTGTCTCTCATCATAGTATGATACCCTTTTTGCCTCCTGCCTTCATCAGTATATTCTTTTCCAAATAACGCTGGTTGGTAACCCAAAATGTACGTGTCCCCCTATACTCCATCCAACAAAAATTTTAGTTTGAATCCGATTTAATTAAATTTGAATCAATTATATAATAAGTATAATATATTTATTGTGTGATTGATGTACAATTAAGAAAGAAGGACAGGACAGGAGTTAGTACTAGCGATAAATTTCCTGTGGGATTCATTTGCGCGCGCGTAACATCCTCGCTTTAGTTTAGCTCACCGTCTGGCGTTATACGCTCTATTGGTTTAGCCTTAGCTACAACTATAAACAAGAGAATTCGCTACCACACTATACGCGCTTAGCTCCCCCGCTCCTGCCTTAAAGAAACTAACCAATCATATAGTATATGATACACTTGTTATATAATTAATTTGATTTGACCAAACATGATTCGAATAAAAAAAATTTCTCTATCCAATTACTTGGTAGACGATTTAAACCCATTCCCCGCATATGAACAAGGTGCATATGCTAATTCAGTAATCGACAATGAGTTACAATGATACACCCCCAGTACAACGATCACGACATGTTACATATAAATTCATAATTTTACAGTCAACTATGAGAATGATTTATATATTTAGGACCCATCAAAAATTGAAGTAAGTATTAAAAGCATTGGCTTTAATGCAATAATTGAAGCTATATTTCACAATCCTCTCCATCATTGGCCAGTCTTTTTCTTCATCCCTATAAATTATATATTGCCATCATTTCATAACGTTTAATGCTTCAATTCCTCAAAGCCCATTCTTTGATCCCATCCCGTCAAAACCAAATTTTATTATCCTTTATCTAACTAACAATAATAATTCTATAATTTTTTCTTTCTTCTTCCTTTTTGTCTTATGGCATCACACTAATATGAAAACATATATAAATATGAATATGTAATAATAGAGAGAAAATAGAAAGAGAGAATAGGGATGGGTGGGCATGTAGGAGTGGGGTAGATGGTGTTAGGGGGTTTGGGACAAGGAGGGGACAGTGGGTTAAGGGGAGAGTGGTGGGGGTGCCTGGTTGGCAGGTGTCTCACATGGACATCCCATGTGTTATCCTCTCCCCCTCCCCCCCTTTCTCCCATTTTTATTTTCTTCTTTCCTATCACTTGGAATCTCAGTTTTTATTTTCTTTTTTCAAATATTTATCCTTAAATCATTATGTATTATATGTTAACTAACTTTCTTTATTTTTGATTTATCATTATGTTAGATAACAGATGTACGGCTGTCAATGAGTAGGGTAAGACCCTACCCAAACTCATGTCCATGCTTAATAGAGACATATACTATTAAACAATACATATACCCTACCCAACCCTCTCAAGACCCAATGGGTCTCTAAACTCAATGCCATTGTTTTGGACCCAGTGTTTTGGGACCGAAGTAGGGTCTAGACTCAATATTTTTTATTTTTTTTTCTTTTTAATATTTTTGGATAATATTTGATAATTTTATTTAAAATTAAATAATTAAAAATGACTAAATAAATTTTAGATTAAAGCAAAAAGGATAAAGTATATTAGATACATATTAAACACAAATTTACTTAGATCAAAATCACCAAAGTAAGACGAAATAGATTAATTATCTATATTTGAAGATTATAATAAATGATCATAAAAATAGAACATTGTGTTTTGAATTAGCAATAATTTACTATATTGTTTGCTCTATACATTAAATTTATCAATATATTTTTAATTTTTTAATTTTCTATTTTTTACATAGAATTTATAAATAAATTCAAAATTACTGAAATCAATTTACAAATAACTCTTTTTTATTACTTCGGTCTAACATTATTGCCTATCAAGATGTTGAAAAATTTACCTAACATAATTAATATATTTATATACTTAATTATTCAATTAGTCATTTTTAAAAATTATACATGGTTAGAATTACATGATAAATATTTTTATGATGTCTTAAGCTTTCTAGATTTGTTTACTTGAATTTAGATATATTGATAAATAATAATCTAATTAAATTGGAAAGAAACATAGAAATATTTTTTTGGATACATAGACCCTTGGGTCTTGATGGTAGAGACCTTACCCAAACCCAATCTATATAGTTTTTAATAGATTTGGGTTTGGGTTCGAGTTTAATTATATTCATTGGGTTTGGGTATGGGTCTTTTTAAATTAATCTATGGACCTAGGTAGGGTAAGACCCTACCCGTTTACACCCATAAACAGAGGTTAATTATTGTATGTTATAAAACAGAGAGAGAATGTGTATGTTTAGAGTGTTTGAGATCGGAGGAAATTTTAGTCAGAACCTAACTCGGTCTAATTTGAAACAATCATATGACAAATTTGGCGTGTGATTGGTGTACAGTTCAAGAAAAAATGATCAATCACATAATAAATATGATATACTTACGATATAATTAATTTAATTTGATGAAACCTAATTCGAATAAGAATTTTAAAGAAATCGATTATGCTCAAAAACATGATAAAGGGGTTCCACATGATGCGGATTCCCACTGTCCCCCCCGCGGCGCATATTAGAGGGTATGCGTATGCCTCAGTCACTCAGACTTCCCCGTCGTTAGAAGCATTGAGGTGACATTTGGAGGATGAATGGAGCATCAGTGCCCTTAGCCTCCTATTTGGGGGAGGAATTGAGGATACCTTTTTTGCTTCTCCCCCAAATGTTCCCTCAATCAATCTAATCCTATTCTTGTTCCTATTCCTATTTTTATTCTTATTCCTACCTACACATTTTCAAGTAATTGAAACCCTATGCATCCTCCTGTATAGTACATACTCTCACATCCCCAAATTACTCATTTCCCCAACATTCTCATTTCCACACTTATTTTACCCAACATTTACTGTGTCATCCACTAAGAATTAACCACTTTTGATACAACAAATTTTAATCCATTAAATCTAATCAAGCTTGAACTAATTGTATAGTAATGTAATACTTTTGTAACTGATCGATCACATTATAAGTATATTACATTTGTTGTGTTATTCATTTGATTCAATCATATGTGATTTTGATTTTTTTTTAAAAAAGAAAGAAATTCTTTTTTATCATATAATTGTAGACTCAATATCTCATGCGCATATGAAAATTGTATTGATCGTTAATTTATAAATAGTTTTGTAAATAATTTATGATCTCAAATACGCGTCTTGTGATGCATGATAGTAATTGAAGACAAAGAAAATACCAATGAAACAAGGTAGCAAGAATTCCAACACTATAAGTTTAAGCTTTTCACATAATCATTGGAAATTTAGGTTCACCGAGACTATAAAGATGTCTTATAAAGATGTCTTATACCCAAACTATTGGGACATCCGCTGGGACAACTTTAGGGTTAAATTCTATATAATCTGTACATTGGCTTCGTCTCCACTTCACATAGAAACTACCTACTAAACTTTAGAGAATGTATAGCTACAGTTGAAAATTTAATAAATCCGAATTTAAATCTCTAAATTGCATTCTCATAATCACATCATAGTCATCATCTACGACATCATAGTTGAAACACATACATATACATGTATAGGTTCGTTGTACATGTTAGGCTGTCTGTCAAGGAGTTGTATGTACATGAAACCCACCTACCCAGTCAACCATACATAACCTCTCATCTCAATCATCATCATCATCATCATCATCATCATCATCATCATCATGTATGCCATGAAAGATCATGGCATTCAACTGTCATAACAACATAATTATATGGGCGGGCGCGCGCGCATCATTTACGTCAACTATCTATACATTTTCCCTTCTCACCTAAACCATCTTAATTATACTATCTTAATTATCAACCTAATTTCCAAAATCTGCGGCATCTCTGTTTGCCACATGACTCGTCAATGCATCAGAACATATGGAACGGCGCCGTCTGCTGACCCGACGCCGCCGTCCTCTGTCTCCGGATTCCCGCCACACCCGGTGGCGTCACCGACCGGATCAGCGCGAAATTCAATCCCTTGAAAAACGGGTGGGTTTTCACGTCCGCCGCCCCGCGCTTCGACCCAAGCCTTCTACCCGGATCCTTATTCAACAGCCCGGAAATCAAGTCCCGCGCGTGCATTTCGCTCGTGCTACATGGGGCTCCTGTAGGGAACGTCAGGGGCTTTTTCGCGATGTTGCGCAGCGTAGCTTCGTTGTTTACGCCAGCAAAAGGGGTCCGTCCGTAAATCATCTCGTAAATAAAGATCCCGAAGGCCCACCAATCCACGGCGTTCCCGTGGGACCTACCGGAGGCCACCTCCGGTGCCACATACTCGTGGGTCCCAACGAATGAGCATGACCGGGCAGTAACAGGTTCGGCCACGAATAGCCGGTTCGCGGCGAGCGTTTGGATTTTCTTGGACCGGAAGAGCCGTTCAGATATGCAGGAGAATGGGGTGAGCGAGATGGAGGACCGTGCTGCTCTAGGTGAGGGCAGTGGGTCTTCTGGCGAGAAGTCAGGAGATTCAACGGCTGGGACGGCGTCGGAGCAGAGGGAGAGGTCAAAGTCAGTGAGCATAATGTGACCATCGGATCTGACCAACACGTTCTCGGGTTTCAAATCTCTGTAGATTATTCCCAACATGTGGAGGTACTCCAATGCTACCAGAACCTCAGCTGCATAAAACCTGGAATTTTTCCAACGACCAATGAGCAATTGTCTAAACAAAAATGGAGATCTGCAATTTTACTTATTTGGCTATTGCTGGAAAGAATAAAGCGAAAAACCATAAGTTTGGTTTCGGATTTCAACAACTGACAAGAACAAGAAAAAAAAGAAACCGGCCCAGATAAAGTAAAGTATTTTTAATGGAAAATTGCGGCTAAAAATTGATGAATATTCCACAGAGACAAGACTTTGATATGAGATAATATGATGAAATCTTCCCAACCCTTTTTCTTCTACAAACAAATTTGAAACAGCAAAGCTGCAGAATTTCTTTACTTTGTTGCAGAAAACGAGAGGTATATTTACTTGCTATTAAAGAGAAAAGAAGTGGCATGAAAGGTCCTTTTTAGCATAAGCAAACAAAACTCACCTACACACAGAATCATAACAAGAAAACTACGTTATAATGACAAGTCCCAGTTTATTTATCTCTACAAAATCCCATCTTTTTCAAAATTAAATACATTATCTTTATGTTTGGAACTACCAGACAAAAGAGAAGAAGAAAATGCAGCTAAAAAGGTTACCTAGCGGAGCTGAGAGAGAAGCGTTTCTGAGGCTGCTTATGTCTAAGAGAATGCAAATCGCCGCCGGAACAGTACTCCATCACAACACAAGAGAAATGGGAAGCTGCAAATTCTGCAAAAAGAGTGGGCAGAAACGGGTGGTCTAAAAGCCGCATGATTTTCCTCTCGGTCTCCGCCCTCTGAGTCTTTTTCTTCAAAGTCAACACCTCATTATCCACCACTTTCATAGCGTAAAGCCGCCCCTCGTCTTCCGCTCCGCGGAGGCGGCAGAGGTAAACCCTGCCGATGTCTCCGCTGCCGATCTGCCGCACCAAGCTGAAGTCACGAAAACTCAAGTTCGTTTTCAAGCGAATGGCTTGGAACGAAGAGTCCGACGATCGGTGAGGCCTCAGCGCCGCCTGCTGCTCCGGCGAGCTCGTTGGCAGCTCGAACGACAGCCGGCTGAAGCTGGTGCAATGGCTTATAGTAGTAGTGTCGCTGCTCATCGAACTTTTGCTGGAATACAATCCTTCAGAAATCAGCTCCTCCGAATTCCTGCGAGAGTCGTCTATCATTTTCTGGAGGATTTCATGTACAGTGGTAGAACAACTTTCAGAATCAATATTTTGCGACTCCCACGCTAATCTTTTTTTCTGTCGAAGAATGGAAAACGGGATTTTTCGGCGACGAATGAACAGTAACAAAAGATAACAAGAACCAGCAATCAAAAGAGCGAGAGAGGAAGACAAGCGCTCAAGCCAAGCCAAAGAGGAAGAGAGATTAAATGGAGGTGTTGAGAAAGCAGAGAAGCAGAGCGCAGGCTTTATCTGTGTTCGTATTAACAGCGAATTAGGGTTTCCGTACAGATTCAGAGAGGGTAGCTAATAATGCTAGTCTAGCTTCCGTTTAGAGCTCTGCGTGTATACGTATGTCCATTTCAATTCAAAGAGACACAGAGACAGAGAGAGAAAGCAGAAGAAGAAAGAGATGAGAGAAAATGGTCGTTGGGGCTATTTATGAAAATATGGTACGGCGGGACAGTAAATTTTAATTTATTTACTGAGTAAAAAGGAGTTGTAATAAATGAAGGGTAATACTAGTGATTTGGTTTTACTGGATTATAATTCCCTTGAGAGGTTAAAATAAAGTGTTAATTACACTCTCCTATCCTGAATTTTGATGTAATTTTAGGTACTAATTTTTGTGGTTTTAAAAATTATATTTAGTATTTTTTTAGGGTTTATTTTTGTCTGATAAATAGATTTTCGTTAGTTAAAATTCACCAAATATGTTGATAAAAAGAAAAAACAACTGAATGAAAATCGATATTTATTATTATTGACTTATTAATAACTTAATGTAGGTAAAACAAAACTTTTTATGGCCAATTATCTTTATTATCTTCATATGTTAATGTATGTGAGAAGATATATTTTCATTGTTAGAAGGGTAATTTAGTCATAAAAAATTTGTTTGACTTACAGTAAGTCAGCACTAAGTTACTCGAGGACGAATATCAATTTTCACTCTTTTTTTTTTGTTAATATCAACAAATTCAGTGAATTTAAATTAATGAATAAATTTATTTATTAGCAGAAGTAAATTTTAAGGTATTAATTATATATATTTTTTAAATCATTGCGGCCCTAGGTATAATTAAATTAAATCTCGTACGAGGAGATTGTAATTTCCTTAAATAAAATTATATTATGGATAAAATCGCGTTTCAGATGGAGTTCATAATTTACACATTATTATGAGAATTTAATTTAAGGCTTCTCTACTAAGTAATTACTAGGACTGCCATGGTCCAATACCTCCCACATAGCCCCATTAAACCCCACACCACATGGCTGCTAGACACGTGTTCATTCTTCGTCTAATAATTCAGTATGCTTTTAAGTTTTTTGGATTTAAAAATTATTAAATATTTATTGATTTTCTTTGTAAATGATTGTAATTATTAATTAAGATGATTAATATATCACAAGGAAAAATTATGAAAGCGTGTATGACTTTTTGCTAAATGTACAATAACATAGTTTAGAAGTCGCAGTTCTTGCATATGATTAGGGATTTTTACCGCAAGAAATATCGTTGGCACGTGAGGGTAGTGTGTGGCACGTGCAGTGGGCTTCATCTGAGATGCTTGATTAGACGAATGCTGACGTAAGTCTGGCACGTGGGGAGAAGGAAACTGCGGAATTGGCACGTGGCTAAGGGGAAGGGTGTTTTATATATATAAATATATATATATATATATATATATATTTACTCGGGTCACTGCCTCGTTCAGACAGAATGTACAGTGCGCGTGATCTGGACTTGGAAGGTGGGGTGCCTGAAAGTAACCTTTTCATACGAAATGTCGAAACTACCCTTGAAATCAATTGTGGTGACTCGGATGGGGTGGCCTTTTTGTAATTTTGAAAAGAGTCGAAAAGGACCTAAAAGTAAGGGCCACATCCATCTGCAGACGCAATAATATTATTTGCAAATTGCTTTTTAAAATTTTATGAAATATATTCCCTCAACTTAATTCCCATTTATTTTTTTCAAATATAAAATTGCACCGGGTTTTATACTTATATTTCATGTCTATGTTTTATCATGCTAATTTTCTACTTTTGTGGTAGTCTATATATCATATTGTATTTTTTAATATTTTATTTAATTTTCTAATTTATTTGTATAACTTCCCACCTTCACGCTTTTTTCAATCCCCAAACACAGAAAATTGTAAGATGATACTGTTAAATCCACGTACAAACTTGATAGTTGAGTTTCAATAAAATAATCAAAATTACGCACGTGCATGAAATGTGTCACTGTTATTGGTATAAATAATAATTTACAACTTATCCATCTATAAATGTAAAAATTCAATTATGAGAGTACTCATTTACGTTGATGGCCTATTATGAAAGGAAATGTATGTAATAAAATGTGAAATACCATCATTTTCAACAAAAAAAAAAAGAAAAAAAAAAAGCATGCGTGATATATATACCATAAAATAGAGGAAGCAAAGGAAAAAGGGCATCCTCGAAAAGGAGTAATTTCATGATAGAAGTGTATGTAGGCCCATTCTACATAATATATATAAAATAAAAATTCCGAAAAAATTGTTGTTATATAATTATATGGAGTCATTAGAGCAGAAATTAATGGCATATATTGAGTTATCATGATGATCCCTTTAGGTCCCATGTATTATGGTAAATGGACCAAATAAATTACCTTGGAAAAGGTAGCTTTTAAAATATATGCTAATTATATTTATTTTTCACTGAGATAATTCCTCAATTTATATAGGCATAGTGATAGGGACGCCGAAACCCATATTCCAGACTCACTGTTTGTTTGAAACGTCAGTGCCAAAAAATAATAATTATAATAATAAATGAATAAACAAATTTATTGGGGCAGTACTTTTTACTATTAGGTCACATGAATTATTGTCCCTGTATATGCATAAAGGCTACAACTGATGTGTACGAGTGATGATACACAAATTATATATGGAATCTTCAACATTTGATGTTACCATTTTGATTTTGTAATCTTTCGGACATTTTTCAAGAAAACCTCACCAGAAATATTTGTCACTTCAGACCCTTAAAATGCGTGCTACCAAAAATCCACCTTCCGCATTCTTTTCATCCTTAATTAAAAACTGAAAATTAAAAATAAAAATACAAACAAATACAGGTATGTAAGTCTTTATTTGGTTTTATTTTTTACATATTTTTTAAGACAGTAAGAAAATAAAATCGAACTTGATATTACTCAAAATATCTGTATCAGGTGTTTTGACACGTTTCTTATATATATTCACTTACAAATAAATAAATATTATAATATATATATATATATTTATAAAAATATATAAAAAAATATGATTTTGACAATCAATAGTATTTTTTGTCTTCTAATATACAACACAATACATACAAAAAAACAAATATTACTATGTACGTACATAAAATATATAAAAAAGACATGATTTGACAATGAATAGTGTTTTTTGTTTCCCAATATATAACATAATACATACAATATATTTTTTATACTATTTAAAATTAACTTCAAAGACAAATCCAAACATACACTATATATCTAACACACACTTATTTATCTCTTTTTTTTTCTCTATCTCCACAAATTAAAATAAAACAAACTAAAAAAAAAACAAACCCTATGTAAGTTTCCTAAAATTTTTAACTTTTTTTCCTTCAAAAGTGGTGTTGATGGTTAATAATTAGTGTCACACAATAATTCCACGTAAAAAGTGTGATAATTAACGTTCCATTTGATACGTAATTATTAATTAGTGTCTTGGTTTGAACAAGTAGGAAGAAATAAAAGAGTGTTTAGCATCATATGAGACAAAGACAAAACCTAGAAAAATCAGGAAAAATTATTGTTCAGATTAGATTTGATCGAACTAAACTAATCATAAAGCAAGTGTGGTACACTTGTTATGTGATTGGTCACTTTTCCTGAACTATACACCAATCACACGATAAGCGTATTGCACTTGCCATATGATTGGTTTAGATTTGATCGAACCAGATCCGGGCTAGAATTTTACAAAAACTAGATAAATAAGTACTACTATTAACGAAGAAATGAAGATTAATTTTGTAATGGGAGATGATGGAATAATAGATTTTTTTGAATTGGAAGCAATCAATTTTATTAATCGAAAGTAAAGTGATTACATTCAGTCATGTCGATTATCAATATCGAATAGAGACAATTACAAACAACCAAATCAATAATATCACATAAACTAAAACATAGCTATTACAGTAACAAATAATGCCTACTATACAGTAGAAACAATATCAATCCACGAAGGGGTTTAAACCCATAATTTCTAAGATCATGGGGTCTCGACTTTGTTAACTAACATGATGAATAATAGATTGATGAGTGAATATGTATTATGTGGTAGGCGTAGAGTAGTAGGGGAGATTTTGTGGGATCGGTTGCTTCTTTTATGGATTTGGCATCTTCTCATGTCTCTCTTTCTTCTTTCATAAGATCATTTTTGAACTACGTACTCTTAACTTAACTCCAATTATGGATCTAAATCTTCACTCTATTTACAAACCCTTAATTATTTTATTTTATACCTCTTCTTCATCAACATTAATCAAGATTCTCGCAGATTAATCATCAACACATAATCATAAATGCTCAAAAAATATCTTATTTTTTTCTTTGTATTAACATTATAAAATTAAATAAAAGATGCATAGTTATGATGGGATATAATTTGGATTGAAAGAAATCATCAATTACTCGATATTCGATTTGATATCGATTGGTAAAAATTTGTTACCGTAACTTGACACACCATACTTAAAACTTAAAAAAATTTCTTAAATTTTTATGCTCAGTTTGAATTCGATTCAATTATTAATAAAATAATAAAATATATTTAAAAACATCAAACTACTCAAATTAACTCGACTTATGTTCAATTTTAACTGAAGTTTGATATTAGCTCAATTTTATTATTATACAAATCAAACTCAAACGCAATTTTTTAAACTAGATAATAATTCAACAAAATTCGAATAATAATGCATTCGACTCGAAACTATTAAATATAATTGTCAACGACTTAATTTCTTGCCAAACATAATTGATTCCTTTAGTGAAAGGAGGGCATCAATCATATATCTTACGTTGTGCAAGTAATGTGAAGTCGAAGAAAATAGTGTACATTTAAAATCCAACTGTAATAAAATAATATGAAGAACAAGTAAGTAAGTAATGTTGATAATTATTTATTAATCAGCTTCCCACACAAACACATGGAAGCTACGAATATATATACTTTAAGAAACGAGCAACCTTAATTAATTAATTAATGGGGAGAGAGAACAGAGTAGCAATATTCTCGGTGTTTTGATAGGGAGACAAACGGACAAAATATGTTGTCACATCGACAAATCCTACTCACTGTTCATAAATAAAATAATACCAACTACGACTTTTTTGTGTTAATTAATATTAATCACTAATTAGAGTAATCACCAAATTAAGAATAACCCAAAATTAGTAAATAAAAAATGTTGTGAGGAATCCAAGAGTTGGAATCGAACGTTATTATTATTAATTTTCTCACTTTCTTGGTAATAACAAAGAAAAAAATATATAGTTTGAAACTGTTAGTTCTGTTTCCATGTCTGCTTTGCATCAAATAATAATAAAATAATATTAGCTGTTGGTTTTGTTCTTAGATTTTGTACAACCATTTCTGCAAAGCAGTTCCATTTTTCTATGTATTGATTCTTCTGTAAGATTTTTTGGCAGAATTTTTCATCTTCTGCCATATGTAAGTCAACTCTACTTTAATACTATCTCTTCAATTCTTATGCATTTATTTCTAAATTATCTTGGTAATGTGAAATGTTTTTTAATTTAGTATTATAATGGTTAAGTTTATTGTTATTTGTACAGGAGGTACAATACTTTTATATTAATTTTAAATATAAATATGCAACAATTTTGAGATGTATTAAATATTTGAGTTTAACATCCAGGAGATCATACAATAGCCAATAGAATCTGAAATATTTGTTTGGGTGCAACATTTAAGAAAGGAATAATTACACTGCTCCTGCCCTGTTGAGATTTGACGTAATTAGGGATGTCAAATGGACAGATTGTATCCAGCTTGAGTTGCGCCCAAATGGATTGAGTCCAAAATGCGTTGGGCTAAATAAGTCTTTGAATCAATGGGTTTTGAACGTGTCAAGTCGCAAACGGGTTGGGTTGGGTCGGATCTAAATGTGACGAACCCATTTAGGATACGTTAGAACCCATATAAAACCAATATTTATTTAAACAAAATCATATTTAACCCATATTAAGAAATGTCAACCCCAACCCAACCAAAAACTAGGTGGATTGGTTTTTTTCTTTTTTTCACGCATGTACCCACTCACACACGCTCCTAATGGGTTTTGAACCCAATATTTGGGGTGTCCCCTAAGGGACAACTAGGTAGGTGGGGTTGAAACCATGAGTTTTCACCATATTGCCGCCCGTAGGTGTAGTTACACGTTGACTTTCTGTAATTTGAAAACTTACATCTATTATTCCCGACATTTATTTCCATCCAATAAATAAATTCATATGTTACTCAAAATTCATAAAATTTGATGATATCAATAAAAATAAAAAATGAATAGAAATCTATATTTTACTCCCAATTTACCGAGGAGGTACATTTTCACCCCGTACAATAAGAAAAAATTGGTTGGATCAACAATAAATCTGTAAATTAAACAGGAGTAAAAATGTATTTCCATTTTAATGTTTTTTGCTAATATTAGTAAATTCTGTGAATTTTACTAATAAAAAAAATATATTTGTTGGATAAAAATAAATATTCGAGATAATAGGTGTAATTTATCATATAATAGATTTATATATAATTACATAAAATCTCATCATGATAATTTGTCCTTTTAAGACTGATTCTTAAGCTTCCAAAATAAGATTCTATAATCCGTTAAGCTCATTTTGAGAATATATATATAAAGATACATAAATTGAAATTTAACAGTCTCTTTAGTTAATCATAGTAATGATAGAATTATTAACATCTCATAATCAATTCGATCTCACAATCTATGTAATAAAATTTGGGTTGGATCAGAACACACATGAGTTTGTAGAGTGCCTACGGCCCAGAATATATCATTAAATGGGCCGGGGGGACAAACACGATTATTCGTTATGGGCCGTGGGCCTTTTCAAATATGCCTGTAATCGCGTTTTGCATACTCTTTAAACTAAAGTCGTTAAAAGATGCAGTTGATTGTACATATGGTTTTCACAACAATAAGAGTGTTATATCACATTATTGACATTTGCTTTCTACCCTTTTCTCAATCCAAGAAATTTTATCATTGTATTCATTTTGAACAAAGAAGAGATTACAAGACATGAAAATCAGCATGCAATACTTTGCATATACAAATTTCAATTATAGTTTTTGCAACCAAATAATGCATATCTACCAAATAGATTTTATGCTCAACCCTTTAGATTGTTCATCAATCATCACCAATTGAGATGATGAATGCCAATGCCATGACTTTTTATTCATGTAGATATGCACAATCCCCATTCATTACATTACAATCTCCCAATTCAGAAAAGAAAATCCTCGAGCGCGGAATAAATTGCGTATACATCCGCAAAAGTTTTCCCTACCAACTTTCAAGTAATTTGTCAATTTAAAGCTATAAACGACAATAAAAGAATTTGGCTGCAAGCGCGGAAATTCTGGTTGCAGCTAACTCTTTCATCCCTGCAATGACTTTCTTCTGAAAAAGTGTTTTGAGAAAATCACCTTTTCCACTTATTTAAACGCGAGAACACCCAGAAAACTATCGTTCATCACTCTCATGGACTCGAGAGGTGGCTGATTACTTATGTTTTCTCAAGATTTTTTCCCTTTTATATTCTTTTTGTAATAGACAAACACACTTACCCTTTCTTTTCTATGTTCTTCTTGTTATGTGTCTTGAATGGAAGCATATCTCAAGCCCTTTTATGCCCAACATTTCTCATATGATGATATGTGGCAATAGTACACATGCAGTCTACTTTCCAAATAACATGTGTATTAACTCCATGTCTTCATAATTAACATGACATTCATATTCATAAGTTCCATGGTTGTTTACTTGGCAGGAAAGATGGTGATAGGGAGTTCAAAGAAAGTGGTGGCAGATCCGATAGAGGAGGTGAGAAGGATATGCGCGCTGGTGGTGGACGACGACCCTCTGGTTCGTAGAATTCATGGGATGCTCTTAGCCAGGTACGGTCTGGAAACGGAAGCAGCAGAAAACGGCAAAGAAGCCATCGACCTCTTCCTCTCCGGAAAAACTTTTGATCTTGTGCTTATGGACATGGAGATGCCCGTCATGGATGGCCTGCAGGTAACCCCCCATTTACACATACGTGCATGTGCATGCACATTATATACGAATACACACAGACACGCTGACAAAGATAATGTTGTCGTTTAATAGGCGACACAGCGCCTTCGTGGTATGGGGGTGAGCAGCATGATAGTAGGGGTGACTGCTCGGGGACTGGAAGCTGAGAAGGAGGCGTTCATGGCGACTGGCTTGGATGCTTGCTGTGTGAAACCTTTGAATGCTGAAGCAGTCATCTCTGTGCTCGATGAGCTTGCCAAGAAATTGCTCTAAATCTTCCCAACTTTTATTACTTGTCTGATAAATTATGGTTTCAATTTCGTCGTCCCAAATTAAATAAATGTATGAATCCATAAAAATAGTTAACTTTGTCTATTTAATCCTATGAATTTGTTGGCAATCCTATGCAAAGGCAACTATGCTGTTAACAGAGAAAACTTTGTATTCCTTTCAACCCAAAGTAACGCACAAAATTTACTAGAAACTCTCTTGGGAGCTGAAATTATGACAATAGTTGTTGTGTAATAATTCTGATACAAAGCAGAAACAATACATCAACTTAAGGATTCCACAACAGGGTAGCTTAGAGATGAGAACAAGTAGGGAGGGCTAAACGGAAGCCGCTATTTTTTTGTACGCCTCATCGTCTTTAGACAAAATTTCTTAATGCTGACAATATGAGGATGTTCTGAGACCAATTACTATCGGTAGCTCACGCCATCACCGCTTATAACCTCACCGATGCGATATGCTGAATTTGTGCCGTGATAGTCTCCAAGTATTCTAAGAGCAGCCTCCTCCTTCACAACTAGCACCATTCCGATTCCCATATTAAAAGTTCGGCTCATTTCTGCATCTTCTATTCTTCCGGCCTAACGAATTTGTCACAAAGAAAACCAATTAAACTACAATGTCCAGGGCTGTTTACAAATAGTAATGAAGAAAGAGAGAAAGAATTTACAAGGAGAGAGATGAATGGTAAAGAACATGCAAGATACTATAATGATGCTAGTTTTCAAGTTGTGGCGTATTACAAAATGGTTCTGACCTCTTGAATCCATTTGAAAACGGGAGGAACAGCCCAAGAGTCCTTGTATATGACAGCTCCGAGGCCCTTTGGGAACACACGAGGTATATTATCAGTAAAACCACCGCCAGTGATGTGAGCGATCCCTTTCACACCACCTTTGCTAATGATGTCAAGAACCTGCATTGCCCAAAATCCCAGATGTTATAAATGCAACGTCTAAAGACAAATATAGCAGCCACAGTTCAAACAAAGCTCTAGGCATTACCTGCTTAACATATATAACTGTGGGTGCCATCAGAGCTTCACCTAGTGTAACAGATGAACCAGGAAGACTGTCTTTCAAAGAAAGGCCACTTCGCTGTAGAACCCTGGATGGACATGGCTGAAGCGTCATAAAAAAGCAAAGATAAACAGAACAAGATTCAATGAATTTGAGATAGCATGCTACAACAACCATCTATTTTAACTTCAAGGTTTGCTCGGGTATTTGAGAACAGATAAATCTTTTATGCAGCAATTTTTTTAGAAGGAATGGTTAAACCTTCTGACAAGAGAGAAGCCATTTGAATGAACTCCACTGGATGGAAGACCAATGAGAACATCCCCGACCTCGATGTTTTTCCCATCAATAACTGAGTCCTTTTTCACGATACCCACAGCAAAACCACTGAGATCATACTCCCCATCTGCATAAAAATCAGGCATCTCTGCCGTCTGAAGGAAACAATGCAGTCAGTCAAAATTCAAACGAACAAAGACGAGTTATGCTCAGTTGTACCCTGATGCACACATAGGCAGGTTAGTTTCGTTCTTAATCATATGTGATCAACACTCTCATAGAAGAAGAAAACCAATTCAAACATACACAACACGAACCAAATGTGTCTTTCTGATGCAAGGTACAATACAAATCAAGAATTAAAGGGCCCCTAAATAACACAGATTATGTGCACTATAAAACTATATCACTGAAAGGAACAGTAATTTTGAGAAAGAGAAAAGATGAACCGTGACAAAAAGAAGGAAGGGGAACTTTGCAGAATGACCTGCTAATTACTGATGATGGTTGGTCCAAATGCAACAGAGAAACTTGACGGAATACTTCATTTCCAGATACTATATTTATTTACTACAGGAAATAGATAGAACTAAAAAGTGACCACAAGTACCTCTCCCCCTAGAAGAGCGCAGTCGGATTGTTGGCAACCATCAACTATGCCTTTGATGACCTGCATTAGTATATAAGCAAGATGACTGAATTTCCTTCATCACCGAGAAAAAAGGCTTTATGATAATAAAAGAAATTCAAACCAGGTAGAATCGCCAAACCTTTTCGGCAAGGTCAACATCAAGACGGCTAGTGGCAAAGTAATCGAGGAAAAATAAAGGCTTTGCCCCAGAAGTGACTATGTCATTAACACTCATGGCCACCTGATCCAATGTTGCAATTAACACAAGCATTAATGACAAAGAACAAGCAAAAGACCAACAGATGTACCAAATCAATGCCAATAGTCTCATGGATTCCAGTCTCAAAAGCCAACTTAAGTTTGGTTCCCACTCCATCTGTACCAGCCACTAGATAGGAATCCCCTGGGAGAGCATTCAAAGCCAATTAAATTACATAACAAGATGGGAAAGACCACCAAATCAGACCAAAACAGGAAAGGACAGAATAGCTAAGCATATGGCTAAAGCAAAACAACAGAAAAATAAAAGAGAAATACACAGGATGTGGAAGACACGGGATGAGAGAGGCAAAGCTAAGCATGTGTTTAAGAAAGAAAGAAACCTTGTAAGACAAGAATACCAACAACAAATAAACATATGATCAGTTTGTGACAGCAGGCAATTTGAATGAATGAACGTCCCTCGAGATGGAGAGCAAAGAATGAGTGCAAGGAGGGCAGAAAATTCTAAAATCCTACATTGAATTTAGAATCTGAGAAACCAATCCAACAATTGATGAAGCAAAATTAGATGCAACATTATTTGGCTGATCAACAGGATGTAATTTGAATCACCTGTCCGCAGTTACCAAATATAATAATATGCAAAAACAACCATACCCAAAGGGAATAGCCCTCCAAAACCTCCAATTCCGGGAGCCATCTTGGCTATTCTCCGGACAAGTTCTGAACCGGCATCAATGTCTACACCGGCATCCTTGTATGTAAGTCCCTCGCCCTTGTCCTCGGCAGCAGTTTCGACATGGTTTCTGGTACTGCTGCTCGACATTGAAAGTACAACACTATCTTTCCCAGTACCTCTTCTACCTTTCACTTGTTTCTTGCAATTCTTGGACAAGAATGGCAAGAATCCTTTGGTTAAATTATCGTTACGAATCTTGAGCAGGTCCGGTTTGAACAAATTTGTGATACAATGCGATAATTCTGTATTTGCTTTGCATGAGGTATTCATGCTTCTTGAAGTAATTATGAAAAAACCTTCCAGAAAAAGAGTATCTGGTTAGGTATAAATACAAGAGAACCCATGTAGTCGTTCAATTTCAAGAACTACCTGGGAATAGTACTTTCTTGAAAGAAAACCGAAACCTTAAAAACAATTTTCTTTTTTTCAAAAAGAAAAAGGAAAAACCGAAGACAGCACAATTCAAGAATATATAAGAAACCGTGTAACCTGAGTTGGTGATCTTATAAGAAGTATTTCATATTAAAACTTGCGTTGGGAAGACAGATTCCTTAACCAAGAACCAATAATCCAAGAAACTGAAAAGAAGTCGTTCACTTTGAGTTGATAAGTTACCTGAGGAAAGAAGAGTTTGAGGATGAGGGCAGTCGGCGGAGGAGAGCGGCGGCCTGAGACAATGAGGAGGACTGATGCCGCTGTTAAAGTAAAAATGGTGTTTCGGCGCCCTTTCGCTTTTCTGTGCACTATGTTATTTTCGATTTCTCTTCTTATTTTTCTTTCTCATCCGATGCTGTTAGAATATAGGCCGCGGGCCGGAATTCCTCAACGGTAATAAAATGGGCCCTTCATACTCGTACTACAGACCGGCCCAAAATATTTCACCGCAGGGAAAAATGAAAAAATACAAGAACCTCCCTTGTGATATAGAGAATGTTTAAAAAACTCTATGTGAAAATTAAAATATAATTTACGCTTCCTGTGTTATAAAACAAAATTCAAAAAACTACATGTGCTAGGTTTTGTTACGCACGCGCGTTGACTGTGCTTGAATATGTAAAAAGTGCATTTTTTGGACAATTTTGCTCTTCTCCCTCATGATATTACATATAATAGATATAATATATATAATTTAATAAATCTTAAAATAATAGAAATATATATTGATAATAAATTATTTTATATAAATATATGATAATATTAATATTTTTAATATAATATTTTTTTAATATTAAAAAATAATTTTAAGAGAGAGAGAGCGGCGGCGAAGAGGAGGGCACGAGGCGGTGTGGTTGGATTTTTTTTAAATAATAATTTTATTTTATAAAATATAAAAATTTAATTTTATATATTATGGACATATTTTAATTTATAATTATATTTTAATTAAAATTTATATAATATATTATGATCATAACAGATGGGTGGGTTTTGATATTAAAATTTTTATAGAGAGATTTTTGATACTTTCCCATATCAAGGGAGTCAAGATGAATTTAACCCAGGAAAAATAATAATTCTCATGAAAGAGAAAAGTTATGTGCAACTTTTTTTTTTTTTTTTCACGGTAAATTATATTAAAGTTAAATTAAAATATATAAATACAATTTTATCCTTCATAAAATTCTAATTTTAATGAAAAGAGAGGAATTAGTACAACTTTTAGGCAGTACTTAGCTTGCTTGTTTCACTGGTCTACCGTCGACCCAGTCCCTGTCCCTCTCTGACGCTACTGGAAAGCGAGGGAAAAACAGAGCAAACATAAAAGAAGAAAATTTCACTTGAAGAAACGCTTTGATTCTTCATCTACTTCTGCATTAAATACAGAGTATCATTGCTATACGTCCTTCTCACTCTACCACACCCGTCTCTGTCTCTCTCTCTCTCTCTCTATATATATATATATATACACACACACACACAGACACGGAGACGGAGCAAGTTCAGTACGAGAGTGTGTTTTAAGTTGTTGAAGTATTAAGGAGCAGGTGAAGATCATTCATTTTCTTTTCCACGATGAGAAAGGCGCTTTGGGTTTTTCTCAACCTCATGGCTTTTCACTATTTTCTGGGTATGGTTCTTCAACTCTCCTGCTTTTCCATAGCCTCTTCATTACATTCTTGTTTTTGTTTTCTTTGTCCTCTATTTTACTGTGTGTGTTTTTATTTTGTCTTCTTCATGTTCTTTCTCATAGTGCTATCTGCTATGTACAGTACTATGATTCCGAGGCAAAAATGCAAAACTTGTTTGTGTTGTTACCCTCTTAATGTTTTGTTTAGCTTGCTATTGCTAACATGGGAACCCGGGCTTGTATCTGCTGGAAAAGAAGCCTGATGGCTGAAAAGATTTGCTAACTCTGTTTATTTGCTCTGTTATTTGGCAAGATTTGGCTGATCACTTCTATGCTTTGCCTAATCAAGTAAATTGTTTGGTTTGACTATGACAATATGACACGCTTCAAGAATCAAAGACTTTTGCGTATGATGGGGAAATTTTAACCCATGTAGGATTGTTTGGACTCGAAACAATTACACGATAAGTGCAATATATTTATGTGTGATTGGTTTAAGGTCCAAAAAAATGACCAATTACTTGTCAAGTGTATTCAGACTTGCTTTATGATTGGTTTAGTTAGGTTTGGGTTAAGAATTTTCACTATAAAGATCCAATTAGAGTGATTCATGCTGGTTTTTGGGCACCAAAATTGGTGTTAATCTTCGTGCTAAGTGCTAATTCATTATCTTTTTTTTTTTTATCCTCTATGGAATATGTTCAGTGTTTAGAACCAATGCTATGGTACAAGAGAAGGCAGAGGCAGCCATCCCAGTTACAACCCTATCACCTCCGGAAGGCAACACCACGTTCCTCGGTGGCACAACGTGGTGTGTAGCTCGACCGGGGGCGTCTCCCGTTGATCTGCAGATTGCCTTGGATTGGGCTTGTGGTTTGGGCAAAGCAGACTGCCGAGCAATCCAAGCCGGTGGTCCGTGCTTCGAGCCCAACACACTGCTCTCACATGCATCCTATGCTTTCAACAGCTACTACCAACAAAATGGCAACTCTGATATTGCTTGCTACTTTGGAGGCACTGCTGCTCTAACTCAAAATAATCCTAGTAAGTCAAACATAGTGTTCGTTCTTTGCATGCATTATTATGATGCAGATGAACGGTTCTGATTGATGGTATTGCAGGTCACGGAAGATGTGTGTTTGCTACTTCATCAGAGTGAGTTGATCTAATAATGTGCAGCAGATTGTTAACGTTGTTGCATTGTCAAGAATCAGGTTAATTAATTCTCACATACCCTTTTCTTGATCTGTGATTTATGTGCAGGTCTATAAAAGCTTCAGCAGCATCTTCATGGGAACACAGCAAGGCGAAAAGTATATGGTGGAGGATTGATGTAATAATCCTGCTGCTTCTATATCTTGTACGAAGATGATCCTCTGCGTTGCTCAGACCAGACACCGATGAGAGGTCGGAGCGATTGTTTGTGGGGTTTTTGACTTAAGTATGCTTTGCTGTCTTGTTAGTTTAAGTATATCCTTGGCAATGTAAAGTGTTTTGATCCCTTTTGCTCTTTTGTTTTTTCCTTTCTCGATACGTTAGTGTTCATCTTTCTTTCTCTAGCTTTGATTGTTCTAGTTTATTCCAGAATTGACTAACAATTTTCCATCTGCCCCATTTTCCCTTCGAATCTTGTTCTGGCCGTGTTTACATTAAGGTCAAGTACAACGTGGTTATATACACCGCACAGCTTGTAATAATGATCATAAGAAATAGGAGAAGATTTACACTGTAAGAAAGAACAACGAATGGCAGACGATTATATAAGAGTTATAATTTGGGGGGTTGTTGTCTAGGATTCGGACCCACGAGCAGAGAATCCTTAGATTGGAGTATCGGAGTCGGAGCTTGACCGACATGGATTTTAGCATGCATTTTGAGGATGATGATGAAGTTCCGTGGCTTAATTTCGGTCCCAAAGTGAAGCTGACCCGCCTCGGGCAGCGTTACAGTGTGCGTGGGCATGTCCGCACATTTTACAGAGTTGGTATGCTTTTGTCCATCTTTATTTTTCTCTTTGGCGAAGGGAAGATGCTTCCCTAGGATTGATGCGGTCGTTGTTTCCAAAAAATATTGCGCAGTCATATGTTATTTTCTACCCACTTCATTACATTAAATTGCTAATCTCATTCTTTCATGTTTGTTTAGTTATGTGTAATTGTACTCACACTCTTTGCCTTTTTTTTTTTTTTTTCTTTTTAAGTTTACATCAGCTATATATAAATCAATATTACATTTTATTTGCATTACATATTATAAATTTATGACATTTGTGTATTTAAAAATAATATCATATCCACACGAGTATATGTAAAATGCAGTACGAAGTTGAATTGGATTATAATAGAGAGAAAAAAATGTGAATTGGTGTCAAATATAGAAGAATGGAAAAAATTATAATGGACTTCACTAAAATTTGTCATAATTATAATATTTCGTTGTTGTTTGAAAAATTATATATACCGCTTGAAATTAATAAACATTTAACAAATACCCCGTTGCGATAGCTCATCGTAAGTAGGGGTGGCAACGGGGTGGGTTTGGGTGGATCCGAGACTCGTCTCGCCAACTCTAGGAAGGACCCGGAACCCGCCTCGCCCTGTCCCGGCACAAAATCCATCGGGGAGGGTTTAACTCAGTAGACCCTGTTATTTTATTTTTTTATTTGTTCAACAAACTTAAAATATATATATATATATATCAATTATAAATAAAATTATTTATGATCTAACTCAAATTCAAATCTAAAAAATTTTTCAAGTACAAATAAAATTATTTATAATAAAACAACCCAAATAATTCATATTCATTCCACGTTAGTAACTACTTATTCGTCTTCCTCATCGTTAAATATTGTTGGACAATTTTTCAATTGTTATACAAGTATCTAACAATAAATAAATTAAATGATATAATATTTTATTAATTATTTATTATTATAATAAAAATAAAAGAATATATATATATTTAAACGGGGCTGGTCCTTAAGGACCCGGGACTCACCCCGGACCCGCTGCCCGTCCCGTCTTCAATTTTTTAGATTCAGACCGCCCCATTAGGGGCGGGTGCGGATTGAATAGCCACTCCTAATTGTAAGGGTATTTGTTAAACAACCTGTGCTAAAAAAAAAAAACCAACAATAATAATAAGTAGAATTAAATGGAAAAAAATGTAATCCAAAGTAAAAAGAGATGCATCCTTTTTCTAGCACAAAACAATGAAATTATCATATTGAGATATCCACCAATTACCAACAATATTTTGCAAACATCAAAACCTTATCCAATAGAGATCATCCAATGCTGCACTGCCATGTCAGCAACAAGTATCTAAGTGTATCCAATGCTGCTATTCCGAGGCCACAAACACTTGATGTGGCTCTGCTGTCCACCAGATTTATTTTCTTCTCTGATCTGCATACTTATATCATCACCATTTCCAACTATACCTCAATTTCATCTGTCCATAATTTTCAGCTGAATTTTGAGGGGAAAATGGCTACTGCTCTGATGACTTCCCTTCCACAGTTCAATGGGCTCAAGCCCCAATCACCATCACTTTCCCCTGTCAAAAACTTGGTCAGTTTCTCTTACATATCTCCCTTGTCTTCTTTTAATTTGTATTTGAATTCAATAATTTAAGTTATTTAGGTATTGATCGGTTGATAAAATTAAGGTTTCACAATTACTAGATAATGTAATTGAGTCCCATGACAAATGTATTTTGTTGATTGTATATTTAAATGTATTAAATCAATTGTATCTTGTTAAAAAATAAAAAATAAAGAATTCCAGAGTAAGTGGTTTTAGTAGGAAATAATTTTATTTCAAATTTAGTGTGGTCAAGTTAAAATTAATTAAATAATTATTGTCTTGATTATAGCATAGTTTAAGAAGACTTATAAGAGCAACGGGGAATCATACGTGACAAAGTTTATGATATGATTGTATTCAAATTTTGATTCAATGAAAAAGTTTTGCTAACATAAGTTCCTATTCAGGTAGCTGTTCAGCCCGTGGGGCGTAGAGGACAGGGAGCTCTGGGTGCTCGTTGTGACTTTATTGGCTCGCCTACTAATTTGGTAACATATATTTTGGAAAATAGTTCACAATTTTTTTTTATGGACCACACCCTAAGAACTTTCTTGTATGGAAATTGAAATTAAATGTCCCTTTGTGGACAAGCAGATAATGGTGACTTCGACAAGTTTAATGCTATTTGCTGGTCGATTTGGATTGGCTCCATCCGCAAACCGGAAGGCAACTGCGGGGTTGAAGCTGGAGGCAAGGGATTCGGGTCTTCAGACGGGTGACCCGGCAGGTTTCACCCTGGCAGATACATTGGCATGCGGTGTTGTGGGTCACATTATCGGGGTTGGGGTTGTATTGGGCCTCAAGAACATTGGTGCCATCTAAGTTTCTATGTATAATATAAACATTTCTTTTTTCGATCATTGCATAATTTTCCTAGCATCTCCTCCTTCATGACAAAAAACACGTTGACATGTCAATTTTCTTTTTTGTTTGTTAAAAGTTAAATTTAATCAAATTCAAATAATCAATTATATATATATATTGTCATGTGATGGATTTTTTTTTTTTTTAAAATATAGATTACTTGCAAAATACATTAATTGGAATGGGATATGGCTAAATCTCGATAGAGCTTCGAGGTTGTGCATATGCTTCAAGTCATATATTGACTCGAGATTTTGGTCTTGTGCCCACTAACACAGTTAGGAATATACTGGATAGTCTCAGTTATAGATTTTTGATGCCCAAGTTGGTGAAAGTCAATCCAATATAAAGTTCATAAATAATGGCATATGGGCTAGAGTAGTATTAATCGGTTTATGACCACTTGACCTCACCATATCAAAGTAATGTGTTTCATAAATAACTATGAATTATATTAAAATCGAACGTCTAATTTCAACGATAATGTTCGCACACCTTAAGGTGCATAGTCGTCTTACACTGTTCCAAAGGGCAATTTTCCCAATTACTTGTCTTTGATGTAAAATCTCGTCCCATAAATATAATACACTGAACGAAAATAATAATAATCAATTATCATTATTCAGTTCCAATTTGGTATGGCAACTAGCAAGCGGCTATTGATCAAGAAAGACAGTGAAAATACTAATTACATATGCTTAATTGGTGCTTCAATTGACATAAAATTTTCAATTTTATAAATACCATGATTATCTAAAAGATTTGTAAAATTAAGAAAGGACTAACCATTTTTTATTTCACCCACCTAAATGGGCCAAGAGGTCTAAGCCCACTCAACCCAACGTAATGTCAAACGGGCTTTACGTAAAGCCCATAGATAAATAACACTCTTAATCAGGCACCGAATTTCTTCCACGGGACAAATCATCTTCTCCCCTTACATGCGCGTCTCCCTCCCTCCCGCTCCACTTGATTGCCACGACGTCGTTTACTGATCACTCCCTCTGCATAAATTGACAGCCCCCCCTCGGCGCATTTTCTCTCTACTTCGAGCAGTTTCTGCTCAACATTCTTCATCTTTCTATCACGCAATACGAACAGTGAGTGGGTTGTAGGGTTTTTCATTCAGACTGCAACACTGAGATACATTAACGATGAGTATATGGAATTACGTGGTGACGGCTCACAAGCCGACGAACGTTACTCATTCTTGCGTCGGCAATTTCACCGGACCGCAGGAGCTCAATCTCATAGTCGCGTGAGTATTCCACACTAGTGTGACTCTATCTCACACGTAAAAACAAAGAGTACGGTTTATTTGACTGAAAATATTGAGTTTCTTTATTGTTGGTAATGATGATTGGTTTTGATTTTGTTGTGTGTCAATGCATTGTCGCTATGGAAATTACTATTTTAGGGTTTTTCTATATTGAGTATTTACTTGGTTCTGTCAAGTCCAAGTTTCAATCGTAGTTTACTATTCAGTATTGCAATCCATTACAGGAAATGCACCCGAATAGAGATCCATTTGCTCTCGCCTCAAGGTTTACAGGTATAAGAGTTAAGTTACATTACACATTTATTGTGCATGGGCTGTTCTAATTTATGGAAAACCAATAGGAAATGGTCAATCTTTCATGATACTTATTTCGGTAGGATTTTTGCTGCCCTGAAGTATTCATTAAAAACCCTTTTCTAGACGAATGTGATGTAGTACAGCTAAACCAATAATGTGCTTGGCAAAGGTAGAGCTCTAAAGACCAGGGATTTGTTTCTCCAGGAATAATTATTCTGATATATTAAAAGAGCAAATGCAACAAATTTCTGGGCTGGATAATGTAAGTCATTATTGTGAAAGTTTAAGACCTCTTTGGCACGAATTATTCTGCTACAGAAGGGAATTTCAGCTGTAATGAGGTTCCTCCTAGAATATGTTGCTTCATTATTTTCTGCTCCCAGTACTTGGTATGCAAACATCTGTAAGAAGACAAAAGAGAAAGCCACTTCCACTTTCCAGTATTCAACTAACTGAACAACCTCTGGCAGTAGAGTTTAGGTGCTAGGTAGGGGATGTGGAAGTGGTACCCAGTGGTGCAGGTCTATTGAGGGTTGGGGGTGGACTGTGGAGATGGCAGCAGTAGGGAATATTTCAGATGGTGATGAAAGGAAGTTTCAGTTAGAAAACTGTATTGTGGCCCTTGTGAAGATGAGGAAGAGAAGCGAACCCCCATGCTTGGGTGTATTTTCTGTGTTTATTTTGGAATGAGAGGACAAGAAGTCAAGTAGGGGGCAATACAGGCCAATCTAGAAATAATTACATTGTATACTCTTATCATGGAGGCTCTGTGAAATGACAATTCTGATGTATCACAAATTTGCAGCCTATGTTGGATGTGCCAATATATGGGAGAATCGCCACACTTGAGCTTTTCCGGCCGCATGTGAGTATCCAAATTGGGATATGAAACTTTGATTCGTTGATGTAGTCTGATTATTTTGTTCTAATGTACTTCACAAATATAAACAATGACAATGATATCTCACTTTCTGATTAACTCATCAGGGGGAAACTCAAGATCTCCTTTTCATTGCTACAGAAAGATACAAATTCTGTGTTTTGCAATGGGATGCTGAGACTGCTGAGGTTATTACAAGGTGCTACTACTGCTTTGTTTAAATTTATGATGATTGTCTTTTAGAAACACAAACTCTTGTGCACTATTTTGTTGACACTTTGATATTTTCAATATTTCCTCAAAAGCCCTTGTTCCAAACACGTGATTCGTGTTATCCTGTGCACTGTAATTTCTGGATGCTTAAATTATTTGGCCTGAAATAATTTATTAGTGTCTAGATACGCCTTAAGATTAGTTTTTGTTTTCTCGGTTGTCTCACTATAATTGTTGGTGTTTGTGTGATATCTATTTCAAATTATTGCTAAGATGAAGTTATTTTTCTTGTTGGGATGGTTTCCACTATTAAAATAGGGCAATGGGGGATGTTTCAGATCGAATAGGTCGGCCCACAGACAATGGACAGGTATTTGTTATACTTTGCAAATTTTATGTTGTAATCTCGATCATGAGTTTGTTTATTTAAGAAATTAGCCATTTTGTGATTTGTTTTACTTTTCTCCTAGATTGGCATTATTGATCCAGATTGCAGGTTGATTGGACTTCATCTGTACGATGGATTATTCAAGGTATTGGTCTTGTTGCTGCTTCAATCTCAGTTTCTCTCAGTATGTTTTGAATTGGCGTTTTCTTCGTTTTCCCCGTTAGATGATGAGTATTTCTGTTTGTTAGGTAATTCCATTTGATAACAAAGGCCAGCTGAAGGAAGCGTTTAATATCAGGTAACTTTTTTCCATGACAAATGCTAGGTACTGTATCATCCTGGAAGTAAAGTGGAGTTTTCTTATTCCTGAAAAATGTTTGCCTTTTTGGTTTAGACTTCAGCTTTTGCTGTTCCATAGCTGATGTACCTTTTTATCTCTTGTTTCTGGCCTGACTTTCTCTGGTTGATGCTCGGCTGCTTCCAGTAACTTTCTGTCTTTATGTTCATCATTATGGAGTCCCTGTTTCTGGGCACTGAAAAGACAGAGAAATCAGGAAGTTGCCCGAGTTTTCTGTTGTTAGTTTGAACTTTGAAGTCTCAATGTTTTGCTGTGTGCATTGGAAGTTGGAGCTTATTGCATCTTTTTGTGTAAAGTGTTGCGTGTAGGCTGTTGGGGATTGTCTCAGTCAACCGAAAGTGACTGGCAGTAATTGTTATAATTAATAAGAGGAGTATACATTACAACAATGTCCTTTAATATGTCTGTTTCTATGTCAATGTAAAATTTTATTGTCCCAAAACCAATTCACTATTGCTGGTTGTAAAAGTATTTGACCTACAGTCCTACAATGCAGGTATTTGTTGTAGTTATGGAGTACTAGATACAAAGTTTTTACAGCAAAAAACAGGGGCATTGTACATTATTTATCTTGCCAATGTGAGATGGATTAGGTTTCTGAATGTCCTCCTTCCTAACTTGCATGCTATTCCCATTTTTTGCTGCTTCAGGCTTGAGGAGCTTCAAGTTTTGGATGTCAAGTTTTTGTATGGTTGCCCCAAGCCAACAGTTGTTGTACTTTACCAGGTTTTGATTTACTTTTGCACTGCGACAAAGAATTTCTTGTGTGTGCCCCTATAGTGCATTAAGACAGTGATGTATGTTTACACATCAAATCACATCTCAGTTTAGGACATGTTACATGGATGCATTCCCTCATGTTTTCAGTATTGATTAATTTTATATTCATGATTTCTGTTTCGAGATATGTTTCATGGATAGGATTGTGAGATGGTTCCATGTAATGGGCTTAACACCGGATTCTCATTCTGTGCTCTAGACCTTATACCATTTTCTTGTCCAAGTGTTATGTCTTTGACAAGAGTGCCTTAGCCTTTTAGAGTTTATATATTGTCTGCATGAGCACACTTCTATGCTTACCTTTTCTGATTGATGACCTTTGTCTTAGTATCCTCGTACTTGTTATAGATCATTGTCTTGATTTACAGGATAACAAGGATGCTCGTCATGTGAAAACGTATGAGGTCGCTCTGAAGGATAAAGATTTTATTGAGGGTCCATGGTCTCAGAACAATCTTGATAATGGAGCAGAGTTGTTAATACCGGTGCCTCCACCTCTTTGTGGTGTCTTAATTATCGGCGAAGAAACTATTGTGTATTGCAGTGCCTCAGCTTTCAAAGCGATCCCCATCAGACCTGTAGGTTATATATATCTGCTGCAAGCACGTTGTTACTCATTTTAATATGACCCTGATCCTTGTTTGTGTTTATATATGTGAAGTCTATCACAAGAGCTTATGGGAGAGTTGATGCTGATGGTTCACGATACTTACTAGGGGATCATAATGGACTTCTGCACCTACTTGTTATAACTCATGAAAAGGAGAAGTGAGTTTGCTTGTCTTATGTTCCATTGTTCCTGAAAGAAGCATGTTTCACTTCTGTTTCTTTTCATACATTACGCTTATATACAACTGTTTGACATCGTAATTGGTTTTTCCATTTGTAATCTACTAGAGTAACTGGACTCAAAATCGAGCTCTTGGGGGAAACATCTGTTGCATCTTCAATATCATATCTTGATAATGCTGTTGTCTTTGTTGGCTCAAGTTATGGAGATTCACAGGTTTGTAGACTTTATCTCCTTTCATCTTCTGCACTAGCTATTTCTCAGAGGAGCTTGATAGTATTTATAATCTGTTTCTTGATTATATTGATGTAGATGTTTTGTTTATGTCTCATGATTTATATCCAGCTCATAAAACTTAATCTTCAACCGGATGCAAAAGGTTCTTATGTGGAAGTTCTTGAAAGGTATGTCAATTTGGGGCCAATTGTTGACTTCTGTGTGGTTGACTTGGAGAGGCAAGGCCAAGGTCAGGTTGTGACATGCTCCGGAGCCTATAAAGATGGTTCACTACGCATTGTGCGCAATGGAATTGGAATAAATGAACAGGTTTGTTATTCACAAGTTTCATCTTCCCAAAAGTTTCTCTACGAGTCTTCTCACTATTATCTTTTTTTCATGTCATTTGTAGGCATCTGTAGAGCTTCAAGGAATCAAAGGGCTGTGGTCATTGCGATCAGCTACTGATGATCCATATGACACTTTCTTGGTTGTTAGCTTTATTAGCGAGACACGTATTTTGGCAATGAATCTCGAGGATGAACTGGAGGAAACTGAGATAGAAGGGTTTTGTTCAAACGTCCAGACGTTATTTTGTCATGATGCTATGTCTGATCAGCTTGTGCAGGTATGGTGGTGTGGCATGTGAAATCCGTTTATTGTCCTAACATTTCACTGACATAAATTTGATGACTTCTTATTGCCTAAATCCTAATATATCACGATCACCTGGAAACAAGAAATTGTATTAATGATCAGCCATGTTGGTATATTTTTGTACAAGCAGATTTCCCCTTTTAAAGAGTGTAAAGTATGGCAAATAGTGTCACCTCTAGTTGAAAGGTAGAAATCAATGGATGTGCACTAATTGATGCCAGCCTGTAGACAAAGGTTAATCTTTTTCTGTATGTTGATATCTAAAATACACTTGATCTGATATCTAAAACCTTTTCGTATCTTTTGGGGCTATATCCTATATTTTTTCCTATCTATTCCTCCACTCATGTGGGTGATATATTAGATTCTCTCATTATCACTTGATCCGGAGTGGTAGAATGCCCAGAGGACAAGTGAAATACTTTCTTTTCTACAGATTCAGATTCTTTATGGTAAATGGAAAATATCACTGATGGCCTTGAGATTAAAGTTGAAACAAAAGAAAGTGCAACTGGGCAAATATGCAGCCTTTCTACCAGGAAGAGAAACTAATTACTCAATGCCCAATACTACTGAAGTCTCTTGGTTGCTCTTTGATCTTTTGTTCATGTAGTATGTTGTTCCCTTTTTGCTGGTAATGTAACATTGACATTATCGCCCCAATTATGTTGGCTAGTACTCTTCAGGAAATTACATGGAGGAACTGCATTAGCCTGGTTCCGTAAGTTACTGTTATAGCCAATTTTTCAGTAGTAAATGAATCGTGCAGGTTACTTCAAACAGTGTCAGATTGGTCAGTTCTACCACCAGAGAGTTGCGTAACGAATGGTTTGCTCCGGCAGGGTATTCAATCAATGTTGCAACAGCGAATGCCACTCAGGTAACTGATATTGTTATCATGTTCAGAATGCCTGGTTTTACTGTTAACTTTTCTCCTTTTACCATTTAGAGAACTTCTGCTCCTGCTTTCTCGGCTTACTATTAACATTGCTATGGTCATCAAAAACAATTTATCTTCTTATTGTGCTTCCTGCAGTTTGCTACTTCATTGCCAGTGTGATATTTCAGCTTCCTGACTGTAGGACATCCTTTGACAGGTATTATTGGCCACTGGTGGTGGCCATTTGGTCTATCTAGAAATTGGCGATGGTGTGTTGACAGAAGTAAAACATGCCCAGTTGGAGTATGACATCTCATGCCTGGACATTAATCCAATTGGTGACAATCCAAATTATAGTCCACTAGCAGCTGTGGGAATGTGGACAGATATCAGTGTCAGGATATATTCGCTTCCTGATTTGAATCTTATCACAAAGGAGCATTTGGGAGGGGAGATAATTCCTCGTTCTGTACTTTTGTGTTCTTTTGAAGGGGTAAGTTTTATTCTTAATGATATTTATTTGCATATACTTGTACTTTGATTGTATCACTTTGAACTTGAGCTCTTGGACATTGATTTCCCTTGATAAAATAAAAAGTCTTTTGCTATTAACAAACTTTTGGGTTTATGCAAGTGGAATATTCCAAAGAACTTTATGTAGTTCACTTTTTCAGTTTGAGTAGATAATTTTGCTTTATGGGAATGCATACAGTAAAGCACATGATTGCCATGCACATGTTTAATTTCTTCAAGGGGTTCTTGATGTCAGGTCGGTATGCAAGCTACAGGTTGGAAATGTTGCCAGTAGAGAGGATTAATCTTTATATCTTTTACTACTCTCCAGTCCCCTCTGGATTATCAACACTTTTTGAAAATTTTACATTTCCGTAGGAAAAAAATGTTTTCATTTTGATAATTAACATAATTTGCATTTTTTCAGTTGACCAAAGCTATAAGATTAAGTAATTTTCTTTTTAAGCAGAAATGTGGATCTGAAAACAGAAGAGGCTTTAGTGCATGCAAGTTCCTTCTGGATTCTTCTGAGATCAAGCTACTAGCAATCCTATTCGAGCTAAGATAACAGTGTTTGCTGCCTTTTAATTTCAGATATCCTACTTGTTGTGTGCTCTTGGGGATGGACATCTCTTGAATTTTGTGTTGAATACAAGTAACGGTGAGCTGGCGGACAGGAAGAAAGTGTCTTTAGGGACCCAACCAATTACCCTTCGAACTTTTTCATCAAAGAATGCCACACACGTTTTTGCTGCTTCTGATAGACCAACTGTCATATATAGCAGTAACAAGAAATTGCTTTACAGCAATGTAAATCTAAAAGAAGTCAGTCACATGTGCCCTTTCAATTCTGCTGCTTTCCCTGACAGGTAATACTATTGCATTTCTGTAATATGGTTGGATAATACTTGGTTGATATTCTTGGTTAAGTCTGATTTAATTATAATGTGCTAGATTAAATTGTCAACATCAGCCTTGTGGCGAGTGTGGGTACTTGACTTGTAGTTGGTGGCGGAGAATTTGTTAATAGAAGGGAGACCTTGAGTTTTCATTCTCTCTTCCTGACAATTGACATCTTATTGGTGTAATTAAAGCTCTGTTAACAAAGTTTTCTTTGTCAACAGCCTTGCAATTGCTAAAGAAGGCGAACTGACAATTGGCACCATTGACGACATTCAAAAGCTTCATATACGCTCTATCCCTCTCGGGGAGCATGCACGGCGCATATGTCATCAGGAACAGACCCGAACCTTTGCCTTATGTAGTTTAAAGTATAACCAGTCAAGTGCAGAAGATTGTGAAATGCACTTTATCCGCCTGTTAGATGACCAGACTTTTGAGTTCATATCAACCTATCCCCTGGATCAGTTTGAGTGTGGTTGCTCTATTCTTAGCTGCTCATTCTCTGATGACAATAATGTGTATTACTGCGTTGGGACTGCATATGTAATGCCAGAAGAGAATGAGCCTACCAAGGTTGATTGTTGACTCTCACTCTTTCTGTGTTTGTATATGCATGTGTGCTTGTATTTTACAGTGTGTGTGCTTTCATTGCCGTTAAGATCATTTTCATCCATTTCTTTCTTCTTCCACAAAATCATTTCTCCAGGGTTCTGGGAGGTTAATTTCTTTGGATTCCAACCTTTCCTCAATTCACAATTTATTCTCTTCTGGACCCAAAGTTCTGCTGCAGTTTGGCTTTTACCATAGTTAACTTTTCTTTTGGTTCTTCAAATAATTTCAGGGTCGAATTTTAGTTTTTGCCGTAGAAGATGGAAAACTGCAGCTAATTGCAGAGAAGGAAACTAAAGGAGCTGTTTACTCTCTTAATGCCTTCAATGGGAAACTGCTTGCTGCAATAAATCAGAAGATTCAGTTGTATAAGTGGATGCTTCGTGAGGATGGCTCTCGGGAGTTGCAATCGGAATGTGGCCATCATGGGCACATACTTGCGCTTTATGTACAAACTAGAGGAGATTTCATTGTTGTTGGCGACCTGATGAAATCAATATCTCTGCTGATTTACAAGGTGAAGACATCTAAATACTGGAACTGTAATTGTGTTTTGTTTTTCATCCCTAGTGTTTGTTCCTTGTGATTGATATCAACCTCGTCTGCTACCAAATATCCTTGTTCAAGCCGACGTAGTTTGTTATACTTCTCAATATTGGCACCACTCTCTGAATTCTTGGTTTCATGTTCTATGCAGCATGAGGAGGGTGCTATTGAGGAGCGTGCTCGTGACTATAATGCAAATTGGATGTCGGCTGTTGAGATTCTGGATGATGACATTTACCTTGGTGCTGAGAATAATTTTAATCTCTTCACCGTCCGTAAAAATAGTGAAGGGGCAACCGATGAAGAGCGGGGACGCCTTGAGGTTGTTGGTGAATATCACCTTGGTGAGTTTGTTAATCGATTCCGACATGGTTCGCTTGTCATGCGGTTGCCCGATTCTGATGTTGGCCAGATTCCCACTGTCATATTCGGCACGGTCAATGGTGTCATTGGGGTCATTGCTTCTCTCCCTCATGAGCAGTATGTCTTCTTGGAGAAGCTGCAGACGAATCTGAGGAAAGTGATTAAGGGTGTTGGGGGGCTGAGCCACGAGCAGTGGCGATCTTTCTACAACGAGAAGAAAACAGTTGACGCTAGAAACTTCTTGGATGGTGATTTAATTGAGTCGTTCCTCGACCTCAGCAGGAATCGGATGGAGGAGATCTCCAAGGCAATGAACGTACCGGTGGAGGATCTAATGAAGAGAGTCGAAGAACTGACTAGGCTACATTAAAACCCCATTCCTGCTTGCATGTGGCTCCTATGTTTCCACCAACTCCAGAAATTCATTTTCCGACAGCCGGTTGAGAGGCAAGTTTGCTTTTCTCAATTTATGTGTAATGGTACTGTTCTGTGTGAGCATAGGCATTTGTTCCTTCCCTGTGCCTTACGAAATTCAGTTAACCTATAGAAATGTTCATAAGAAGAATATTCAGGTTTTTGTATAAACCCTTCGTCTTTTTGGCAGTCTGTATATTTTAAAGTGGCACAACGAAATTGTTCGGGAAATACATTTTTGTTTATTTTTAAAAAAAGTACTACAATATTTATTGTGAGGTCAGAAGTCCGAATTCCATTCAAGTATATATTCATGGGACGGATTTTCTTCTTGTGATATTTTCCAATTGTGGAAGATTTGTTTGTGGAATTTTTGTGACTAGCATTAATTCTTGAGCCTTTTGGGATGAGTACATTTCATAATGCAAGAAGAATGATAAAAGCAAAATGATGTGCCTTGGTAACACACCTAACGGAAAACTGAAAAGGGTATTGTAGGAAATGCAACCTTTCACTTTCTATAATGCAATCTATTATCTTTAAGTGATCAACTTGGGAGAACTTATCAAGAAATGCAAGTAGGGAATAGGAACACTAAATAGTACCCTACAGTTGCACAATGGCCTGTACCACTGGACCCATCACGTGCCGAAAGTAGAAAATAAATCTGATGACAAAGGCTGCAAATACATGACTTGACGTTACCCAACATACAGAGAAATTTATTACAGAATTTACCCCAAATATGTACACAGACAACAATTTGTTTGGATGTCAATTAAAGTGAATCACTATTGCCACAATACAACACAATGCCGCATTAATAACGTGAATCAATCCAGATTTCAGAATGTGTAAAAAAAAGATCACGAAAGTACAAACACTGTTTACAGTACCAGGACCCATGCTGCAGCATTGAGTCGGATCGCTTACTTGGCGGGTTGACTCGGCCGGTTGAAGTGAGGTGGTGACTCGTCGAGTCAACTCAGTCGTCGGAGGGTGGCGCGGTGGGATACGCGGCGCCGGAGAGGACCGTTCAGCCATGGAGCGCGTGAACAATAGTCCGGCCGGACGCGCCTCCACTCTCGGCCTGAAGTTGCTGCATCACATTCCAATACCTCCTCAGTCGCCATCTCTCTCAGTCAAACTTTCCGCCGCTGGCCGGGCCAATCGCCGACACATCCCTACACTACTCGAATCCATCTCGGATTCCGATCATTGCCCATCGCTCAACTCGTCGCCGCCTGCGTTGGAACCAGGAAACGGATGGCCACCTCGCCAACCATCCACCTTCAGCCAAATTGGACGGCCACCTCGCCACCACCATGAATGGAAAATCCAGATTTTCGTCCTTCAAATCGCGAACAAGGAAGCGCCACGGGAAACGGCCCGTCCAACGATCCAACGAACAACCTTCACCGCCGCGTCGGCTGCGATGAAGGCCGTTCATCGGACGGCCGGTCAGATGAACGACGGCGCTTGCTAGTGAAGTGGATGTGAAGAAAATGCAGCTGCAGGGGTAACGAAGTGGGCCTAGGGTAGGGTTGGGAATGTGATCTCATGACTTCAGCACTATTTTCTTACCTAGGGGATTGGACCAGATTTAGCCAAAACACCTAGTTATGGTGTTTTGGCCAAACCAAACATAGAGATGTGTTTCGGCCCATCTTGGAGATGGGCCGAAAACGAGCCCAAACATAGTGTACAAGTCTTAATTGTCGACCATGTGATTCAAAATGGTCCTAACAAAAGATAGGGATACGGATGTTAGGTGTAATTGTGTATAGATTGCCGTGTGGTTTGAAAAATTATATTTAATATTTTTTATTTTTGTAAATAAATAAATTTATTTGTTAGTCAAGATTCACAAAACTTGTTGATATTAAATAAATTGAATAAATATTCATATTTATCATCGATTTACTATTGATTTATTATAGGTCAAATAATTTTTTTTTATGACAAAACTACGTTATAGATGTGGATATGTACCTCCTCACATGTATTAGTGCGTGTGAAGATGCATAAGTGTTGTTTGATCTGAAAAAAATTATTTGATCTGCAATAAGTCAATCGAAATTAATATAGATTTTCATTCAATCTTTTTACTAATATCAACAAATTGAGTGAATTTCAACTAACAAAGGAATTTATTTATTGGACAAAAGCAAACATTAAGTGTATTGAATATAATTTTTTAAATTATAGGGAGTTTATGTATACTTATAACAAACCTTATAAGAGGACTTATAGTGCATGGACATTAATCGGTGCAATATTGGACATGGGCACACATTGAAAACGACATTCACGTATTCAAAAATATCAAATAAAGAAATGATATGATGTTGAACACGCCGGTTGGAGTGTCTGACACGTTTTGGAGGTGTTTCCAACATGTCTTGGACATGTTTTTGATTTTTTTAATTTAATTTCAAAAAATTTTGGGTTGTCTTTAAAAAAATAATTTTGAGCTGAATAAAAAAAAATTAATTAACTACTCTCACAAAAAAATTTCAGGATGAAATTACTAAAAAATTAGAAGACGTTCATGGTGATTTAACTAATTTGGATGATTAAAAAAATTTCATTGCCTACTTTTTAAAATAATCTGATTATGCATATTTTTGAAACTATATGTAGTTAGAATTTAGATATAAGACATGCTTATTTTATATTTTATCTTGATATTTTTCTTATCGTATATTTTAAGCTTAAGAGTAATTGCGAATATCTAATAAAAATATATATTATATATAATCGTGTCAATTATGTCCATATTTAGTCATCACCTAATAATAATATTTAGCAGTAAGTACATGGTGGGTAGGTGGCCCTCGGCTCCACAGCAATCTCTGGATTAGATCACAATAATCGCAGCCGTTGACAGTGCAATATGCATTTTTGAAGCGCACGCACGCATACACCTACAAATTTAATATTAAGTCAATGAAATTTTAACAGTTGGTAAGAAATGTACACAGCGTTTATGTTTTGTGAGTTGGGTCGCACACACATATTTGTTTCTTGCTCAATACTCGGCTCAGTAAAGAACTTTTTGGAATTTGATAACTATTTAGTTATCTAATAAAGAAAATACATTGATGTTATTATTTTTTTTTTTGATACGAAAGCGATGAATTATTATTAGTTAAAATTAATCGATTATAATGAATCATGTCGAAATATCACTATCTAACGATAATTATAATAATCAAATCTTAATTAATAATATCACATAAATTAAACTTATACAACATCTTACAGTACACAAAATAAATCTATTATGCAGTAAAAACATCAACCCATATGGGTTCAAACCCATGACCTTTAACATCATGAGGCGCCAACTTCGCTAACTGAACTAGGCCTTATCGGCAATATATTGATGTTATTAACTACTTGATTATGTAATATAAATCTAAAATTCTAATTTTGAGTTTTCATATGGTATTTATAATATAATAATTCATAATTTTGTTTTGAAATAATTGATGTGTTTGATTAACATTTGATATTTAAAATTATATCTGTCAAAAAAGAAAAAGAAAACGAAAAAATCAGACCAATGTAACAAAAGTGACCGTTGGTGGTAAATCTGGCTAATGATTAGGGCAGTGGGAGATGATCTAAGTATACAAACGTATATTTACTTTGTATGAAAAGTTACAGAACGGCCAGAATTGGGGATGTAAGCGGTGACGCTCCCTTTGTCGTCACCTATGCATAGTATACTACACATTCAATGTCACATCATCATCGTAATAAATAAACAATCAATCAAGATTTCCAAATCTCTCTCGTCTTCTACCTCAGTAATAGTGTAGTAATTGTAAGAAAGAGGGAGGAGCTTTCTCTTTCCATTCTAAAAAAAGAACCTTTTTTCTGGGTCCAAAGAATTGGAAAGAAAAGGGTATAGATTCCATATTCCCACTTCCCCGCAGCCCCACCAACACTCGGCTCACACTTTTTGATAAACTGGAAAGTCTCTAACCCTATCATCACTGCACAACTTATTGCCGCCCCAGAAATCTTGGCTCACTTTTCATATCTACTGACAGTGCCCCACTTTTCAGTCCATTCGATTTTTTCGTCTGACTCGGGTATCTCTCTCTCTTCCTCTCACTTATGTTTCTTGTTTCCTTGTGCTTCAATTTGATTTTGTTATGTTTGTTTTTCTTGGTTCGTGGGATTCTTCTTTTTCTTGGTTTTCTTGAGATCTTGATTGGTATTTCGAGCTAGTTTCTTGGTCCTTTAATTTGTCGCGCCCTGAGATTCTGTGTGCTTCTTGATTATCTTGAAATCTTGGTTGTTTGTGTTGTTTGTTTTCTGCAACGTTGTATGTTCTACTTTCAACATTTTACGTTCTTGGCTTGAAAATGAGGAATGTTTAATGAAAGTTTTTCTCTTGGATTGATGCTCGTATAAAAATATCTAAATGCACGACCAGGCATAAGCATGAAGTTGTTTCTGGAGTATTATCCCGTATATTGGATTGCCTTATATTCCGTGCTTTCTTGCAGAATAACTTAAAAACTTGACAGGTGTCTACTTAATATTTGAATGAATCCATGAACTGGGTGTTTTTCACTTCAGGCATATGAAAATATGGTTTCTTCGGCTCAGAGATAGATCTTGTCAATCCTGTAATAAAGTTTTACGCGGTCCTTGGAGAATAAGGCTTAAAATTTCTTGTACAAAACAAACAAATAGATTCGTTCTTGGTTTGATGTAAATTTGGTAGAGAGTGTAATCACTATCTGTTTCTATGTAATGAGTATGACTTAAACAGGGTTGTATACTCTGTATGGCCTTACTTGATTTTTGCAGGACCCGTACTCGATCTCATTCTGAAGTGGAGGAGCAGACAGGACAATATGTGTTAGTAGATTGAAATAATACAAGTGATAAGAGTGACTAGCAGCATGGCTTTCAAGCCATTTCAATGGTATTGCAAGCCAGTCAAGAATGGGATTTGGTCAAAAACAGTGGAGAATGCATTTGGAGCTTACACTCCTTGTGCTACCGATTCTCTGGTGATCTGCATTTCGCATCTGGTTCTTTTGGGGTTGTGCTTAAATCGGCTATGGAGATTAAAGAAAGACTTTTCAGTTCAGAGATTCCGCTTAAGGTCAAATTATTACAATTATGTGTTGGGATTGTTGGCTGTTTATTGCACTGGAGAACCATTGTTCAGACTGGTCATGGGAATTTCGGTATTTGATGTGGATGGTCAGCATGGTCTTGCTCCATATGAGGTACGATGCTCTTTTTCTGCACCATTGCATTTGCAGAGCATTGGACTCTTCTTCTGAAGACTCCTATTGACTATTATGCACTTCTAGGTGATTTCATGGCTTTTCATTATGTAGAAAGTGATCCTTACGTGATGAGTCATCTTTTTATGTTCAATATTTTGCATAATATTTTTCACGGAGTGGCTAGGTCCACAACCTGCATTTGTTTGAGTTATAAAGGTTGCAAAATGTTCTCTGGACATCTATAGGTATTGAGTTCCCATCAACTTGGTTGAAAATAATAGAGGGCTATCTGATGTCAGTTTCTTAAAAAGTTGACTCGACTCGACTTGGCTACAGGAATTCACCACTTAGTTCCTGTTGTCTCTGTTGTTCTTAATAATATGCCTATTCATATTCCCTTTTAAGTTAGTTGAGCTTTACACTGGTATGCATTTTTATAAATGGTTTAGAAGGAGATTGAACTACTTATGCTCCAGAGAACACTTTTTTTTGGTGTGCGCGCAAGTGGTTTCAGATCAATACAATCACTATGGAAACATAACGGGGATATGTGACAATTTTGGCTTTTGAATTTGCACTTGTTGTATGCTCTCACCCTACTAATTGAGCTTCATTCTCATATTTGTACATTTTAGTTTGCTGTTACATGTTAGTCACTTTATCTTATCTACAAATTCACAATGTAGATACCGCATTTTAGGTTTCTTATAGACATCATCAGTTTTGAGTCATATTGCTATTGGTGATGGAGCTGCAGATCTGTTTCTTTATAACATGATCTGATTATGTAGTTACAAAAACTTGCCCGAAATTGATACCCTGAAACTTCCGGAAAGTTTTAGGATCAGGGTGTGACAGATGGAAAAGTTTTACAGAGATCTTTGTGGAGAAATTTATTTTAGTAAAGAAGAATTACATTAATTGCTTAAACAGTGGTATGCTCCTTCTTTAGGATGGTGCTTAGAATAGCTCGGTTGCTTTTAGTAGAACTGGATGTGGATAGAATGGAATTGAAAAACTGACTTTGGATTTTCTTTTGGCACGGTTTTTCTATATTTTTTCTTTCTTAATTTCATAGTCGCTTTGGTGCCACTCAGTTCGATATCGAGGAAGAATCTCTTTTCCAACTTTAGAGCGAATATGATTCAGCTTGGTTTTTTCTCATGATACATTAAGATTGTTATTCTGAAATTATCATGGGACTTGGAATACTTGGTTTGTTTGAACTTTTGACTGTACCATGACTCTTAATCAACTAAATAACTAGATGAATGATTTAGAAGGGAGGAGAAAACTGCCCATAGAATTCTGTAGTGAGTGTTATGATTCTGGTTCAAATATCCCTGAGATGCGAGTATATCTTGCATGTATTTGCTAGATGCAATCTTTGATTTTATTCTGGTTGACATCGTGCAACTTTCTGTTCACGGGGGGTTTAAATTTATATTTATGTCTGTAGATTGTTTCTCTCATCATTGAGGCTGTGACATGGTGCTCTATGCTTGTGATGATCGTACTGGAAACGACGGTTTACATCCGAGAATCTCGTTGGTCTGTTAGATTTGGGGTTGTTTATGCTTTGGTAGGGGATGCTGTTATGCTGAATCTCGCTCTTGCTGTCAAGGATTTTTATGATTGGTTAGTTCTCTTAATATATTCTTGAAACTGTATGATGAAGCTAATCTCATACATAGTGCAATAAGCAACCAGTAGACATAGCATACTTTGACATTCTAGTTTTCTCTAGTTCTGTCTGCTAATTTGCACATCTATTCCTAATTTATAGTTTTAGTTCTACCATAATTTGAGTTTGAATTATATAAGAACTATGTCATCCACATTTTCTTCCTGTTAGATCTTAATTCCCTTATGCAATGTGCTTATTGATTATAGAGCATTATTTGCTCACCTATAGTAATAGTTTAAATTTTTACGCTTTTGATTGACTCTGCAGACCCCTATGTGAAACTAAGCTTTTCGAAATATGGAGGTGTAGGCTTGGATATACCCCAAGATCTTGTAGTATAGAACTCCATGAAACATTAAATAGAAGAAATTTAGTTTCATGGCTGCAATCAATTATGTGAAGTGAATAATAAAATATTACATGTCCCAACAGTGTCGAATGCTCCAAATCTATTCTCTTCTGAGTTTGGATAACAGACTCACTTTCTTGTCCTCCGGATGGGGACCGACATTCCAAAAGATGTTATCGGGTCTTTTGTGTGCCTTGTGTCCCTTCCTTCCTCGTTTCCTTTCTTCATCTTAAAATATATGTTTGCTTCTAATCCATACAACTTCCATACACAAAAAGCACAAGAAACTTCAGGCATAGTTTGGTTGAAGAAATTTTTAAACTATTTTATACTGATCTTAACCTACTGAATGTCCTTAATATTAAGATAAAGTGCTTATTTGTGGTTCCATCTATGACATTCAATGAACTTAGAGCTTTGTACTTTTGGGTGCGGAAAATGTTTTTGCATATACATCACAAGAAGGCCAGCCAAGTATTTTAGGCAGAGCTTTTACCTGAATAGTAGTAAGACCAATGAGTTTATGTGTATAGCTCCAGAAAAAGGAGCATGGTGAATGATGATATGTGAACATGAAGTTTTTCAATTAAGTCCTGCTTGACCACTGGTAGGTAATCTGGCGGTGGTGTTCATACTTTCTAATGAGTCTAGAGTTGGGCATTTGATTAAAATCTTACTATGCCATTATGTTTGTGAAAGCTTTGCTAGACTCATGCTTGAATATAACTGTAGTAGAATTTGGGTTAGTCGATTAACTGATATATGTGAGGTATAGACTCTTTCTAATGTCCATCTATAGTTATTCATGGCTGTTACTTAATATTTAAGCCTGTGCTTACTTCTATTTGATCAACCTGGTAGAATTTGCATTTTCCAACAGGAGGAACATGACTTATTTAAGACAAATATTATATAATTTGTATCTTATCTTTGCAGGTCTGTTTTCTATTTGTATGTCAGTGAAGTGGTTGTCCAGGTTTGTTTCACTTCCATTTTTTCTTGTCCTCTAAATGTTAGTATTCACTTGGAATGTGTGAGGTTTGTCTTTGAGATGGAGCTACAACCTCGATAAAAGTTGAGATAGCTTCTTGAGGTCATGTTCGCAATGCAGCTAGTTAAAGTACGTTGAGTCTACTTTGGGTCTCTAGCTGAAGCTTGTCACAACTTCTTGAGATTGCAGGAGGCGTGGACGTGTGAAAACTAAATGGAAACAATGGGAATTTTATCCAATTTATGTGGCCTAATAACTGCCATCAGTTATAGTTTAGTCTCACCTAATGTGTAGGGACAAATCATGGAAACTGGATGACCCAGGTTGTTTAATACTTATTGGACGCTTAGGTTATGAATAATTGAACCTTGATCAAGACTGAGACCTTGAATCCTGGTTTCTTAATCTTGCTGTTTTTTATGTTACTTCAATATATTCTTTTATGTCCATGTAGGTTTTGTTTGGTATCCTCTTGCTTGTGTATGTCCCGGATCTGGATCCTTATCCGGGATATTCCCCCTTGCAAGCTGAATATGTGGACAATACTGCCTATGAAGAACTTCCTGGAGCAGAGCAAGTATGTCCTGAGAGACATGTCAATATATTCTCTAGTACGTAATCACGAGCTCTACAGTTTAAACGATGCTATAATTTGTCATCCCCATTGATGGTTGATATTTTATAGGTGCAGGCATGTCATTTCATCTATAATTCTGTGGTCATGTTTAGTGTTCTTTTGAGGGATCCCATTGTGTGTTACTCAGATTTTTGTCTTCTTTAGTTGGTGCTCGGATGTCTGGGGAGATGTCAAGTCTACTTACCCTCTGAATTGCACATTTCCTCTTCCCAATAAGTGTATATATTTTTTCTGATTACTGTTGGATATGTTTCATCCAACTAATATTTAGTTAATTGCTTCTTCCTCAGAAATAACGTTTGCATGGATGAATCCCATCATGCAGCTGGGCTATAGAAGGCCTCTCACAGAGAAGGATGTCTGGAAACTTGATACTTGGGATACAACAGAAACACTTAACGATTCGTATGCACATAAATATCCATATAAATTCATTTTTCTGTATGCTGCGTGTGTGGTACTCTAACTATTATTGCTGAACTCATGTTACAAAATTGCTTTTCATTAACTGTTTAGGTTCCAGAAATCCTGGGCGGAGGAAATTCAGAGACCCAAACCTTGGCTTTTAAGAGCTTTAAATCGTAGCCTCGGGGGAAGGTAGTCTTGGGAACCATTGCTTGGAAGTTATTGGCCCATATAATTTGAATCTGCATCTGTTCAACCAGTCTTTCATATTGCTTAGGTTTTTATTGTTGAAAAGAAACTTGACAATCACTTTTTTGTCTTTCCATTAATTTCTCAGGTTCTGGTATGGAGGCTTCTGGAAGGTAGTGAAACCATTTTGGTTTCTCTTATTGACATTTGCATCATTTAGTAGGCCTTACAATTTTGTTTCTCATTTTACGGATTGGAAGTGTTTATACCTACTCAGAATCTAGAGGTATAAACACCAGAATCTAGAAAATTCTGCAATCATTTCCCACTTGCCTTACCACCCATCGTGGATCAAGAAAGTAAGATCGTGGACTTGGCGATGCAATATTAGAATATTAGAATCTATGTTCACAGCATTTTGTGTGCTAATGTGATACGCATTAACATTCATCTTCTAACTTATGCCTTATTCATATAAAATTCCTTTTTCATGACATGTGATTCTTGTTCAACCTGTAGATAGGGAATGATGTTTCGCAGTTTATTGGTCCCCTTATACTGAACCACCTTTTACAGGTCAGTTTAATCCTACAGACACCTTATTGAGTTTATGATTCATTGTTCTTTTTACCTTTCCACACGGTCACTTAGCAAAACCCCCAGTCCCACCCCCCATCTCACCAAAAACCCACCCTTCTCTGCATGCACAAAAAGAATCTCATTTATGTTATTGGTGATATGTTACAGTCAATGCAACGAGGTGATCCAGCTTGGATTGGTTATATTTATGCATTCTCCATTTTTCTTGGAGTGGTACGTAATATATTCCCTGTTTACTATGTCATGCTTTGGAATGCCATAAACTGCATTAGTTACTGTAGATGCTTTAGTCATTTGGAGTCAGGCTTTTGAAATCTGTTTTGAGGCAATACTGCAGATGTTATGCCTATGAGATGCATTTTCAAAGGATGCGTATAAGATGCGTTTAGATTTGTGTCCTTTGCCGGGGGTGCTGCTATATTGATTACTAATGATTGGTGGTGGTATCATTTAGCCACACTGGAGGGCTTTCTATTTGAAAAAATATAGTATACCGCAGAATGAAAGAAAGTTGATTGGGGAGGGACCCACGTTCACCTTTCAGTAGCTTAAAAGACGGGTACTGAGTACGTTCATGATTGGAGCCTATTTAATTTGGTGATTTTCTGCAGCATGCAGTTTGATATCTATGTGGCTATAGACATTTGAGCCTTATATATAGACATTTTTACCTTTTGATCTAGAAAATGTAGCCCTATTGATCTGGGGTGTCAAAAGTTCTATATAATCATTATCTATTTATGTCTGTTTGAATGATTTTACCTGGCACAACTTTTTTATTCCCTTTTTGCCACTTCTTATTAAGACCTTGATAGATTTTATAACTCGAATTGTATTCCCTACCTTACCTTCAGGTATTTGGCGTGTTATGTGAAGCTCAGTATTTTCAAAATGTCATGCGTGTTGGCTATCGTCTGAGATCAACTTTGGTAAGCAATATTTCTTCACCATCTTTCTGATCCTTATTATAGAAACTACTGTTTGATTTCAAGTTTGAGCTGGTATCTTCCAAACGTGTTCTGTATGAATCTGTTGTCATTATTATTGTGGGTTAATTACGCATAGATTCCCCCAAAAAATCCAAATTACACGTTCTCTAAAAATAAATTGAGAATTACACTTACACTTTTTGGAAAATGCTCTTGTTTGTTAATTCAAACGGAAGTGGTGAAGTTCCAGTTTTATCCTTAATTTAATATCTTTAAAATAATTAAACAATAAATTTATTAAATGATATGTCCCTGGTGTATTTGTCAACTCATGTTTCGGAAGGGGTAAATTTCCTATATTTATGTATCTGAGCGATGTCTTTGCATGGTTTTTCTTCAAGACCGAATATGAAGGTTCTCTGCTAACAATTGCTAAATCTTAAAAAGTTAAATGCTATAATGCCTTTCAAATCCTACTGACCATTAGTGTACTGCAATAATTTTTGCTAAAAATAATTTCTTGTTTTACCAATTCTCCCGAAAGGTAATAGGGTGCTCCTGTATATCTTTTTGTACAATACTCAATGCATATATAAATTAATCACGTGAAACTTTAAGATGAATTGGTGGAATAAACATTTTTTAAGTGTTACTTTTTTCACTATGTTCATACTTCTAGTGTGCACACAATTAACTTATACTTGTAGTAATTTTAGTCAATTATGATAGTGAATCTGTGATGATTTATTATGTAATGTTAAAGGGTGTTTGTGTGAAGTTAATGTTGTTCTAGAACGGTGTTTAGAACAACTTTATCGACAGAGAGTGTGTTGTAATATTGAAAATAACATGTACATTTTAATAAAGAGAATAATTGCAACAATCAATGAAGTGGTTCGTAATGGGATACTTTACTAAATGAATTACCTTGAAAACAATCTTTCAAAATGGCTCTGTGATGAAAATGTCTAATATCATTAAGTTTATTGTCAATAACTTATATAGTAAAAGTAAGACAACCTTTTGAGATTTGGGATTTGAAATTTATTTATTGTCTTAGAAATCATCACAGGCAATTGTTCTCCATATTTTTTTTGGGTGGTTACATTTTTTATATTACTTTTCTGGATACTTTCTTTTTTACGTTTTTATCCTATAACATTAGAAGGTGTTTGAACAAAATGTTTTTATGTGATGATGCAAAAATCACTGTAACATCACTTCATATATGTAAAAAGATAAAAAAATACAAAAGCAACTATTTTTTATATCAAACTCTTAAATCCATAGCAAGTATTTTATTGCATTTACCCCCTTTTAACTATATGACATTACATACACCCAACAAGTTTTAGAGCGTCGTCGAGGGTAATTTAGTCTATAAAATGTAAAGACCTTTGGGCGCTGGGTAAAATTATAAGTTTACTTAAATTTTTGTTGACGTCACCATCTTCCTTCCAAAACCCTAACGATAGGGTGTGATTGTAAACAGAGTATTTTTTACGGGATGTAAGTGTAATTTTTGATGTTTTCTGGGAGAAAGTGTCATTTCGTATTTTCAAAGGGGATTTAGGTGTAATTAACCCAGTTATTGTTGTTGTTGTTGTTGTTATTATTATTATTATTATTATTTTTGTTATTTCTATTTTTGTTTCCCTCTCTTATTTGGGTATGTGGTCTGGAGTGGGAAAAGTATCTTGGGATTTTATATATTTGGGAAGGTTACAGTTCTAAAAGGAACCTTGCATACAGTCAGCTGTGTTATGTTCCATCCTCTAAAGGAGTCAGCTGCTCTTTTCAAAGCTTCCAAGCTCCTTAGTGAACTGCAAGGCTCTTATACATTTGGAACTTGTTTTCTAGATTGCTGCAGTTTTCCGCAAATCTTTAAGGTTGACCCATGAGAGCCGTAAAAGGTTTCCATCTGGTAAAATTACAAATTTAATGACAACGGATGCTGAAGCACTTCAGGTACTTTCTTATATTCTGAAATCACGTGTAACTCTTATTTGTGTTTTCCTACTATTGAAATTTGCTGAGTTGATGCTCAAAACCGTGATAAATTTGAAGAATGGAACTTATATGATAACGGTGTGTATTAAGTTCTTTAAAGCAGTATGGACTACAGTTTTTGAAAGGTAAAACAACACCAGTGCTCCAACATGCACCAAAAGATTTTACCTATCTGAATTCTGTTTAATCTTTAGTGCTAAAATATCAGTGTGGCTGTTGACTGACCATTGGATAGAGTGAAGTTAAAATCAATTCAGCATCTTTTCGCACTTCTCTGTGTTTATGGATTATGGTGGGCACCTTTAATATCATTGTGAGCTAGAGCAGGAGAATCTTTTTTCTTTCTTCCTTTCTTTTCCTTTGGAAGGTAGAATTTGAGTTGTCACTGTTTGGGCGATGTAGGTCGTTGAAAAAACAAATGAGTAGTTTTGTTATTATATAGCTATACAAATGAGGATGCATTGTCGATTTATAATTTTTGCAAAAGGGATCAGATTTTACTGAGTTGAATTCAGTCGTAAGTTTTAGATGAGGCCGCCTTGTATGTTACTTCATCTTTCTCTTTCTATCTCAACTCAGTTTTCTCCTTACTGGAACAATAAACTAGACCTCTGTTTAAAGGTTCACAAAAATAAAGAAAAGAGTGCGTGCATGAAGCACCCTTGTTCAGGACAGAGGCTTGTAATGTCTATATATTCTACTGTTAAGTTTGGCTGCATAATTCATTGCTTGAATTCACTCTATATTCCTTTTTTTTTATTTTTTTGCAGCAAATTTGCCAGTCACTCCACACTTTGTGGTCAGCCCCTTTCCGTATTGTTGTTGCCTTGGTTCTTCTTTATCAGCAGCTGGGTGTCGCATCACTTCTGGGTGCCTTGATGCTTGTTCTTCTGTTCCCCATACAAGTAGGAACCTTGTTTTAGCAGCTCAAGTTTGCTCATTTATGTTCTGCAAATTATGTCTTCCATGGTTTCTGGATCTGGTCTCTTATTACTTTGCTTATCAAGTTAGTTTATCAATGAAAGGTTGGAATTGTGTATTTCAATAGCTAAAAATTTGGTTTTCCATGTTTAGAAGTTTATCACTAAAAACATTGAAGTCGGGAGGACTAAGATTGATTGTGGCTGAGAACAATTAGTCTATTACCACCAGAACTGAAGAACATATTTATTATCTGCATCAGTGTGGAATTCATTACAATTTTGATAACTTCATGAATTCGTAGTTGGTGGATCTCAAATTGAATGGTAAATCTTTTAATTTTAGCTGGCTATGTCAGTTCTCGCCATCAAGATATTGGCCAGTTTTTACCTGTCATTTAGTTTTCAATATCCATCTCTCTGATTTTGGAGCCTTTTGTTGCTTATTTCTAGAATCAGTTGTCGATTTCATGCATGTTGATTATAATAGTTTTAACTTATCTGAGCAGACTCTTATTATAAGCAAGATGCAAAAACTGACAAAAGAAGGATTGCAACGGACGGACAAGAGAATTGGGCTCATGAATGAAATTCTGGCTGCTATGGACACTGTGAAGTAAGGTTCAAAAACTGAATCTTTCTAACTTTGTATGTTTTGCATCTGATTTATGATCATCTTTTCATGCCAAATGGATTCAGGTGTTATGCATGGGAGACCAGTTTCCAGAAAAAGGTTCAAAGTGTCAGAAATGACGAGTTGTCTTGGTACAGGAAAGCTCAGCTACTAGGAGCTGTATGATCTTCGTCTGAAAAGCTATTTTCATTTACTATGAATCATTTTTAGTGCATTCAAGTTCATTCACATTTAGTTGAAACAATTTACCTTGGTGGAGGTTAAGTGAGAAGATAGCATTATCAAATGTAATAAAAACTCTTTATTTCTGCATAGAACAAATGAGTATGTGTGTTGAACTGGGTTACATGATGGCATACCAAGTGGGGATTACTCAAACTACGCAAAAGATTATGGACAAAATTCAGACTGTTGTTTGTTTCTTGTTATGTAAAATTATTAGTGATCTATTTATTTTTCATTTCCCAAGTGATGTTTGGTATCTCATCTTTCTTTATTGAGCTGAGCTTAATATGGTTGGACATCTGTATATACCTTTCGCAGTTCTTCTTTCCTTCCTATTTTTATGATTTTCCCTTCCTTAAATATTTATGTTTGATTGGTTGGTATGACACTATCTTTGTTAATTTTGCAGTTGAACAGTTTCATACTTAACAGTATACCTGTAGTGGTGATTGTAATTTCATTTGGGGTCTTCACTTTACTTGGAGGAGATCTGACACCTGCAAGGGCATTTACATCTATTTCGCTGTTCGCAGTCCTACGATTCCCTCTTTTCATGCTTCCTAACATTATTACACAGGTATCTTCTTTAACAAAAAAAAATCCCATATAGATCTTGCCAGCTGAGAATTCCTGTAAATTTTATATCATTAATGGGATTCGAAGACAATTCGCTATGTATGTTTACATTTCTGATCTGAACTTCTATTATTAAGTGTTCAGACCAACTTCTGAAGTTTTTAGTATCTGTCTCTGTAATGATGCTGAAATTACATATTAGAGTTTAACAGATACCAATATTGGGATTACCAACTTTAGCCATTTGGTTATTTGCTAATGTTTGCCAACAATGATTGTATATGATTTTCTATAGGACTTTGAGATCAATCATGATTTAAAGACTTCATCTCTTGTCTGATATTTTGTGTGGGAAACTTTTCAAAAATCTGTGGCTAATGATGACCCCATTTTCTTCATTTTCCAGGTGGTTAATGCAAATGTATCGTTGAAACGTCTGGAGGAACTACTTCTAGCTGAAGACCGGATTCTTTTGCCTAACCCACTCATTGAACCAGGTCTACCAGCTATCTCAATCAGGAATGGATACTTTTCTTGGGAGCCAAAGGTTTGTTAGATATATTCTTTCTCTTAAAATTACGCTTACGTACTTGGTTGGCTTATAGACCTCCAGCACATTGTATATTTAACCACAACATTCAAAGCAGTTATTCTTAATCCCCTTGAGTTATTTCAGAGTAATGATTTTCTCAACATTTCTCAATAATTAATCTTTTGTTGACGAGTCTTCAAGTCTTTGGGAAAATTCAAGTAATAATTAGAGGCGTGAAAGGTAGCTTAAGACATTTAACAACTTACGATGTGGATATCAGTTACTCATGAAGAAAAACTTTCTTTTTGGTTTATCACGTAATCTTGTGTTTTGGGCACTATGTTGGTTGATTTTTCCACTGAAAATGCATCTCCATTATGCTGTATGCTCAATCATACGGACCCTTCACCTCTGTTATACTCATCACCTGTAGTTCTTTCACCAGTTAATGGGCTCTAATTCCTCATTTATTGAATAAGGAAGGATACACCGATTCCATTTCTCTATGTTTTGTCCTGGTTTTTTGGTGTACCGATTGCATGTGTTTGTGATATAGTTTGCATGTCCGTGGTATATTGTTTATTGAATTCAATTGATTGATCTAGGAACTGGAACTACTATATTTTGGCACCATTCTTTACTTCATCATATCGATGCAACTTGAAATCTTGTTTCCTTTTTAGTTGGTATAGTTTCTCTTGCTTTTGTGATGTAGTTGGTAGCTGCATTGCTTGTAATATTTTTGGGACCTGATGAACATATTATTTATTCTATAATAGGCGGAAAGGCCAACATTGTCTAATATCAACTTGGATATACCGATTGGGAGCTTGGTAGCTATTGTTGGCAGTACTGGTGAAGGAAAGACATCACTTATCTCGGCAATGCTGGGAGAGCTTCCTCCTGTTGCAGATTCAACTGTTGTCGTCAGAGGAAAGGTTGCATACGTGCCACAAGTTTCATGGATCTTTAATGCGACGGTGAGTTAAATAATGCTTTATTTGCTCATAGTTATTGATGCCTTATCCAAATCGTTGGTTTTGTTAATACCATGAATCTGGTTGTATCACTGGCCTATACTAAGTGAATTAGGAAATTTTGGATTACTTGGCACACTGATCATTCTTAACTTTAGTTGACTTCATGAGATCAAAACTTTTGTTTCTTAGGTCCGTGACAACATTCTGTTTGGTTCGCCATATGAACCTGCAAGATATGAGAAGTCAATAGACGTGACCTCCCTGCAGCATGACCTGGATCAACTGCCAGTAAGATTGGAGAAAAATATTTTTGCACGGTTAACTTGATTCGTTACTCTTGATTTGTGAATATTGTTGTCTGAATTGTTGCAATCTTGAATATTCACATGTTAGGGTGGTGATCTTACTGAAATTGGAGAACGTGGGGTCAATATTAGTGGAGGTCAGAAGCAGAGAGTTTCCATGGCTCGGGCTGTGTATTCTAATTCAGATGTTTACATATTTGATGATCCTTTAAGTGCTCTAGATGCTCATGTCGGGCGTCAGGTAAGTGCTCTAAATAAAGCATGCTGCCTTCAAAATTGTTCTGATAAAAAACTCACTGTTGTTTTGCCTTCTTTTGGCTGCAAACTTTAAATTCTTTTTGCTGCCATTTCTGGTTTTGCATATTTAAATGCAAAATAGTGTTGTCTTATTTCAAGAAAATATATGTGAAAAGTTGATATTGTGCAAAATGCAACCATGTAAATCTTCCTTTGAAGGATAGATACAAGGACTAATAAATTTCTCTTGCTTCATGATTTCTACTCTGTGATATAAGCTATAAAACTAGAACTTTCTGGTTTCTGCATCATTTTATCATTTTTTATTCTTCTGCATTTTAGGTTTTTGAACGATGCATCAAAGGAGAATTAAGAGGGAAAACAAGAGTGCTAGTCACAAATCAGCTACATTTTCTATCACAAGTAGATAGAATTCTCCTGGTACATGAAGGTACGGTCAAAGAGGAGGGAACATTTGAAGAGCTCTCCAACAATGGCATTAATTTTCAAAAGCTGATGGAAAATGCTGGCAAAATGGAAGAATATGTTGAAGAAACGGAAGATGTTCCTGCTGTTGATGATAAAACTTCTAAAACTATTGCTAATGGTTTGAATGACGAGGCATCTAAAGGTGGGAACCAAACAAATAAAAAGAAAGATGGCAAGTCTATTCTGATCAAGCAGGAGGAACGAGAAACTGGCGTTGTGAGCTGGAATGTGTTGATGAGGTACCAAATTTTGTCCTCTTTCTGATGTGATTGAGTTTGAAAGCCTATCTGGTTACATTTACTATTGGGTAACAACTTTCTTGCTTTTCAACAAATAACAAATTCCTAAACTTTGTAGAGGAAGAAGGTATTTTCGTCTTCGATGCAAGAGTGAGTAGTATCTCCTTGTCTAAATGTTACAACACCTTAGCCATGTAGCATAAATTGTCATTGATTTTTTAGGTGCATATTCCTGTACCGGTTTCTATTCATTGATATATCAAACCTATGTGATTGCTTTAATGAGCACAAAGTCTAGGCTGCTTCTTACATTTCTAACCCATTTTCGCCTGTAAAACTTTGACTTTGCTAACTAGATTTCCATGCTTTTGAAGAGCCCTATTCGCAGAAGGTCCTATTCACTTTTTTCATGCTTTTTTATTCTCATGTTTTTACTTTTTACGTCGTGAAGTTCTGATGTTAATATGTTTACTTTTTCATGCTTTTTTATATTCTCATTTCTGTTTAGTGATGATTTTTTCGTAATTTAAGAGTGCTGGTTGATACCTCCCAATTTCATGCTTGCATTTTTGTTAGCATAATATGCTTTCTTTCCTCCAGCTAGTTAAACTTCAATTCTGTTCTTTAGATTTGCACCTCTTGGACATGAAAGTGTGAGTTGTTTAAAAAGGATCAAATGCATGGAATGTGCTGGTGAATTAAGAGAAGTGGTTATTAGAAATACATAATTATGCATAATCTCATATGACATGTTCTTATAATTAAATTATGTTTTCGACCTATATGTAATAGACCTGCGGAAACTGCTATTAGTCATAATATTATTTAAGTTGAGTTTGAACTGCTGCAGATACAAAAATGCGTTGGGAGGTGCATGGGTTGTTATGATTCTGTTTATGTGCTATGTTCTAACGGAAGTCCTCCGAGTTTCAAGCAGCACGTGGCTGAGTTATTGGACAGATCAAAGCAACACTTCGCTTAATCGTGGGCCAATATTCTACAATTTGATCTATGCACTCCTTTCATTTGGTCAAGTAAGTCCTATATAAGGGATCTTCATTTTTAAGTTGCATTTTTCTCATATGTTGCGCTTGCTTACAATGAAGATCCCTGTCCTATGCAAGCCATTCTGATGTTTTTTAGTTGCATTTTTCTCATATGTTGTGCTTGCTTACAATGAAGATCCCTCTTGTTTTGCATCTGCCTTCTTTTATTCCCTTTTCTCCATAGCCACATGAAGAAAATTGAAACCTTGCTGGTTGCTAAATCTTTGACATTTCAGGTTTTGGTAACATTGACCAATTCATTTTGGATGATCACTTCGAGTCTTTATGCTGCAAGAAGATTGCATAATGCAATGCTCAATTCTATCCTTAGAGCACCAATGGTCTTCTTTCACACAAATCCTCTCGGTCGAATCATCAATAGATTTGCCAAGGATCTAGGTGACATTGATCGAAATGTTGCTCCTTTTGCGAACATGTTTCTGAACCAAGTGTCGCAGCTTATTTCTACATTTGTGCTAATTGGAATAGTGAGCACAATGTCTTTATGGGCCATTATGCCTCTTCTAGTCTTGTTTTATGAAGCCTATCTATATTACCAGGTACGTAGAGTTCATGTTATTTTACTCCCGCAGCTGTCACTCAGAATCAGACTGTTAGTATTTGTTTTTACTGTATAAGTTTCAATATATTTCCTGATTTGTTTCCTGCTTGTCTTATCATATAAGGTTGATCTTGGATTATCCTGCTATATACGAAAGCCAATTACTTCAACTTCCTTTCTATTACCCATAAGCCAATTTTCATGAAGCGATTGTTATACAGGGTTTGTGTAGAATGTCGAATTTATTCAGCTTCTAAATTCTTGAGCCACCAACGCTAATGTTTATTTTTTAACCAACCTATGTCCAAATTGTAATAGATTGTTCAAACTAGACAATATAACCAATATGAATTAGTGCTATATGCAGTCAAACATTTTTAATGTACTTTCTAAATTTGGAGGCAATGTGTTTTGTTCAATTTTGAAATTCAACTTGGCCCAGTTCCAAGTGCCTTGTGCTTCATGCATTTAGACATATGGGAGCCACTCAGGTCACAAGTTTGTTTGAGTTTATTGCTTCTCGTATAGCGCTTCTAAGAGTAGGCTTGCAGTTGCCACGGTTTTTAATTATGAATTATGTTGCTTGTAGAGTACAGCCCGAGAGGTGAAACGCTTAGATTCCATTACTAGGTCTCCTGTGTATGCACAGTTTGGGGAAGCACTAAATGGTCTGTCAACTATACGTGCATATAAAGCATACGATCGAATGGCCAACATCAACGGGAAGTCTATGGACAATAACATCAGATTCACTCTTGTTAACATGAGTGGGAACCGCTGGCTTGCCATTCGTTTGGAGACAGTAGGAGGCATTATGATTTGGTTTACTGCAACTTTTGCTGTCATGCAGAATGGGAGAGCAGAGAACCAACAAGCATTTGCCTCTACAATGGGTTTGCTTCTCAGTTATGCATTAAATATTACGAGCTTATTGACTGCTGTTCTACGACTTGCTAGTCTGGCTGAAAATAGTTTTAATGCTGTCGAGCGAGTTGGCACATATATAGAATTGCCCTCAGAAGGTCCAGACATTGTTGATGACAATCGTCCACCTCCTGGGTGGCCTTCAGCGGGATCTATTCGATTTGAAGATGTTGTTCTACGGTACAGGCCGGAACTTCCCCCTGTTCTGCATGGAATATCTTTCACAATTTCTCCAAGTGACAAGGTTGGAATTGTTGGAAGGACAGGGGCAGGAAAGTCAAGCATGCTCAATGCTTTGTTCCGGATTGTTGAGCTGGAAAGGGGAAGAATCTTGATCGATGATTGTGACATTTCAAAGTTTGGGTTAACGGACCTCCGAAAGGTTCTTGGCATCATACCACAATCACCCGTCCTTTTCTCAGGTTTGCACAATTTTGGAATATTGATTTGGGAATTGTTGCATTGTGTGGGTTATCCACTCTACAATCACTTCTGAAGTGTGAACTAATCTGTGTGAATCTGTCGTTTTATAGTTAGGCTCAGATTGCAGTAGTTCAGCTAGCCTCATTGGTATTCATTGTAGTTGCCTGTCAAGAACAATAAATTTTGTCATCCAAAGATGGGTGTTTTCTCCATCCAGTAATGGGTGTGTCAGCATTAACATCAGAATAGAAGGGTCATCATGAATAGTAACATCAAAGGCATACTTAGGAAGTCTTTGTGATGAAAAGCTGGCAAACTTTTTCACTTGGGGCTATACATTCAGATGTTATTTTCTCTGCCTGTACCAGGGCCCTTAAAGAATTTAAGCATTAGGTAATCTTAAAGGACTGTTTGGTTTACTATCAGTTTTTAGTGTCTTGTTCTTTTCCCTTGGTTCAAGGATTTCGAGATGATAAAATGGTAAAACTTAAACACACTGCTGTTTTCTTTGTCTTGCTCAACTGTGACTTGAGTTTATATGACAACATCCTCATTCTAGAAAGGAACTTGAGATACCATTACACTTGACCTGAATAGAATATCTTATTTGTTTGGCAAAATTCGGGTCAGCATTCCTTGGATCAGGAGCACTCATTCCGAGAGAATATAAAAAATGCTTTACATTCTTTATAACTGGATGAAGATCAACTGGGTGCTGACTCAGTCATTTCAAAGTTGGCAATAAATATACAACTGCCTCAGTATGATTCTTTGTTTCCTTCTGTATTGTGTATAGTTTTACCTGATGATCCCTTGTTGTACTTTGGACAGGAACTGTTAGGTTTAATCTTGACCCGTTCAATGAACATAATGATGCTGACCTGTGGGAGGCCTTAGAAAGGGCCCATTTAAAAGATGTCATCAGGAGGAATTCTTTGGGCCTGGATGCAGAGGTACATAAATCATATCTTTGGCACCTGGGAATAATGCTCAATTGTAATGCTGAAAAGTTGTTCCAAATCAATCCCGCCGCCCTGTAAAAACTATTTTATCCTTACTTTCATGAATACAAGCAAATAGAACTGTGTTCTCATGCTTACTTTCATGATTTCATGTTAGCACATGAACGTTTCGAATATGAGAAATAAAAAACTATTAAATAATGATGTATACAAAAGCAGTAAAATCTGATAACTTGTTCCAGTTATATTTGGCATATATTCTTTGTCCCTGGCCCTTGAATGTTCTCTGGGAAATTAACATCCATGTTGCTCATTATTGTCCTGCTCTCTCAAGGTCTCTGAAGCAGGAGAAAACTTCAGTGTTGGACAGCGGCAATTATTAAGTCTTTCTCGAGCATTACTTCGCAGATCAAAAATTCTTGTTCTTGATGAAGCAACAGCTGCTGTCGATGTTAGGACTGATGCTCTAATCCAAAAGACTATTCGCGAGGAATTTAAATCATGCACAATGTTGATCATTGCTCACCGTTTAAACACCATCATTGATTGCGACAGAATTCTTCTGCTTGATGCTGGTCAGGTATGCAGCCATTTGTTGTTTCTTATAGAGCCCATTAAATTATTCTTGAAAAGATAGTGTGTAACCATTCCTTGCATTCTCAGGTTGTGGAATTTGATACACCGGAGAGACTGCTGCAAAGAGAAGACAGTGCATTCTCTAAGATGGTCCAGAGTACGGGGGCTGCAAATGCTGAATATCTGCGCAGCTTAGTACTTAGAGGGGAAAGCGATGGTAAACTAGAGACAGAGAAGCAGATGGACGGGCAACGGAGATGGCTTGCCTCATCTCGTTGGGCAGCAGCTGCTCAATTTGCACTTGCCGTTAGTCTCACTTCATCACAGAATGATCTCGTGCAGTTAGAAGTCAGAGATGAAGATAGCATCCTCAAGAAGACAAGGGATGCCGTAATTACTCTGCAGGGAGTATTGGAAGGGAAGCATAACAAAGAGATTGAAGAGAACCTCGAGCGTCACCAGGTTTCTGGAGATAGATGGTGGTCGGCTCTATACAAAATGATAGAAGGTAACAGTCGCTTGCTATTTTTGTGGGTATATGGAGTCTTCGCGTATTCATGCGTATTGTTTTTCTCTTCCAGGTCTTGCTGTCATGAGCAGACTTGCTCGAAACAAGCTTAATCAGGCAGATAACTTTGAAGACAGAACGATCGACTGGGACCAAGTTGAGATGTAGACAGACAGATAGATGATACCTGGCTTTCTTGTGAAGCTACTGTTGGGTCATGTGCGGACAACTAAACCCTGTGGCACTTGTTGCCGGCATTCCAACAATCATAGCTAAATGTGACTGTTATTTGTGTCTGGTTCTTGTAGTGAACTGAGAGGCCACTGAATTTTCACGGAACAGAGTTTCTTGCTTTTGTAATAATTTGCCTCAGAAGAAGGGTTACATCAGTAGCCCTTGAAATAGAATGTTGTGGCAAACGATTTCTAAAACCTCAAGTTATCTCTCAATCACACTTCAACAGAATTTCCATATAACTATCAAACGCAGAAATGAAATTCTTCCATTTTCCCCTATAGGCTGCTTCTTTAGCCATGGAAGAAAAGCTTCGCCAAGCCTGGGAAAACCGGCTGAGCTAGATGTTTAAAGCTGTTCGCTGATAAAGAAAGCAAGAGAGCAAAATGAAGCGGTGGAGACGCCAAAAGGTAGAGTGCTTGAGGGGCGGCCCACGGCAGAGAAAGGGAAAGTGCGCGACTCACGGCAATGGTTAATGAAGAAGAAGACCTTCTTCATTTTTTTTAAAATTTTATTTTATTTCATTCTATTTGAAATTGGGTGTAAAATTACAATTCACCTAACACAATACCGATTTTGGGCATGTGTGTTCACGCAAATGAATTATTTTCCCTTTGATTTGTTGGAAAGTATAAACAAAAGCAAACTGCAATAATAAATAAAGATTGAATGATCAAGTGTAAAAAAAAATCCAAATTTTTAAAACAGAAGTGATCAAACGGTTGGGAAGTATTCCCCCTTGATTATCAAATGCAGAAATTTTCAACTGAATTTTTAAAACATTAGGAGGTTTTATGCCATTCATCCGTTGGGGAATTAGGAAATCGTATTATTTTGTCACAGTAGATTAAGAAATCGTATGCAGTAATATTTTTACCTTCATATAAAATATTACTATGTCAGAAAAATTATAATTTATTTCTTTTGTTACTTTATGTTTGTAATTTTAAGAATACAAGAAAGATAATTGCCACCACCACTTTTAATTCGACATCAATAATTTTTCTTTTGCTTTCATAATTGGATCTTACTCTACTTCAATACTAGAAAGCATTTTACAGTCATTTCATTTGATACTGATTGAAAAATTAACCCTGGGAAAAAGATAAATTTGCTTTTGCACAATATATAAGTTTTTAAGGTTAATTACACTTAGATCACCTCTAAAAATGCAAAATTAACACTTTTTCTCAAATATAATATTATATATATATAATTAAAAGAGTGTATTCATCATAAAATATTGGTCTATTGTAGTCATTTGAATAGAAAGTACCTGAACAAAAAAAATTAGTCATATTTTAAATTTTTTTACTTTCTATATATAAAGTGAAGTGTGGACCGCCTCATATACAGGAAGTAAAAAAAAAAATACAAAAAAATAACTAGTTTTTTCATTCGTAAATGACACGAGGGCATGGCCTCTAGTAGGACCCCTCGTGCCCGGCCCTACCAATAAGGCAAAAAAACTATCAAGCGTGAATAAGAACGTAAATAGATCTGAATTAAAATAATAATTATTATTCTTCATGTATTAATGAAATTATAGGTGATATGAAAGTGTTTTATGGTTGATGGTGGTGGAAACTGGAAAGTGAAGTGAGTGGGGAAGAAGTAAGCAAAGCCGGGCTTCTAGGATTATGAGTTGGGAGGCAATTGCAATTAATTATGCCTCTATAATATTACATTGTTTTATAATTATGCCTTTATAATTACTTTGTTCCGCCGCCATGCATGCAGCTACAAATGTATATATATGTGTAGTTCAAATTCTCAATTCTAATCAATTTGATATTTGTATTATGAAATTATACTGTTGTTTAATGTATGTAAATTTTATATATATTTTAATGATATAAAATACAAAATGAAAGAATACTGGAGTACATCTGTGTTGGGGGCTGAATTAAAATTTGATTTTGTCTTGGTTGTTCAAATGATGAGGTTAATACGTTGACACTTTTTGACTTGTAGGGAAACGAAAAAGAAAAATTTTAAAATTATATTTGTAATTTAAGCAATATATAATTTAAAAATAACATTTTGTTATAATTATACCTTCTTGACTTTATATATATATATATATATATTAAATTTACATTTTTATAAGCATAAAAATTATTAGTAGACGAATGCCCCATGCAATGTAAAATAAAAAAATTATATAATTTTTTTTGATAATGTCAGTATTTTTCTTTTAAACTCGAATAAAAGGAGGTAGTTATAAATGAAGAATTGGTAATTATAATTTTATAAATTTTTTAAAAACATATAATTTTACTTTTTTAGACCTGATTGAAAGACCCACAATGTTGACTGACCTTTGAACCACTCAAGAGCGTCTGGATAATAAACTAGTATATCTCGTTGAATGAGACAATGAGTAAACATAAGTCTTCTTTTTTTGTTTGAAATAAGTAAACATAAGTCTTGCGAAAATACTCTAATTTACTATTCTCTACAGATTCATAAGCCATGATGCTTGCAACTGGGACCTCTTCTGTCTTGTCGCTAGTTTTCTGTGTCGTTTTGTTGATTCCCGGATTTGTCTTTTTTGTATATACATTTGTTGAGGTCTTGTCGCTGGGATGCACTGCTGCAATCTCAGCCCCTCTACTTCTCATGCAAACAACTGGGGTCCTTGGTTTCTGGTTAAACAAAGAACTCGCCGTTTGACGAAATCATAGAATTGAAGTTCGTGATCACGGTAGTTTTCTTGTTCTCTCCGCCACTCTCGTTGTCTTGTCTGTGTACTGGTGTTGGATGTTGTTTCTTTAAAGTTCTTTGGCAATTATGACATGATTTTTGTTTTCTCTGCCCCTCCCTTTGTTGTACTTGTTTGCATGTTGTCTCTTCAAGTTCCTGATAGTTTCTTGGTTTTCTTGATATTTGTTCTTGTTCTCCCTACTCTTTTCCTTCTTTCTGCTTGTGTTGGGTGATGTTTCTTCAAACTTCTTGAATTCTTGTTTGAGGTAGTTTTGGTTTCTTTGAAATTCTTGATGTTTTGGAGGGAAATTTGGATACTTGTCTTGAAATTCTTGATATTTTGGGGTGGAATGTTGACATGCGGTCTTGAAGTTTTTATTAATTACATTAGCATAACTTGTCCTTTGCTCTTTATCATGTAATGGTTTCCTCAAGAAGTTATTTTCAAAAAATCATTAACAGTTATCCAAGTATGTGGGTCCTTTGTTTTTTTTTTTTTTTTCAAGTTTTCAAGAACTAACAGTATATTTTCCATAGATGTTGTCTCTTCACTAAACAACCGAGAAATATTGGCAGGAAGAGGTGGCCGAATTTTTAATGGTTGCTGACAGGAAAGATGGGTTTTGTCCCCTTAGTTTGGTTTTGCCAGCCAGTAACTAATGGGGTTTGGGCTCAAGAAACAGACAGCACTTTTGGTGCTTATACACCTTGTGCCATTGACTCTGTTGTGGGAAATGTATCTCATTTGGTCCTTCTAGGCTTGTGCTTATATAGAATTTGGCTCATCAAGATCAACCCCAAACTCCAGCGGTTCTGCTTAAGATCAAACTTCTACAATTATGTATTGGCCGTGTTGGCCAGTTGTTGTGCTGCTGAGCCCTTGTTTAGATTGGTTACGGGCATATCAATCTTTAATTTGGATGAAGAGTCTGGCCTTGCTCCTTTTGAAGTAGGTGCAACTTCTTCTCTTTATCTTGTCGAACCAATGCTTAATGGTTCTTTCTATAAGAATTTTCTTAGCGTTAGTTGATGTTGTTACTATAATGCATATGCAACCTAGATTGGTTGAATTAGGTTGAAGTATTATATCCCTTCTTGATTGAATAAAAAGGATCCATTACACACACATGCACCCCCTCACTGCTTACATCTCTGTAGTTTATGCCCATATTTCAGTAACACCACTGTACGGGCGAAAAGGTTATTATTGTCTTACACACGCCTACAAAACGTTGGCCATTCTTGTTTCAAGTAAATGCTGCTAAACTGTTTATTTAAACAATTTTTGTGCTAATTATCATCACATCAAGTTATTGATGTTTATATCTACCTTACCTTGATCCATAAAACAGAGCACATCCCGTGAAGTAAAACGTCTGGATTCCATCACCAGATCCCCTGTGTATGCCCAGTTTGGAGAAGCATTGAATGGGTTGTCCACAATTCGAGCATATAAAGCATATGACAGGATGGCCAGTATCAATGGTAAGTCGATGGACAATAATGTCAGATTTACACTGGTTAATATAAGCTCAAACCGCTGGCTTACCATAAGATTGGAAACACTGGGCGGTATCATGATCTGGTTGTCAGCAACCTTTGCAGTTATGCAGAATGACAAGGCTGAAAATCAGGTCACATTTGCTTCTATTATGGGTCTGCTCCTCAGTTATTCTTTAAATATTACAAATTTGTTGAGTAATGTCCGGAGACAAGCAAGTAGAGCAGAAAACAGCTTAAACTCAGTTGAACGTGTTGGCGCGTATCTAGATTTGCCGTCTGAGGCGCCCGATGTAATTGAAGGAAACAGGCCTCCACCAGGATGGCCGGCATCAGGATTGATTAAATTCGAAGATGTTGTCCTGAGATACAGGCCTGGACTTCCTCCTGTCCTGAGGGGATTATCATTCACTATCTATCCGCACCAGAAGGTTGGCATAGTTGGAAGAACTGGTGCTGGTAAATCAAGCTTGATCAATGCGTTATTCAGGATGGTGGAACTTGAAAGGGGAAGAATCCTGATTGATGATTTTGACGTTGCAAAATTTGGATTAATGGATCTGCGCAAGGTTCTCAGTATCATTCCACAATCTCCTGTTCTTTTCTCAGGTACCTGAAAAGTTACTTTTGGTTAACAGAAATAAATGCGGCTCAAATTCTGCTTATAAAGTTTTATTCTTGTAGGTAGTGTTCGATTCAATCTTGATCCTTTTGGCGAACACAATGACCCAGACCTCTGGGAAGCTTTGGAGCGGGCACACTTAAAGGATGTCATCAGGAGGAGTTCTTTTGGCTTGGATGCCGAGGTAAAAAGATATATTATCTAGTTTGCATGGATAATAATAATAAAGCTACCAGTTTTAAGGTATGTTTTGTTGATGAAACATAAATTGCTTTTGGATGTTGAAGGTTTTGGAAGGAGGTGAGAACTTTAGCGTTGGGCAGAGGCAATTATTGAGTCTTGCTCGAGCATTACTTCGGAGATCAAAGATCCTTGTGCTTGATGAAGCAACAGCTGCAGTTGATGTTAGGACTGATGCTCTCATACAGAAAACCATCAGAGAAGAATTCAAATCCTGCACTATGCTCACCATCGCTCATCGGCTCAATACCATCATCGACAGCAACCAAATTCTTGTTATCGATTCCGGTCAGGTACGTCTAGAACAAATATCATGGATATTTGTCTCTTCTAAATTCCTTATATCTTTTGGTGCTCCACTAAGGATAAGCCGTCTTTCGTTTACAGGTGATGGAGTATGATACTCCGGCAGGTCTTCTCACAAATAAAGCAAGTGCATTCTCTCAGATGGTTCAAAGTACAGGGCCTGCAAATGCTCAGTACTTTCAGGGCTTAGTTGAGACAAATGAGAGGGAGAATAAGTTTAGAAGAGGAGGGCAAATGAGATGGCTTTTATCGTCCCGCTGGAATGCTGCTACACAGTATGCTCTTGCTCTCAACCTCACTTCTTCAGTAAGGGAACTTCAGTTGTTGGACTCTGAAGATGCTGAGAATGTAATCGGCAAAACAAAGGACGCTGTAGTCACTCTGCAGGAGGTTTTGGTCGGGAAACATGACAAAGTCATTGAGGAGACACTTGATCAATTTGAGGTTCCGAGATATAAATGGTGGTCGGCTTTCTACAGAGTAATCGAAGGTTTATGTTTTACTTTTCTGCATTAAAAAACAGCTCTTTGAAATTTCCATTGCATTAACCTTCTTTGTTTTTAGTTGACAACAACGTGTTTTGAGTTCCTTTCGGCTGATCCAGATTGATATTTTATGCATTCAGGTCTTGCTGAGATGAGCAGAGTGGGAAGAAATGGGTTCCGACAAGTCGAAAATGGTGTGGAAGATGCATCCGAAAATTGGGGTGATGTTCAAATGTAGAGAAACTATGCATAGCTGCCAGAAGAAGAGGTGAATCTTGGCAAGCAAATCGCTGGGGAGCTTCAGACATTGAAAACAGATGGAGTCTTTGCTTATTCATGTGTATTGTTTTACTCTTCCAGGTCTTGCTGTGTATTTTATTAATTTTCATTTTTTTCTGTCACTTTATCCTTATGATATTTTTAACTAGACCTAAATAAAATTTATTTTGCTTTCATAAATGGCTCTTACTCTAGTAAGTTCCTTGAATATTTTACTATCTGATACGGCTTGCGACTTGATCGGTGTCCCATTGTGCGAGGTATCGTCTGCTTTAGCTATGTATGAGCTTCACGATTTTGTTCTGAAAAGGCATTGGGGCTTATAAGCCACTCAAGCTCCTTGTTTGCAATCGATGTGAGATGTTTGCTACATCACTGTCCATTTATTTACTCCTCGTTGAAAAATTCGCCCCTAATGAAATTAATCTTGATTAACACCCCCCCAAAAAAAAAACATAAATTTGTTTTTGACAATGTGTGGTTTTAAACTAGTTCAACTTGATAAAATTGTTCACCCTTGATCACTCATATGAGGGCTGAGATTAAGTTATATGGACATGTACAGATTTTAATATCTACTCAAGGTTTGTAGTTACAACTAACCCAATGAATTTTACATATGATGGAATCCGAATATAAGACTTTCCATTAAATAGATCAACTCCCACACATATGAACGCAATGAGTCATGGATCACTTGACAATTTTACACATATAATTCTTATAACTATCAACTAGGGTTTATAAGATTTAGTTTTTCAACCTGACTTTTAAAATATCTCAAATAATATTGAGCATCAGAGGATTAATTGACCGAGAATATGACGTTGATCTGAATCAGCTCTCCTAGGATTCGTTGTAAGAAGATGGTCCACTATAACTATAACCAAATATTATTATTCCATAATTGCCCCCAAAAGTGTTAATCGAAAGTTTTTCGTAGTAATTTTCAAAACATATCAACTTCGTTCATGAAGTCCAATTGTAACACACACATACACATCTATACTAATATAAAATGAAAACGCTAGTTTTATTCACAACGAACGATTGCTTGCATTACTGTACCAATTTTTTTTATCCCAATTACCCATAAGTTGCCTTTTTTTTATTTTTTATTTTAAATATGGTGCTTTGGTTTATATATATCTTTTCTTATCAATAATATATACTAATATAAAAGAAAACTCTATTTTTACTCACAAAAAGCAATTTGTATATACTAATATAAAAGAAAACTCTATTTTTACTTACACTATGATATCTATTTTTTGTTATCTCAATAATATCCTTAAGTTGATTTTTTTTCTTTTAATTTTTTAAAAATATAATGTGTTGATTTGTATATATATTTTTATTTATAATATATTTTTAAAATATAAAATATTATTTAATATATGTACGCAATTACAGTACGTCGTGTCTCCTAGAGGACATAAGAGTAATTATACTTCTGTCCAACTGCAGCCAACCATTTTTATAAGTTATGCAAAGTGTCAATCATTAGCGTCCCCCATTCTCTATATATAAACTAGTTGAATGAGTAAACATAAGTCTTCGAAAATCGCTTGTTGTCTTCTCTCTCTCTCTCTCTCTCTCTCTCTCACCCGTGAAGCCTCTTATTTTCTTCTCTACAGATTCGTAAGCCATGACGCTTGCAATTGGGACCTCTTCTGTCTTGTCGCTGGTTTTCTGTGTCGTTTTCCTGATTTTCCGATTTGTAGGGGTTGCTTCTTTTGTATATAAATTTGTTGCGGTCTTGGATCACTGGGATGCGCTGGTGCAATACCCACCCTTCTACTTCTCATGCAAACAACTCAAGTCCTTGGTGTCTGGTTAAACAAAGAACTTGCCTTTTGACGAATTCATAAAATTGAAGTTCGAGATTACGGTAGTTGTCTTGTACTCTCTGCCACTCTCATTGTTTGTGTACTCGTGTTGGATGTTGTATCTTTTAAACTTCTCGACAGTTTCTTGGGAATTTTGATATTGATTTTTGTTTTCTCTGCCCCTCCCGTTGTTGTACTTGTTTGTATGTTATCTCTTGAAGTTCTTGACAGTTTTCTTGAAGTTCCTGATAGTTTCTTGGTTTCTTGATAGTGGTTCTAGACTTCTAGTTCTCTCTAATCTTTTCTTTCTTTCTGCTTGTGTTGGGTGTTGTTTTTTTAAATTTCTTGTTAGTTTTCTTGGTATATGAGACAATGTGAATGTGGGATTTTCGGGCTAACAATCACATTGGTTTCTCTGATATTTTTTATGTTTTGGAGGGAAATAGGTAGGGGTTTTCTTTCTTGAAATTCTTGATATTTTGGGGTGGAATGTTGACTGCATTGTCTTGAAGTTTTCAATAATTACAGTAGCAGAACCTGTCCTTGCTTTTTATTATGTAATGGTTTCCCCAAGAAGTTATTTTCCTAAAGCTGTTAATAGTTATCCTAGTATGTGAGTCCTCACGTTTTTTTTTTCAAGTTTTCAAGAACTAACAGTATATTACTGTGTTTTGCATAGATGATGTATCTTCACTAAACAACCGATAAATATTGGCAGGAAGAGGCGGCCAAAGTTTTATTGGTTGCTGACCAGAAAGATGGGTTTTGTCCCCTTAGTTCGGTTTTGCCGGCCAGTAACTAATGGGGTTTGGGCTCAAGAAACAGACAGCAGTTTTGGTGCTTATACACCTTGTGCCATTGACTCTGTTGTGGGAAATGTATCTCATTTGGTTCTTCTTGGCTTGTGCTTGTATAGAATATGGCTAATCAAGATTAACCCCAAACTCCAGCGGTTCTGCTTGAGGTCAAACTTCTACAATTATGTATTGGCCTTGTTGGCCAGTTGTTGTGCTGCTGAGCCCTTGTTTAGATTGGTTACGGGCATATCGATCTTTAATTTGGATGAAGAGTTGGGTCTTGCTCCTTTTGAGGTAGGTGCAACCTCTTCTTATCTTGTGGGCCAATGCTTAACGGTTCTTTCGTTAAGAATTTTCTTAGCTTTAGTTTATGTTGTTACTTTGATGCATATGCAACCTAGATTGGTTGAATAATTAGGATGAAGTATCATATCGTTTCTTGATTGAATAAAAAGGAGACATTTCACACACATGCACCCCCTCACTGCTTACGTCTCTGTAGTTTATGCCCATATTTCAGCGACACCCCTGTATGGGTGAAAAGGTTATTGTCGTCTTATACACGCCTACAAAACGTTGGCCATTCTTGTTTCAAGTAAATGCTGCTAAGCTGTTTATTGAAACAGCTGTTTTTCATCTGTGCAGATGGTTCATTTGGGCATTGAGTTTATCTCTTGGTGTTCTATGGTTTTTATGCTGCTCATTGAAACTAGAATCTATGTCAAAGAGTTCAGATGGTACATCAGATTTGGAGTAATCTATGTTTTAGTGGGAGATGCAGTTATTTTGAGTTTCATCCTTCCACTCAAAGATTACTATGTCAGGTTGTATCTTCATCCTTCATTCGTTGATGAAGTGCACCTTTGAATTCATTAACGAACTTCCAAACACTATTTTAAATAATTGTAAAGTTCAACCCGTATTCTGGAAACATATACTATCCCAATATTCTTCAACTGTTGTGACATATCTAAGCTCTTCTTTGCCAATTCTGCAGGTCCACGCTCTACTTGTGTGTCAGTTCTTTCTTCTTCCAGGTAAATTAGATTAGTATCTGTTTGCTCATGTTCAGGGAATTCATTTGAACTATTTTCTTTGCTATTTTGAGCTTTTTCCGTAGATTGTGACCATTATATATCTCACAGCAGAGTTTGAGCAAGTTGCGATTATCTGCTGCTCAAGAGATGCTCGTAATTGTGCAAGATATAAGTTTGATCTTACTATTTCGTTGGCATTCAATAGAAAACCTACTGTTATTAAGTTGATATACAGTTTGATAGAGATGTCAGAAATTTGGTTTGCAAAATGGTATTTTGCTTGAGAGGTTGAGCATCTAGATCAATGATATAATGAGATTCAATTTACTTAGGGCAAGATTTAATTCATCACATTGTATGTCATTATGTGTCTCATTTTGCTTCAAAGGGGGCTATATCGAACTCTTAATTTTGCATAACTGTTCTGATGCAGGTTTTGCTTGGGGTACTTCTTCTTTTTTATGTTCCGAATCTGGAGCAGTTCTCAGGCTACATTCCACTATTGGACTCCATTGATGACACCAAGAATGAAGAGCCTCTAGGAGAGCATGTTTGTCCAGAAAGATACGCTAGTCTATTTTCCAGTAAGTCTAAAAATAATAGATTTTTCATGGCTACTCAGATTATCAACATATGATGCTGATTACTTATAAATGCAGAACATATTGACTATATGATGTCACATCACCTGTGGGCTACCTCTTGTATCCTAACATGTTTTTTGCAGGTTTATCTTACCATAGTTCTGATCATGTGTTTTTGATGAGCCTATCAAGTTGAGTTGTAAATAGTCTTGATATAGAGACAATTGCTAAATGGTTTAGTGACAATTGAATAAAGTCTTACCCAAGTACTGGGATGACAATGTTTTTGGACAATATGGTTTTTCCCATATAGCTCACTGGAACGATAGCAACATATCACTATCATTGTTTATGGTAGTTAACATTCTAGTTAGGTTTCTGTTATCAATGCTCCTTCAGTGAATAATAGATGAAAAGGAAGAAGGGCCTCAACATCAAAATATAGTTCTTACGATAATAACTAAAAACCATCTCCTCATTGATTACCTTCTTAACATTGTTCTCTTCCTTGCATAGGGATCTACTTCGACTGGATGACTCCCCTTATGCAGCTAGGCTACAGAAAGCCCATCACCGAGAAGGACGTTTGGAAGTTGGACTCATGGGATCAAACAGAGACATTGAGTAGAAAGTCTGTCTAGATTTTTGTCCATTCTCCATGTATACATGCTTATTTTAATTATCTTCATTGGATAACCTCATCCTTTTCCACATCTTGCAGATTCCAGAATTCCTGGGAGGAAGAAGCTAAAAGATCAAAACCATGGCTTTTACGGGCTATGAATTGTAGCCTTGGAGGCAGGTATAAGGTTTTCGGCTGTGGCCATGCCCTTGTTTTTAGCTTAAAAGACACCGTAACTATTGCAGCACATGGTTGGCCATCTTCATCTCATGCATGCTACATCTTTTTTGTACAGGTTCTGGTATGGAGGCTTCTTCAAAGTAATGAGCAGTTATCATTTCCTCTCCATCTATATTTTGGAAACTATGCAACACTGACTTCTGTCCCTGTTAGACTAACTATTTTCTCCGGAAATTTGCAGATTGGTAGTGATCTTTCTCAGCTGGCCGGACCTCTTATACTGAACCATCTTTTAAAGGTACTTTCATAAAATGACCAAGTTAGAAGTGTCAGCTTCAATTGTTTATATTCTTCTGGCTGCCAAGGGGATTCATTGATGACATTTAGCATAAATTTTACTATCTTGGTAACATAATATAATTGGTGAATTTGAGTTTTACAAAAGATCTATAGGATAAGAATTGTCATTTCGATCATTATTTTGATTATATACTGTGACCACAAGTTGCTTTAAACAATTGTGTTTGAATATAATCTACTCCAGGAATTAGTTTTTGTAATTGAAATTCGTTCTTCTTCTTGCAGTCTCTGGAGAGAGGCGAACCATCTTGGGTTGGATACGTCTATGCATTATCAATTTTTTTCAGTGTGGTATGACTCTCTCTCTCATTATGGTTAAGCTAAATTGAAGGGAACTTGACTTCTGTTCTAACTCAACCTTACAATTTTTAATTCCAAGGGAATGAATGATATAGCCTAACTGCCAAAGGGGGGGAATGTCCAAAAATCATATAGATGATGTAGGAGAAACATAAAGGAGGTTAAGCTTCTCAAAGAGGGCTATTGAGATAACCCTTCAAGTTGGTAACACATCCATGATTTTGTTTATACCAGAAAAGAATTTACTAAAGTATTCTCGACTTATTCTCAACTTTCACACAGAGTGGCTTTTTATATTCACTAGAGAAGTAATTTTTTGCAGCATGTTTTAATTTGAGAACTGAAACCCATAGTTCCTTAATTTTAAAGGTAATATAGTTTCTTTACAGTACTGTTGACTTAAGTTACCAGTTGTCGGATGATGACAAAATCTTTTGCTAAGGCTTACAGATATTCAGGTTTTCCATTTTCTTCTCAAAGTCATGCTTGATTACATTTCTGCTTTTGTGTTAGTTTACTGATGTGGAACTTTCAATATTTCAGTCACTTGGAGTGCTTTGTGAGGCTCAGTACTTTCAGAATGTCATGCGTGTTGGTTTCAGGCTAAGATCCACATTGGTAATTTCCATTATTTATCTTCTTTAATCTTTGCTTGGCAAATCATTTTCAATTGTCAATTGACCACTCAGTGTTAAATGAAAGGTGATATAACAGTAGTTGGCACTATGAATTGATAAAAAAGCATTTACATCATGTGAATTCATCCACTAGACTTCTCCAAAGAAGCGAATAAGGAATTATTATACTGTGGACAAGTTCTTTTTGCATATGGAAGTCTTATTGAGATTTTTAAGGCATATAATTCCCCTTGAAACTTTTTTGTGTACGTTTATTGCTGACATCCTCCTATATGCCTTGGAAATCTTTTATTGTCACCCGTAGGTGGCCGCTGTATTTCGCAAATCCTTACGGCTAACACATGAGGGCCGTAAGCAGTTTCCATCTGGAAAAATAACAAATATGATGACGACAGATGCTAATGCACTTCAGGTATTCTTGCATCTAAAAAATAAGCTGCATTTCGTTTGTTCTAGTCGCTACATTGATTATTGAGAAGTATAACTATTTCTCTTCATTGATGTTAAAACTTGGTCATTTTATACTTCTTTATAGTTGTTAACTCTTAGTTGATTTTTTAGTTCTTTTTTCATGTGTTTACCAAAGAATAAGTTTGTGCAACTAATTCCTTGCATTGTTCAGCAAATATGCCAACAACTTCATGGTTTATGGTCGGCCCCTTTTCGTATTGTCATGGCCATGGTTCTTCTCTACCAGCAGCTAGGCGTGGCTTCACTTCTAGGTTCTCTTATGTTAGTTCTCATGTTCCCTATCCAGGTAACTTCTTTCTCTTTTTGCTGCTGCCTTACTAAAATATTTTCTTGGATAGCAGTGTACCTCTACCCATGTTTCTGTCTTCTTATCATTATTGACCAAATTCCTTTCTAAATAAGTTTTTTTTTACTTTTTTTCTTTTTGTTGGCCAATTTTATTTCTCAAGATGCATTTATTAGGCATTTTAATGTTATGCTCCCGTATAGTTACTTATATTGGACAAACAGACTTTTATCATTAGCAGGATGCGAAGACTATCCAAGGAGGGACTGCTACGTACTGACATGAGAGTTGGCTTGATGAATGAAATTCTGGCCGCAATGGATACCGTGAAGTATGGATTAATTTGATATCCTGCCCATCATTTTAATTCACACATTCGAAATTGATTATAATAATTCTACTCTTTTTCGCAATGAACATCAGATATTATGCATGGGAAGAGAGTTTCAAATCGAAAGTTCAAAGCATGAGGAATGATGAATTATTGTGGTTCCGGAAAGCCCAATTACTCTCTGCGGTAATTCATGATTATTAAGAATTCCTGGCATATGGAACTTGTTAGTTAAATATATAACAAGAAGCAAAGGCAAATTGGTTTATTGCCAGAACCACAACTACATGTGGTTGCCATGTTTATTGAGCTATTATGCTAACAGTTATATCATTGACGTAAATGGTTTTTGGCTGACAATGAGTTTTTGTTGATTTGAACTTTATATAACTTGACATTATGGTGTCTGTGTCTCTTGTTTACTTTTGCAGTGCAATACTTTCATACTAAACAGCATACCAGTTCTCGTGACGGTGATTTCATTTGGGACATTCACTTTATTTGGTGGAGATTTAACACCCTCCAGAGCTTTTACATCACTTTCCTTATTTGCTGTTCTGAGATTTCCCCTGAATATGCTCCCAAATTTGATAACTCAGGTTTGTTCTGATTCGACTTAATCTTCTGTGGAGCAAATTCTTGAATAGTCTATCGATCAAAAAGTCTTGTATGGTCTTAATATGCTGGGTTACATTTTCAGGTCGTGAATGCAAATGTATCTCTACAGCGTCTTGAAGAATTGTTCCTTGCTGAAGAGAGAACTCTGTTGCCTAATCCACCCCTTGAACCAACTCTTCCAGCCATCTCAATCAAGGATGGATATTTTTCATGGGATTCTAAGGTCCTCTTTTTATTTTTCTGCTCCTTGCTAGTTGCTATGTAATAGTCCTGAAGTACTAAAATCCCTGAATGGCCCCTTGTATAGGCTCCAAGGCCTACATTATCCAATATTAATTTGGATGTACCAGTTGGCAGCCTAGTTGCAGTCGTTGGTGGCACTGGAGAAGGAAAAACCTCATTAGTATCAGCAATGCTTGGAGAGCTTCCTCCGCTGGGAGATGCAAGTGTCATAATCAGAGGATCTGTAGCTTATGTTCCTCAGATTTCTTGGATCTTCAATGCTACTGTGAGCTTCAAAATGTGCTATTTTTTCCTTTTTCATGTTTATTGCAGATGGGTATAGAAGTTTATGTTCGTCATAACTCGTTTTCTAATTTGATTGTGGCTTCTCTCGTATTCTAAATTCAAATATTTACCTCTGGAATCTCTTTTACAGGTACGTGAAAATATATTATTTGGATCTAGCTTTGATCCAGCAAGATATTGGAAGGCAGTAGATGTCACTGCATTACACCATGACCTTGATTTGCTTCCTGTTAAGTGTCATGAGCATTATGTTTCATCTGGTTCGTTTTGTTATTCCAAATTGTCTTTTAACACGAACTTCTCATTCTTCTGCCTTCAGGGTCGTGATCTTACAGAGATTGGTGAAAGAGGAGTGAACATTAGCGGAGGACAAAAGCAAAGAGTTTCAATGGCTAGGGCTGTCTACTCTAACTCAGATGTTTACATATTTGATGACCCGTTGAGCGCACTAGACGCACATGTTGCTCGACAGGTATTTATACTATGCCGCCTCTTACATTTACCTATTGAAAATCTAATTAAGTCAGTACTTTAAATTTGAATACTAGCTTCAGTTTTCTGACCTTAGCAACTGCTTTCATCCAGGTTTTTAGTAATTGCATTAAGGAAGCACTGGGAGGAAAGACGAGAGTGCTTGTCACGAATCAGTTACATTTTCTTCCCCAGGTTGACAGAATAATTTTGGTCTCAGAAGGTATGGTGAAAGAGGAGGGCACCTTTGAGGAGCTCTCCAAGAATGGTACACTATTCAAGAAGCTAATGGAAAATGCAGGCAAAATGGAAGACCACATACTTGAAAATGGAGATGGGATGAATTTTTCCCATGAATCATCTCGAATTTCATCTACTGCAGATCTACCTGAGGTGCAAAAAGATGCAAACTCGATCAGCAAAACCAAAGAAGGCAGATCGGTTCTTATCAAGCAGGAAGAGCGCGAGACAGGGATTGTCAGCTGGAACGTTTTAAGGAGGTGACGACAACACTTAACTTTTCATGTTGTTGAGAAAAATGCTAATTGTCAATGCTAGCCTGTCTGAGTATAGGAGATATACAGGACATATTGCATGAAATCCTAATGATACAGCTCAATTTATTTATTCCGTGCTGCCACTTTCTCAGGTACAAAAATGCTTTAGGAGGCTTGTGGGTCGTAATGATATTGTTTGCATGCTATACATTGACTGAAATTCTGCGAGTTTCGAGTAGCACGTGGTTAAGTGTGTGGACAAAACAAAGCACTTCAGAGGGTTACAGCCCTGGTTTCTATATTCTAGTGTATGCTATATTGTCCTTTGGTCAGGTATTTGTCTACTTTATATTTGGCTTGACACTCCTTTTGGCTTGTAGATTAGAGTTATTTCCTCCGTATATTATTTTTATCTTTTGAAATAATTTAGATTTTATTTTTAGTAATTTTAGTTGAATTTCTTGTTCTTTATATTTCATAGCTGAATTCTTTTACCTAAAAGGTATAAAAAAGTCTCATTCTATTTCTCATGCAAATTCTATAGATGTACTGTCATGTGTTTTCACGTTATAAATCTTTGGAGGTGTTTCATAGTAAATGGCATTGTATGCAGGTCCTAGTGACGTTGACAAATTCATTTTGGTTGATCACATCAAGCCTTAATGCCGCTAAAAGACTTCATGATTCAATGCTATGTTCTATACTCAGAGCTCCAATGGTATTCTTCCATACTAATCCAATAGGCCGGGTGATCAACAGATTTGCAAAGGATCTTGGTGATATTGACCGCAATGTTGCCAATCTTGTCAATATGTTTCTAAGCCAACTCTGGCAGCTGCTTTCAACTTTTGTGCTCATAGGAATTGTTAGCACTATATCCCTATGGGCCATAATGCCACTTCTCATCTTATTCTATGCAGCTTATCTTTACTATCAGGTTGGTAAATGTTTATTATCGCCGCAACTTTTGTGTTAATTGTCATCACATCAAGTTTTTGATGTTCATAATTCACCTTACCTTGCTCCATAAAACAGAGCACATCCCGGGAAGTAAAACGTCTGGATTCTATTACCAGATCCCCTGTGTATGCTCAGTTTGGAGAAGCATTGAATGGGTTGTCTACAATTCGAGCATATAAAGCATATGACAGGATGGCCAGTATCAATGGGAAATCGATGGACAATAATGTCAGATTTACACTGGTTAATATAAGCTCAAATCGCTGGCTTACCATAAGATTGGAAACACTGGGAGGTATCATGATCTGGTTGACAGCAACCTTTGCAGTTATGCAGAATGACAGGGCTGAAAATCAGGTCGCATTTGCTTCCACTATGGGTCTGCTCCTGAGTTATTCTTTAAATATTACAAATTTGTTGAGTAATGTCCTGAGACAAGCAAGTAGAGCAGAAAACAGCTTAAATTCAGTTGAACGTGTTGGCACGTATATAGATTTGCCATCTGAGGCGCCAGATGTAATTGAAGGAAACCGGCCTCCACCAGGATGGCCAGCATCAGGATTGATTAAATTCGAAGATGTTGGCCTGAGATACAGGCCTGGACTTCCTCCTGTTCTGAGGGGATTATCGTTCACTATCTATCCGCACCAGAAGGTTGGCATAGTTGGAAGAACTGGTGCTGGTAAATCAAGCATGATCAATGCATTATTCAGGATAGTGGAACTTGAAAGGGGAAGAATCCTGATTGATGATTTCGATATTGCAAAATTTGGATTAACAGATCTGCGCAAGGTTCTCAGTATCATTCCACAATCTCCTGTTCTTTTCTCAGGTACCTGAAAAGTTACTTTTGGTTAACAGAAATAAATGCGGGTCAGCTTCTGCTTATAAAGTTATTTTCCTGTAGGTAGCATTCGATTCAATCTTGATCCTTTTGGCGAACACAACGACCCAGACCTCTGGGAAGCTTTGGAGCGGGCACACTTAAAGGATGTCATCAGGAGGAGTGCTTTTGGCTTGGATGCTGAGGTAAAAAAATATGTCTATCTAGTTGGCATTGATAATGATAATAAAGCTACCAATTTTAATGTATGTTTGTTTGATGAAAAATAAATTGCTTTCGGATGTTTAAGGTTTTGGAAGGAGGTGAGAACTTTAGTGTTGGGCAGAGGCAATTATTGAGTCTTGCCCGAGCATTACTTCGGAGATCAAAGATCCTTGTGCTTGATGAAGCAACAGCTGCAGTCGATGTTAGGACTGATGCTCTTATACAGAAGACCATTAGAGAAGAATTCAAATCCTGCACTATGCTCACCATCGCTCATCGGCTCAATACCATCATCGACAGCGACCAAATTCTTGTTCTCGATTCCGGTCAGGTACGTCTGGAACAAATAGCATGGATATTTGTCTCTTCTAAATTCTTCATATCTTTTGGTGCCCCACTAAGGATAAGCTGTCATTCGTTTACAGGTGATAGAGTACGATACTCCGGAAAGTCTTCTCAGAAGTAAAGCAAGTGCTTTCTCGAAGATGGTTCAAAGTACAGGGCCTGCAAATGCTCAGTACTTGCAGGGCTTAGTTGAGATGAGGGAGAGGGAGAATAAGTTGAGAAGAGGGCAAATTGATGGGGAAATGAGATGGCTTCTGTCCTCCCGCTGGAATGCTGCTACACAGTATGCTCTTGCTCTCAACCTCACTTCTTCAGTAAAGCATCTTCAGGTGTTGGACTCTGAAGATGCGGAGAGTGTAATCAGCAAAACAAAGGATGCTGTACTAACTCTGCAGGAGGTTTTGGCGGGGAAACATGACAAAGTCATTGAGGAGACACTTGATCAATTTGAGGTTCCGAGATATAGATGGTGGTCAGCTTTCTACAGAGTAATCGAAGGTTTGTGTTTTACTTTTCTGCATTAAAAACAGCTCTCTGAAATTGCCGTTGCATACAACCTTCTTCCTTTGTAGTCTTAGCATTTGCTGACAACAGCGTGTTTTGAGTTCCTTTTGGCTGATCCAGATTGATATTTTATGCATTCAGGTCTTGCTGAGATGAGCAGACTGGGAAGAAATGGGTTCGAAAATGGTTTGGAAGATACCTCAGAAAATTGGGATGATGTTCAAATGTAGAGTAACTATGCTTGCTGAAAAAGAGGGGTTCAGTTTGCAAATCCTTCCCATGGTTCATGATATTCCTGCCTGATTCATATTAGGTAGAAGCAAATAGAACGCCCGAATTGATTCGTGAAGATGTTTTGATAAATACATAGCTGCCAGAAGGATAGGTTGATCTTGGCAAGCAAATTACAGGGGAGAGCTTCAGACATAGAATTAATCAATGAAAGGTGAAAATGTCATGATTCTCTTTCAAAATGTAAGAATATGTAGTAGGATTTGCTGCAACTGAAGATTTTTTGTATTATATGAAGAATCTGTTTTGGGGTAAGGAAAAGAATTTCTCCATCTCCATTTGTTGTGTCCCTAACCTATTGATAAAAATGTTTTCCTGGGCTATTTACGTACTTTACTGGGGTTAAATACACTTTACCTTGGTACAGATGATTGGCAAATTCACTGAAGTGTATTTCATGTGCCTCCGGCGCAACCCTCAGAATAACATGCAACTCAAGTTCATATTCAAATGGGCAAAAAATTCAAACATGTACAACAACCCACTTAAATTCCATAAGTTGCTGTTTGTGCGTATCGGCATTCTGATATCGTGCCATTACTGAGAATTGCCTCAAAGCTATGTGCATAAGCACTTGAATAAGCCATTAGGGATTGAAATACCTTGGGGAGGCTGGTTTGAAGGTTGTTCTGAATCAGGACTCGTGTTGTTTTAACAGAATTCATGTATTTCGCCTTCTCATCATCCACTAATAGTTTTAGCGCCTCAACTTTCGCACGCCTATTTGTTAAAGGATGCTTAGAAGCCAAGACAGGATTAGCATCTTCAGTAGAGAAGCTCCCTGCAAACTTCAGCTCCACCTCTGAAAGCAAAATAAGCTCCCTTTCCAATTTCCTCCCAAGCTTCTCAGATCTTTTACGCAAATTGCATTCTTCTTGCTGCTGCACAACGATGGAGTGAACGGCCAACAGTAGACACTTAATGGCCTCAGACACCATCTGCAGAGAAAAGTGTGACGAAAATGAACTCCAAATTACAAGTTGAGCCCAATCCTCATTAGTTCATCTAGGAATCAATAGATTTTCTTTTAAATTTACTTAATCTTAGTTTACTTAGTACTATAGGAAATTGACAATTGTACCTTATCAGGTAATTTATCAAGTGTTTCCTGCCATTTCTCCAAAAGGGTGCGCACTGTTGACGAGTTACTGCTCTCTGTACCGTCAATATCTTCAAGGCAGGCTGTAAGCTCAGTCCACTTGCAGAGGGCCCTTACATACTCCCGCTGAAACTTAACGAGTTTAGAAAAGCTGTGGTGCCAAGAAGTGACTTCTGTCTGGAGCTGAGCTGCAGCCTGCTGATGGGATTCAGTTGTAGGTTCCGGATTTTGCTGCTGATCTGTTAGATGACTCAGCTGCTGAGCAATATGATTCTGGACTTGATGACAACTATGCATAGTTTGCCACATATGCATCAGTCTGAGGATACAAGAGAAACGGTAGTTTGTATTAGAGAGAATAATATCTCATAAGAGCACAGTTAGAATTCCTCCAGTGTCAAAAACTAAAACCAGAAACAGTCATTTTGGAATCATCACAAAATCAATTTCAATTACTAGTGAAGCTTGATCTGAATGCAACTAGACCCATAAAAGACATTTGGCAGGATGGAAATTCTCATAGATCTCAAATTCTTTAGTTTTTCCTTCTCTATTTGGTAGAATGTAGTCTCACAATTTCAGGATAGAGGATATCAAGCTACGGGTCTAAGTTTTCCCTCAATTCCTTGATCCTGATAATGGAGAGAACATGTATAGGACTCAGCTTAACATGTGCAGAATCAAATTTAGCTATTTTACGGCTTGTCTGTCCATGCAATCATCCCAGTCTATTGAAATACGTGAATTATGACTGGGATACGAAATAAACTCGACTTTACCCTGAAGCTAGTGCAATCAACTGAGGGTGCAGCTCCTTGCTTATGAGCCTCGATATGGTCGAAGAAGACCTGCCAATTGATTCTTGCAGAGACAAGATGTAAGAATGCAAACTTTCAAATGCTGAACGTGTTTTCTCGGCCTTGGTCCAATCATGTTCTTCCTCTTGTCTCTGCAGTAATAAAGATTTTCTTCCGTACTCCACCTTGGAGATTTCTTCCTCCTATGAAAGAAATACCATACGAAAATGAAAATCACCAGAAGAAAGAATGTATGAAATATTCCAAATAGAGAACAGTAAACACAGTATGTTCCACCTAGGACAACTATTTAGTCCAGATACTGAGCATCCTCCCATCTGTTTTCTAGAAACAGGTTGGTTCCTTGCAAAAGTATTTCTATGTGGAAGAAGCACTTTTGTTTACCTACATTGCATCATGATTTTCTCATATTAATTTCTCCCTCAGACATTCCATTGCAAGCGAGCGTAGTCATGCACGATTTAAACTACTCATCACCCCAAGAATGTTCACAATGTGAAAATCCACATTAGCATAATATCGTTATTTAATTCGCAAGTACATCTATAGAATTTACTTAACCCAAATCACCTTAACATCCTTGTAGAGTTTCTGCTCCTCCAAATAAAGTTTTTGGAGAGTAATGCAATGAGCTCCAGGCTTACAGGGCTCACCAGAGCCACAGAAATCTCCCATTTCTCGGTTGGACTGAAGTGGTTTTGAGGACCAACTCCACGTCAGAGCACTAAAAACTTTTGCTGAACTGCTTCTCTTCCCTGTAAATAGTGCACGTATCGTGAGCTATGCAGAAGTCTTTAATAACTCATTTGATGTACAAAGAATATAAACCTCTGTTGCGGTCAAATGAAGAATTACATTCAGAAATGTCTACATAGCCACAAAATAGAAATGTTTGATCTATTACTACTAATAGGGGTTAAAGTAGTTACTCTTGTTCTCTTTGATACTCTGGTAAAGAAAAGTGCCTCCCGCATCGATATCTATGAAAACAGCTATATCCTTCACTATACCAGATGCTTTGAGGAAATACTCATCCAGGTCCTTAACAATACCGGTCAATGTCTTTTTACTCCAAACTACCATAGCCATATCTGCAGTGTCTTTCGTGTGCCAGCTCATCATCGACGAACTATCATCAACTAGTTCAGCAACATGCTGTTTTGTCGGGAGCAGATTAACTTCATCAGCCACAAAAACTGCCTCCTCGTCATCTTCTACAAATTCTGTATTTGTATCCTCCCATTTCTCCTCCTCAACCTGCTCCACCGTTTCACGACTTTTACCACATTGTGGAGATGCAGAACCGAAAAGGTCCCAATATTCCCAAGAAGAACTAGGAACCGGAGGCGGTGGAGTATGACCGCTCTGCTCGTCGGCTTCAATGATTTCTTCCACAGGCAATTGAGTCTGTGGCGGTTTGTCCTCAAACTTCCTTAAATCCGGGCTAAAAGTTGGCGGAGGCGGAGGCGATGGAGGCAAAGGGGGAGGAGGGGAAGGAGGGAATCCAATACCAGAAGTGGTGTCATCAAGTTCCAATAATTCAGACTCAGTAAACTGCCTAAGAGTCACTCCAGTATTTCTCAATGATCTCAAATATGCTAGCTGCGCATCAGCAAATTCTTTTCTGTAACCCAACAACTGTTTCATCAGCCTCTTCCTCTCCTTGCAAATTCTCACCCTCTCTTCTTTATCAATTCTTGATGCAACACAACCCATTTCTCAAAATCTGGAGATAGTAAGAAACCCTCAAGAAACTATGAATATTTTTGTACAATTCTATCAAGTTAGGTCTTCAAGAACTCCAGCCCACAACGTAATCAAAGGTGTGATCCACACAGCAATATGCTCCTAAAGAAGCATGAAAATGGCATGTAATTACTATCCTATAACCCTCAAGAACTTCATTAATTTTCCAGACCCTATTCGCAGTTATGTTTGTTGCAGATTCAGACACCTGGAAGAAGACAAAACAACTTCAAAACAAAATAACCCTGCTCAAGAATCCTGCGGAGCTCACAAACCAAGAAAGCCTTGAAGAAAATTCCTCAAAAAATGCGACAACTCCACAGATTTGACATAGAACAATTCAGAAAAGATGGGTCAGAACACAAACCCCATTTGCTGAAAATCACATTAACGGGCGCAAAATCACTACATGCAATGCCGTTTGATTCCGTCAATAAACACAAGACTCCCAGTCCCAGTCAAGAAAATAAGTCCATTTTCCCTTCTTTTGTTGTAAGAATCCAAACTTGTGCTGTTAAACCTCAGAAAATCCAAACGGTTGTTGTCAAAACTCAATAATATTTTCCTCAAAAGGGTCAAAGCGTTATCCGGTTAATAATTTTCCTTTTTTTTTTTTTCAAGAACGAAAGAGAAGACAAGAAAAGAATGGTACTGACACAGAAATGTCAGAAACAACAAATGTGGAAACAACTTGCAGAGTTTTGTGAAAATAAAAAATATCTAAAAAGAAGTGGGGGAGAAAATGAAATTACAGCACAAAGCATAGAAAGAAGATTTATTTCAAGAACATTTAGTCATGTGTTGTGGGGTTTTTGTGTTTATATGACTTCATGCCATGGAGAGAGAGAAGAGAGGGAGAGAGAGAGAGAGAGGGAACATCAAGAAAATACATACGGAGAAAAAACAAAGTGAGGGAGAATGGAAACTGGAAAGAGAAGGAGCTCGACACCCAAGAACAAGAACAAGCATCCAAAGCACCAAATACAAACACCTTCTTACTCTGTTCCCTCATTTTTTCTTTTCATAATAATAAGGAAAATTATTTTTTAGTATATTTCTTTTTTTTTCTCGAGTAATTTTTTTAAAAAATAAAATATGAACTCTTGTTATAGGTTATGGAAAGTTTCTTTGAGAAATATAATACAAGAAAAGAGATGTCTGTGTTTAATTTCAATAAATATTTATTACTATTTCCATTGTCAATAATTCAAATATCAATTATTGTTGTCGTGAAAAAAAAAACATAATAAGAATAATAATTGATGACTCGCAATGAAATGAAATTGTTTTTGCTTGACTTGATAGGAATTCTGCATCCAAATAAGATATTCTTTTTTCTTAATTAATTCCAACGTATATGATATAAATTTATTTGATAATCAAATAGTATTTGTTCATGGAACAATACATCTTCAAACCTGACTCTGTCATGACTATCGAATGGATTACGAATCGAAATTCGAAAAACTGATAGAATTGATGTTGCTGACATTGTAGAAATTAGAAGAATTTGAGACTTACATGCAAGATGGTTCTTTAGGAAGATCCCTAGGCATTGTAACAAGTTGCTCACGACGTCATTAAATGGGCGCACGGAGTAAATCGGGACGGACCAATCCCACCCCCTTACTCCCAATTGATGTTTTATGTGATAAGGGACTTGACCCTTTGAACTGATTTTACGTTTTAATGGAAGTTCTATCTTATCAAAAAAAAAAGTTTATATTGATATTTCTTATATTTTGCATTTCTACCTCACCAATAAATAATTCATTATTCATCTTAAATTAAGAGAATAGAACATATTTTTTCAAAACTTCGATTATTAAACATAATAGAAGCACCTACTTCTAAAATTTCTAGTATTATGCTATTATATATCACGATATATTTTGATAATTAATACACACATACTACACCATAACTAAGTAGCGAACAATCATATTAACCTCATGACATGGGAATCGGATATCGAAGCCCTGGTGAACAGTAGATGTAATTATAACAGTCATAATACAATGAAATTTCTTATCGGAAATTTTATATTTCAAATCATATTGTATCTTATATTTCATTTAATATACACACAATATGTATATCAAGATTAAGTCATTTACTTTATTTAAAAAATATATATACTCATAACTTATATATGTTAATCGAAATAAAAAAATACAATAAAACTTGAAACACAAAATCTAATTCGGTGAACAACCACCTAATTTACAGTTATAGACAAGCTTCATGGTGAAGGAAAACAAAAACTTTTGTTAGTAACGCGCCTTTGTTTCCTTTTAGGGTTAATGAATAATATAGTATGAAGGTTTTTGTGAGGGCCCTCTTATGAATATGAATCAAAATCGGGTTTTGCAATTGACTAAATTCGGAAGAAGCGCGTCGAATCCAACTCAAAAATCCTCATCTTTTTAGGATTGCATGCAAACTTATATGATTGTTTTCTATAACTTTCTTCTCATGCTTCCCCTTTTCCACTTTTTATGTGTTTGAAAAGGTGTGGAACATGGAAAAGAATAAATTTAATAATTACTCAAAGTATCATTTCTTAGTCACACCACCATTCATATCATATGTGCGATGCAAATATGGAGTAGACGTCGACATGGAAAAGTCGAAATACATATATACACGTGTTGAGACTCACTCGTATTATCTATATTCAGAATCAGAAAGAACGAAAAAATAAATTTTTTCTTAGAAGAAATTGAAATAATACTGAATAAGTTTGTCAATTTTTTGGGTTTTGTGTAGTAGAATTATATAGTGGTTATATGGTGATTTTATTTTATTTTTTAGGTAATTTTGAAATTATTTTAGATCTTAAATTTTGATCAATTTTCTAGTTACTTTATAATATGCTGCATGCAATATCCATGGGCCAAAGCTCTGAATATTGGGCTTTAATGATGACTGTAAGAGGCCCAAAGGGGTATGATTTGGATTGATAATATTCAAATATTGAATATTGTTCACGCAGACGGAGAGTTATTATATTTTGACTATTTTCTTCTAACTTGTAAGCCCAGTTGGTTAAATAATTGTCTGTTCGATTTAGTTCAAGTTATGAATTTGAAAAGTTTGAGGTGTTTGTGTTCTAAGCTCATAAAATAAGTGCATAATTATACATTTCTAAGTTGTCAACCAAAGATATGTTACTTGATATTGTCTTCTAATTTGATTGACATAGTTAACCATCTTTTTATATAGACTTACTAGTCGATATGACATGCTTTTTCTGCGTGCATATAATAAATAATATTTCACATTTTAAAAAATATATATAAATCAATACGTCACATTTATAAATAAAATGAAACTAACTTATGGACATTATTGGCATAACAATAAATTAATGTCGTGGCATAAATAATCTTTCTTTGTAAATAAAAACGAACTTTTCTTTTTATATTAGTATAGATGCAGTTTCGTGGTAATTTCCTTCACAAAGAGAGAAGGATTTGATTCCCAAGCGGCTAAGGTTCAATCCTATATTATATTCCGTGTTTATGCGAGCATTCGAACCATTGTGTACGTCCAATTGTTTGCTATTCTATTAATCCCAATTTTTTTTTTAAAAAAAAATCTCTTTATTTATATTGTCATTATCTATCTTTTTAAATTATTTAGAATAATAACTAAAATAAATATGTTAAGCATAAACAAATCATCAAAATACAATCAATAGAATATTTTATTTTATGCATTCAATAAAAGCACATGCTAACTTCCGTAGCATGATAGAATTATTTAGGGGTTGTTTATTGTGAGAAATGACAGCATGCTGGTAATCTATTAGGCTCTAGATAAAAACCTGATAATTTATCCGAATTTAGGATTGTGATAGAATAAATATACAACCATATTCCAAATTCTATCCAATCGGATAAACACCATAAAAAGTTAATGACTTTATACAGAAGCAAACGAAACATTAGGTCACTTAATGTTCTAATGCTATATTTTATGGCACATAATAAGGTTGCATGCAACTACATCCATGTAGGCTTATAATATTATCCAGTTGACTTACTATCTATAGCGAACAAAGAGGACACGACATTATTAATATACATAATTTTTTGCCCTGAAATTTAGAATCCAGGCACAATCTAAGAAATTTAATTTTCACGTCGACCGACAATTATTGCACCTTTTATTTTCATATTATTTTTCTTGTAATAATTATAAATTCGAGATTTGAAGTTTTCTTATTCGTGCTAGTGATATTTGTAATATTATGTAAATATGAAGTATTTTGAACAATGCATATATGAATCGTAATTTATCGTATATCAAAATTTATATATCTTTGTTCACTTGTATGTGTTTGGGTTGGAATTGGATTCACCAAATCCACTAAAACCATTCCATGAAATTCAATCAAGAGTATTTTATGATTTGCGCTATTATAGTTATTAAATTTTAATGGGATATTAATATTTACGCTCCCTGACCTATTGTCTTTTTTGCATAAACCACTCATGTCTTTTGAAAAATTACAGAGACTATCCCTAATAGCCTTCAAAATAAAAAAATGTCCTCATTGACTCAGTCAATTTTAATATAATTTTTCAAGGACAGAAATGCCCCTCAATTGTATTTTTTTAATTATCAAAAAGTAGATGGGGTGTCAAATTAATGTTATTGAAAATGAGTAATATGACCTCATATATTTTTTTATTATTCATACAAAGTTTTAATTTTAAGTTTAAATTATTTAAGTTTTTTTTATCTTAAAAGGCTGTTAGGGATGATGTTTATAATTTTACGAAAAACATTATAGTTTGTATTTTTGGAGACAGGTGAAGAAGTATAAACGTAATTATCGTAATATAATCAAGAAAAATTGAGTAGCCGGCTAAGACAAGCCGACGATCGAATTGTGGCGGTAGAGGAGCAAAACGAGCCAAGCCACACGCGGGGAACATCTTTTCGTTCTGTTTATCATTGCGTGCTTGCGTGTGCGGGACGGTCGCGAGTCGTGACCGGCTCTCATTGATGGCGCGCTACTTTCGAGGCGCTTCGGGCTTTTGGAAGTTGAGGCGTAGCCTGAAAGGCAGGCAGCCAGGCATTAATTATTAATAGTTTCTTATTTATCTCCAGGCTCCAACCCATTCCATTATTTTATTATTATAGCTCATTTATTTATTTATTTTTTCAAAATTTTGTCAGTTAAATAATTTTGTTCAAATCCCCTTTTTTTATGAAGGACGAATTACCAATTTGCCCAAAGACTTTTATAAGCTCTTTTTAATTTTTCTTTTTTGTGGCGTTCAATTCACTTGTGTCGTAAATAGTTGGATGTTAAAACTTATTTTTAAAAACAAAATTTTAAATATTTGAATAAAATAAAATTTTGAAACTTACGAGATGTTAGTATAATAATTTTGTAATTAATATGATTAAAATAAAAAAGAAATTGTAAACTCCTTCCTTTTTTCTTAAGGAGATGATAAATTCCTAACATCTTTTCTTTTTATTTTATAAGCTCCTTATTGAAAAAAATTATTTAATATATTTCAATATTTTATAAAATATTTTTAAAATTTATAAGCTCATTAAGTTAATTGTAATTTTTTTATGCTTAACTTTTCTCACTTTAGTATAAGAATCGATGTAGCAAAATAAAAACAAAATATATTGGTGTTATCCTATACACAACCGCATCATGACCCTAAGTCCCTAACTATTTTAAAATTTAAACGTGAGTGTGTGAACTGATTGAAAAAGTTCTAACATCGAAATTGATACATATTTAAATTCAATTTATTTTTAGAAAAAATATCGACAATTTGCAACATCTCAGCAGCGACCAACTTCTTTTTCCTAGGCCAACGAGTTTTTTTTTATTAGGGAAAAAAAAAAAAACAAAGAAAGACAAGAAGAGCTTAATTTATATAATTGAAATTCTATTTTTTTAATCTGCCCCTTTTCTTGGTTTTAGACACAAATAATAATACCACGAACTTCATCCACCAACTTTAGGTATGAGTTTTTACATTATAGGTAGATAAAAGCCATAATATGTCTTTGACTTATTTCAACAACGGCAATGTTAAGGTCTTTATCAAAATCATTACAACAATTTTTTCAATTGAAATTTGAAATTATAGCAGTATAAATTAATTATGCCAAGAAAATTCATCGACACCCTCACTATCTTTAACCGTGGAAAAAATAATCTGAATTAAAACGGCAAAAATAAAAGCACATCGAATAGTAACTATTTATTCATAAAAAAAATATTTATACAACCGACATTCTTTAATTTCACAAGTATTTTACCATAATTATGTTTTTCCTCTAATATTTAAGTTGCCAAATTTAGGCAATAATAGTAACATGTTGAATAGCATAGTCAAATGTTGCATTTTCCATAGTTGCTGGATCCACTAGAAACACAAATATGGTACACAATTCCCCAATAAAGAATTAAAAGCGTTAAAGAAAGTAATGTATCCATCCACCCACATGGGCTAGCTGGACAAGAAACAGATAGCTGTTACTTTCAAAAATCATAATCATAACCAATAATAAATAAATCCGAAAAAGAAGTTTTTTTTTTTTTTTTGGGTGAAGCTTAGGAATTAAATCAAATTTAATTATGATGGAGTGATGGTTTAATATTAATACGGCATAATCTGAAGAGAATTTTTATAAAAATGGCTACTGAGTGGGCTTTTAAGAATGAGGAATCTCTATGCAATGAGTATGTTTGAAGAAAAGGACCCCACACGTATGAAATGATAGTGTGTGTGAAGAGGCATTTTGTGTTTCAGAGCTGCCATTAATTACCCAACATTGAGTTTTCCCAAGCTCTTTCAAACGCTATAATAAAATAATAATATAGAAATACGAAGATTAGACAAAGGGAAGCTGTGGTTTTCACCCCAACCCCTTACTTAAATAGTGCTCAAGATTTTCTTTTAATGGGGTAGAGGGGTTTCGGTGTCTCATTTGTCACAAAGGGTTGAGTTTTGGAATCTTCCGGTGGTTGAAGTTGGTGTCAGAACAACTGGGTTTCTGTTCATTTTTGGAGGGGTTGACCTAAATTTGGTGTCTGAATCCAGAATTTTATAGTATTTCCTCGGAGCCATTTTGCTCCGGGACTCAGATTTTGGGGCAGTTGTCATATGTGTGGGGTGGGTTCTTCAGGGATAACAAGTGGGAAAAGGGCAATACTTTGGTTGAGGATTTTGCTGCATTAACTGCAGTCTTGATAAGAAAGTCTTTGTGACTTCGGTTTCTACTACAGTTTCTGCTTTCTTGACTGATTTCCGAGTGCTAGTGTATAATTCTTTCTGCTTTCTGTTGGATTATATGTGAATTAAGTTTCTGCAGTTTTCCGGGTTGGTTAATGGTGCCTGAGGGAATGAGCATTGGGTGTTTGCTCAAAGATCTGAGTGGGAATTGCTGATAAGTTTAGATTTGGGGCCTGAGACGAAGTGGTGTTGACCAGAGGTTTTGAGAAGAGCTGAGATTTGGGTTTGTGATTTGTGGCTCTTCAAATTTGAAACGCATTGATCTTCGTTGAGGAAATTCTTTCATATCCTTCCTGAAATTGGGTTATTGAAACTTCTTCACCTGGCTTGCATATTGTAGAGATGGCTTGTGTGAAGTTGGGATCCAAATCAGATGCATTCCAGAGGCAAGGGCAGGCCTGGTTCGTTTCTTGGCTTCAAGTTATTTGTTTGTTGCTATTGACATAGTATTTCTCATTTGCTTGAAACTTTTTATCGACCACCGTAACTACGCTCAATCACTTATGTTGCTTATGTTGTTTCCTCCTGTTGGGTTTTTTCTCTTAGCAAATGATTGTTGATCCATGGAAACTTCTTTGTATCTGCATCATCAAGAATGAACTTGGTCAATTCGGCCTTTGAGTTTTTTTACTTCATTGTTTTCCCTCTTTCACTGGCCTGAAAATGTCTGTGAAAACTTAGACGGGTCCAAAGTCGAGAACCTTGATTTGAGTTGCTGAGGCTGTTTTATGTCCCAGCACGGATGTATGATTTTAATTTCACACGAGCTTGAGAAAAACAAATAGTCTAATGGTGTAGACTTCCTATCAGATTGACTGTTTGTGTCTTATGACTTCTTAATTATGTGAGAGATTGAGGGTGCTCTGTGTGGCGGTCTTTGATGTGGAAGGGGTGACCACCCTTCTAATTTTTTCTCTAGATAGCTTTCTAGGTAAGAACTTAATCTTTCTTGTCTTGGTTTTGCTTCTGTTGCATCTGTTTCTAGGCTGACATTTTTGTGTCTGCTATATTGAGTTTGGTTATGTCCACTTCGAAAGGAATTCTCACAAGGAGTATAGGCAATATTTGTACCAGCAAGTCCGTTGCATCTACCATTTGAGTTTGCTAGGACCACCGTTTCCTGAAAAATACTGATGGTGCTTGCTTTAGTTTCAAATCACATTTATGTTGCAGAAGTGCACGTTCACTTGGGGGTGTCAGTTGTGCTACTGCATGCTGAATTCAACATGTAGAAACATAATAGAATTTGATAGTAGCTGAAGGTAGTGCTTTCATGTATATGGTGTTTGGTTTTTTGACTGCTCTCTTCCCTTAATTGTAGGTTTTGCACAACCGGTCTCCCAAGTGATGTGGTTGTTGAAGTTGCGGAAATGTCCTTCCACCTTCACAAGGTATTGTTTTGTTTAGATTGATACTGACTCCTGTAGAATGAACGTAACAATCATTTAGTTTCAATGTTTTTGTTTAGTATAACTATGGGAATTAACATCTAACAAGAAAGCATGCAAAAGAAAACCCTCTTTCAAGATTTTTTAATTTCTCTAAACTGTATTTATCCATTTCTTTAGACATTTACCACAGAAATTATAATATATCTTGATATACTGCTATGGCATCAGTGTCTTAGTGAATTCGGCTTGTCTATTGTAGTTTCCATTACTTTCAAGAAGTGGGGTCATGGAAAGACTCATTGCCGAGGCATCTGAAGGAGAAAACGGCTGTGTCATTAAGCTTTCTGACATTCCTGGTGGAGCAAAAACATTTGAACTTGTTGCTAAATTTTGCTATGGGGTTAAACTGGAACTTACTGCTGCAAATGTTGTGTACCTTCGATGTGCTGCGGAGCATCTTGAAATGACTGAAGAGTATGGGGAGGGCAATCTTATTTCTCAAACTGAAAACTTCCTCAATCAGGTGGTTCTGCGGAGTTGGAAGGACTCGTTGAAAGCACTCCAGACCTGTGAAGATGTTCTCTCTTTTGCTGAAGAACTCAATATTCCAAAAAGATGCATTGAATCTTTGGCCGCCAAGGCATGCACCGACCCAAATTTATTTGGGTGGCCTATGATGGAGCACGGTGGTCCCATGCAGAGTCCTGGAGGAAGTCTATTATGGAATGGAATAAGCACGGGTGCTCGACCAAAACATGCAAGCTCAGATTGGTGGTACGAGGATGCATCAACTTTAAGTTTACCTCTGTACAAAAGGTTAATTTCTGCCATGGAATCTCGCGGCATAAAACCAGAAATACTTGCCGGCTCCCTTAATTCTTATGCGAAAAGATACTTACCAGGTCTAAATCGGCGTCAGGCTGCCAGTGAGTCCAGCAACCGTCTTGCACCAGTGGGATCGGTAGCCTCACTTTCGGAAGAGGAGCAGAAACTTCTGCTTGAAGAGATTGATCAGTTACTTCCGATGCAGAAGGGTCTAGTCTCAACAAAATTTCTATTTGGTCTACTCAGAACTGCCAAGATTCTTCGAGCAAATCCCTCTTGCATATCAAACTTAGAGAGAAGAATTGGGATGCAGCTTGATCAGGCAACTCTTGAGGATCTCTTGATGCCAAATTTTTCTTATTCCATGGAGACTCTGTATGACGTGGATTGCGTACAGCGAATTCTCGAGCATTTCTTGGCCATGGATCAGGTAGTTGGCGATGCATCCCCAGGTTCAGTTGATGATGGCCAATTAATGGGATCACCGTCACTGACGCCAATCACAATGGTAGCCAAGCTGATTGACGGATACCTTGCGGAGGTTGCCCCAGATGTCAATCTGAAGCTCCCCAAGTTTCAGTCTCTTGCTGCAGCTGTTCCAGAGTATGCACGACCCTTGGATGATGGTCTTTATCGTGCAATCGACATTTATTTGAAGGTAATAGTTCTGCCAATACTCGCTTTTGACTTTGCAGCATATGGGCCTCAGAGAATTTCATAAAAAGCTTATCATCGTTTTTCCATATGCAGTCTCATCCGTGGTTGGCAGAATCCGACAGAGAACAACTCTGCCGGCTGATGGACTGCCAGAAACTCTCTCTGGAAGCTTGCACACACGCTGCTCAGAATGAAAGGCTGCCTTTAAGAGTAATAGTCCAAGTCCTCTTCTTTGAGCAGCTGCAATTGAGGACATCAATTGCCGGCTGCTTCCTAGTCTCTGACAACCTCGACGGCTCAAGACAATTGAGAAGTGGCTTGATAGGGGCGAACGATGGCGGGTGGGCCACAGCGGTGAGGGAAAACCAGGTCTTGAAAGTGGGTATGGATAACATGAGAATGAGGGTCTCTGAGCTGGAGAAAGAATGCTCAACCATGAGGCAAGAAATCGAGAAGTTGGGTAAGGTTAAAGGGCCGAGCACTTGGGGGAATGTTTCGAAGAAGTTTGGGTTCCGGTTGAAGTCTCAAATGTGCAGCGCTCAAGAGGGGTCCGTCAGCAAGCAGAACAACGGGAACGTGAAAATTGAGAAGGCGAAGGAGAAACACTTGGGAAAGGAAAAGAAAAACGTGGTAGATTCAGATGAATAAGATTTCTTGATTGTTTATTTGTTGCCATTTTTTGTTGTTGCGTGTCATGTAACTTAGATAGACTGCAAATGTACTTTAATGTAACTTGTAACAGTTCATTTCTCCTCAGGCTGCAGTTAAGAAAACCAGCCAAGCTCTTCCCTCTTTTCTGTGATCGATCATCTTGAATTTGGTGTTTACGTGGTTGGGTTATATATATTAAGTACTTGTAATTCTTCAGCTTCATATATTATAGTGGAAGATGAGAGGATTCCTGAGTCCAAAAGACAAATGCGTGGACTATCAACTCCCAATTGCCAATTACATACATATTGCTATCAAGGGTAATACGCACAAATCAGGAGAAGTTATTATTTGATAAAGAAAGATTGGGATTAGACGATATCTTTGAAAATGAAACCATATATTAATACTTTAAATATTAACACAATAAAGAATATGCATCTCAAATACTCGATGCATGCAAAAAGAATAGTATGACGCTCGATTCTGTCCAAAAATTTTATTGTACTAAGTAACATAATCAACCCCAAAAACGTTAAAAGTCTGACTTTTGCAAACCCGTTGAAGAAAAAATGGGCATGCATTAGTCATAGGGTGGCATAGCAGCTCTATGAACATGTGAACGGGAGGGAAGATCTGGACAGATTTCAGCAAAAGAATTCAATCCCATACTCTCCAGTCCAACCTATGCTCTATCAAGTTTTGCTGCCAATAACATATCTTCTTAGCCCCAATAGAATTAAAGTCAAATTCATTCATTGCTAAGGCATCAATGCTCAAGAATGCTGCTTATTTACTGAAAAATCGAAACTCCCAAGTTGCCTGCCTAATCTCCACATTTCACATTCTGTGTCAACTTCTTGCCTACGTCCAATGAGTTGATCATTGACTATTGCGCCACTCAAGAATAATTTAATTTTCCCAATTGTCATATTATTGTTTTATGGGGAAAACTTATAAGTAAAGAGTGTGTAGAGGAGAAAAATGAAAGTATCTCCTTGTGATATTGTAAATAAACAAATTATCTACTTATGTGTGTTTTAAAAAATGATTTAATTTACCCCCGTATTTTTTAAAATGAGACAATTTACAGGGAGGTAAATTGCCCCATTTTAAATAACACAGGGAGGTAAATTGCTAATTTTTTTTTTTCATAAATGGATAGTTTGCTCATTTGCAATATCACAGGGAAGTAAATTGCATTAAACTTAGTAGATATCTATCTAATAGGACGTTTCATATTCGGATCCTATTGGGTGCAAATTTTCTCAAACCAGCGTCAACCAGGAGCTGTGAGCGAGAATTAATCTTCAGCTTAGTAAGACGAGAGAACTTATTGAACAAAAAAAGAAAAAAAGTGTGGATCAATACGCATCAGTGATTTTATTTATTTTTTTAAAAAATATTATTAATAATTAATAATGAGTAAATAATTATTGTGAGTAGTTTATAATATTTATGAACACTTGGAAATGTGATTGTTACTAAGCAAGACAAGCCAACTAGATCCCGACGGCCGCGCTCTTTTCTGGACTTTGGAGATTCCAATTCCACGATAATTCCTAATCCATGTGGCCCCACCTGCCGAATACTTGGGATCGAATTTCAGCCGTCCAATACACTAACCGCTAGGATGCACGTTCAATGGACCAATCACACGACACGACAGTCCCCGGGTCGGATAGTTGAATTTCTGCGCCGTCTGATTCGCGATTCTTCCCCTCCGCTGAATCTCAAAACTCCCACAATCAGTACTTACTTCACCGCTGATTGCTGGTCAACGGATACCAATTACTGTTTTATATCAGGATAAATTACGTCTATTTTTCCTGAAATTTAGTATAATTATAAATACTTTTTTATTATTTGAAAAATTATAAATACCTCCTTAAGGTTTGTAATCATCTAATAAATAATTCATTTTCATCAATTTTTATGGGTGAACTGATCAAAATGCCCTTATACACTACATTATTTTTATTTAATTCTTAAAAAAATTTTGGACTATAATGTGCAGGGAGAGATTTCTTAAATTTTTTACACAGAGGAGCAATAATGCAATTTGCCTTAACCGATTTTTCTATAATTTTAATTAAAAATTAAGGAAAAAATGGTCAAGTTTAGCCATTTGGTTAAAAATTACAAACCACAGGGGTATTCGTAATTTTTCAAATAACAGAGAATATTTGTAATTATGCCAAACCTCAAAAGAGATAAATGTAATTTACCCTACATATTATTTGCTACTATAGATAAGAATTTTACATTATATGAATATTAACCATAATTTAATATAAAAAATACATAAATCTTCTTTATGTAATTACAAGTATCCATATTTTATGGATTTCACATTTGACTCCACATAAATCTCACCGGATTAGTTATGATTCCCTCAAGATTTATTTCTTTTTAAGTGGATTTCATTTATATTGGCTGATTCCACATGTTAAATACTATCAATTTCTTTTTTGAAACCAAGATTTTCAGATATTTTTAAAGTAAAATTAGTAAGCAAAATCGGGTCATAGTAAGAAATACAAAATCACGCAGTAGCATATTTATTGGAAGTAAATCCAAAAAAAAAAAGAAGAAATATATATGTGATAATATTAATTAGGGTAATGAGAACAGCTGGAACCAGCACTCAAATTCCAATTCACACAGAGTCAAAATTCAAAGTGGTAGAATTCACCTACATAATTATCTTTCCCTTACAGTAGTCTTATGAAAAGGATTTAAGGGCTCATAAATCTCACATGCAATCGGACTCTTATTTCTCCAGTCAACGCTGCGCACTATACTACCAAAGTTTTTGTTTCCTGCTCTCTCTACATTTCTACCACCGACGGAGTTTGTTGCCGATCGATACTACGGTGATCTCCGATTGATCAGGTCCTCTCTCTCTCTCTCTTCTGTTCTGTACATATGGTTTCTACGGTGTCTTGGATTTTTGTTTATTTTGTATTGTTTCTTCTGTATTTTAGTGCTGAAATCTGTTTGAATTTTCATATTGTCGTCAACCTCTACGTATATCACATATTGTAGTCGATCCGTGAGGTTGATGTCGTCGATTTCAATTGATTTAATAACATTTTATCAGTTACGATCCTACGTATGCATATAATTCGTCGTCTTTGGTATGACTTGGTTGATAGAGATGTACTGTGACGTTACTTGCTAGAAGATAGCATCTTGAGCCGGTCGCTAGATTTTTCTCAATCCCAGTGTTTTCCTATAAACACGCCCACGCATCTTCATATATAAAAGCTTTACTTGTCTGCCATTTTTCCTTTTTTCAATAGATTTTCAGGTATCATTTTCTGCTAAATATTTCATAATATAAGCCTGGTTATTTTCAGTGTTATGGATGTTCTCAGTGGTGTTTATATTTCCGAGACTTTTCCTTTAAGCCATCGCGATATACAGATCTGTTTCAGTCCTGACATCGCGTTTCGCCTGTTTCGATGCCCTAATTATGATCGGAATTTTTCCTAGTTAATTCAATTTTTCAAAAGCTGCCGAGATCGCACTTTGCTCTCTTCAATTACGGTGAACGTTATATTATCTTGGATTTGCAGGTTTTACGGGTACACAGGAAAACATGGGGACAGGCACCGAAGCCAATGGAGGAGGATCGTCGGGGCTAACCAGGAGGAGGGTGTGCACGTTCAAAAAAGACGATTTTCTCCCCGAGGAGTCGTTCAAGAGCTGGGGCAACTATACCAGTGCATTGAAACAGACTCCGTATAGGCTGGTGGACCGGATTTTCACCCGGTCGAGCGTTGAGGCGGAGCTGGAGGTGAAGGCGCGCAGTGGGAATGAGATGAAGAGGACACTTTCGTGGTGGGACCTAATGTGGTTCGGCATGGGTGCCGTCATCGGCGCCGGAATATTCGTCCTCACAGGCCTTGAGGCGCGTGAGGACGCGGGGCCGGCCGTCGTGCTGTCCTACGCCGTTTCTGGACTCTCCGCCTTGCTTTCTGTCTTTTGCTACACCGAGTTCGCCGTGGAAATACCTGTAGCAGGTAAGCGATTATATAAGCTTTTCTTTTGTCGCTTTTTGAGTTTTTTAATGTTCCAGGTGACAATTGAATGAGATATTTCCCAACTATTAGTAGTAAAAGGGGAGTTTCATTTTTTAAGGAAATTTAAGTAGTTTAACTTGGATTTACTGACTAAAATCACTTTAGTTTGATATGTTTACTCTGATGTTAATTCAATCTTCTTGAACTAAAAAGAATTTTAGTTAGTTAATGTTTCATACGTAAAATACTACATAACTCATACATAACCAATAAAAATATTAACAACAAAGTAACCATTGGAAATGTTTATTAATTTATATCGTCCATCTGGAAGATTAAGAGCTTCATCATTCCACTTTTTCTTGTGACAAGTTTTTTTTTTCCCTAACTAATAAACGATTTCTTGGTGAGTTATCTGTCTAAGATATACAAAGAAATTTTTCCACAAAGAAAGTGTTCTCCTTAATTTTCTACAATTTTTTGTCCCTACTTGCCCCTTTCAGCAGTCGTTTTCTTTGACATCTTTGAGCATACAAGGATACAGGATTTGACTTGCAACAAGTTGCTTATTGTGTTTTCTATCGAGAAAGGTGTTGTTTGTTGACTGGTAAAGCTGGGATGACTTCATAGTGAACATATAGTTCAATGTCGAATATAGGCCAACTCTTTTATGGGCCCAAATGGAGCCCAAGATAATTGGAAAATCGGCCTCCAAACTATTTGCCCAAAGGATATTAATTCTGTATGTTTTCTCATCTCATTTTGAATTCTCCAGGTGGTTCATTTGCCTACTTGCGGGTGGAGCTTGGTGATTTCGTGGCCTTTATTGCTGCTGGAAACATCCTGCTTGAGTATGTTATTGGTGGTGCTGCGGTAGCACGTTCATGGACATCTTACTTCGCCACACTCTGCAACCACAAGCCAAATGATTTCCGTATCCTGGTCCATGGTCTAGCCGACGGCTACAACCAACTTGACCCTATAGCTGTTGGTATCATGATAGTCATCTGTATAATTGCAGTTCTCAGCACAAAAGGCTCCTCACGTATCAACTACATTGCCTCCGTTGTTCACATGATCGTCATTCTCTTTATCATCATAGCTGGCCTCATCAAAGCAGACCCCAAAAACTACACTCCCTTTGCACCATTTGGCCCCCGTGGAATCTTCAAAGCTTCTGCAGTTCTGTTTTTTGCTTACGTTGGTTTTGATGCAGTTTCCACCATGGCCGAAGAAACCAAGGACCCTGCCAGAGATGTCCCCATAGGTCTTGTCGGCTCGATGGTGATCACCACTACCGTATACTGCCTGCTAGCAATAACTTTGTGCCTTATGCAGCCATACACAAGCATTGATGTTGATGCTCCTTTTTCAAGGGCATTTGAGATGGTGGGGTGGAGTTGGGCTCAGTATGTAGTTGCTGCTGGAGCACTAAAGGGAATGACATCAGTTCTGCTCGTTAGCGCCGTGGGACAGGCCCGCTACCTTACCCACATTGCCCGTACCCATATGATGCCCCCGTGGTTTGCCAAAGTTGATCCCAAGACCGGAACACCCATCAATGCCACCATTGTCATGCTTGCTGCTACTGCAGTCATCGCCTTCTTCACAAAACTTGACATCCTATCCAATCTACTCTCAATCTCAACACTCTTTATTTTCATGCTTGTAGCCCTTGCCCTTCTTGTTCGTAGATTCTATGTCAGTGGAGAGACATCACCTGAACACCGCAACAAGCTAATCGCTTTCCTCACCCTAATCGTTGGATCCTCAATTGCCACATCTGCTTACTGGGGAATTAGCAAGTCAGGTTGGATTGCCTACTGCATCACCGTACCCATTTGGATCTTATCTACCGCAGGACTCTGGTTTTTTGTTCCCCCAGCCCGTAATCCTAAGCTTTGGGGAGTTCCCTTGGTGCCTTGGTTGCCATCAGCTTCCATCGCCATAAACATCTTCCTCCTGGGGTCAATAGACAAGCATTCATTCGAAAGATTTGCCGCGTGGACTGCATTCCTCCTGGTTTACTATCTCTTCTTTGGGCTGCATGCATCATACGATACTGCCAAGGCCTTTGACGTGAAGGCTGGGAAGGAGGGAATGTATAGGAAAGTTGAAGAGGGTCAGGTATCATCATCAGCTACTATCTCTGGATTTGATGGTGTAGATGCCAGAAATGCCCCTTCTGCCCCAGCCCCCTAGACTAATTTCCATCTAGTCTTTCTAGTGTGCATATTATATCTCGTTTCTTCAATTTATCATTTCTAGCTTGTATGTATTTCAATTTCATAAAGATGTTACTTGTCCAATTGAGAAGCAAAAGTATTAGACAGCTGGTGAGCTGAAGACAACTAAACATTTCTATACACAGTAAAAAAAAGAAAATATATCATTGGAACAGTAATAATTCAAAGAAATCACCACACAACAGACCCCTCTCCAAGAGAAAATCCATACAACAATAATCAGGAAGTAGAAACCTCCAAGCTTAATCCCTCCCACTCAATAAAAAGGAGAGAAAAAGGCAAGACAATAAATAAACCCCACAAGGTATCTCTAACAAAATAGCGCGGCATTATGCCTCTATTTTGAGAAGAGTGTTCAGTGATGTACTGTTGAAACGCTGTGCAAGGCCTCGGATCACAAGGACAATGACATCACGGAGATGTCGGGTCTGTACCATCAAATCTACTTCATTCTCACTGTCGACAACAATCCTAAGACGATGTTGATCATTTCGGAATAGCTCAACCTGCACAAGATATACGTAGTATAAGCCTTTTGTGGTCCTTTCACTTTCCTAGTAATATTTATGATGCATCAGATTTAATTGCACTTGCATTAATAGTTCTGGGTGATAGAAGAAGCCACACATACATGGAACGGTGGAGCATAACTTCCACGAATTTCTGTCGTTGGAAATGAGGTCTTGGAACCAGGTTTTACAACCTTGACTCTTTTTCTATTCACTTCCAGGATTCTTCTCTCGAGACTTCCCACTCCAGGAACCTGCAACGATGCACAAAATGTTGCCATAATGAGACTCAGAAATTTTATATGTTTCTTGACGACACTGAAGCTGGTAGAGTAGTGGAGAAAAGAGTACCCTTTTAGCAGACCGATCCTTGTCGCACAGGGCCTGTACCGGAACCACTTAAAACATAAGTTTGGCAAAAATTTTAAGCACTAAAACAAATTATTGAGAAGAGGAAATACCTCAAACTTCACTGATCCAAGATCCAGCTTCTGCTTCACTTCTTTATGAACATCAGGCTCTGCAAGTAGAAGAAAAACATTGATAACTCATGAAAATGGAAGGTGCCCATATCTAATAAACCTTGAAGAATGACCACAAGTCGAAATAGTAGAAATTGAGAAACACAGAATGTATTTACCGACTGCAATTGGGTCCGTTGATGCGGAAACGGGGTGTCCCTCAACTCCATCATCTCTTACTGGTGTGTATATAGCAACTAACCTGTAGCCTACATCATCAACATTTGCCTCATACATCCTTCCCGTCTCCCCTGCGGTCACAATTCAACGTGCGCAAATGGAGAAATCAGATATTATCATGAAACCTAATCATTTTGTTCTTCGTTCCCACTCAACTTTTCTTTGTGAAGAATAATGGCTGAATCAGCCAAGACATACTATACCAGGAATAGAGATGAGGTCAGGACTTCCAACCATTGATCTAAGCCACTGAATCCTACTCTTGCCTTCCTTTCCCCCACTATAAACGCCACGTACAGCATATAAATTTGTGTGGAAACCTCGACCCTCAATTTCCAGCTTGTCCATTCTAGGAACTCCTGAATACAACAGACAGCAAACACTTCAGCATTCAGCTACAAGGTTCAATTAATTATAGACCAAAACTTGTAATTAATTTTACATAGTAAAAACCTGGTAAAACTGAAGAAGTTTCAGCATATGCTGGCTCACTTGATCTTCCAAACACATCAGTAACTATGCATTCACATCTCAAATAGCGACCAATGTCCTCAAACCGTACTTTATAGGAGCAAGACCGCTGTGATGGGAATGGCTCAAACGACTTCTCATTTTCAGGTTCAGATGAGAAAAACCTACAATTTTGGCATCACATGTCGGTTGACATTCATTAAGTGGATGCTTGAGAAATTAGAAGTGAACAGGAGATAGACATTAAATATCCCACTCCTTTCAAGAACTTTCCACTAAAAAACTACAAATGGATCAAAGAGTTTGAATAATGTTCTTGGTGCAAAGACTAGATAAACCTCTGCACTATCACAGAGCGCAAGGTAACAAATTCAGAGAGAAAGCCATCATGGGTAAGAACAGCATATGCTTTAAAGATATCAATCAAGTTGGATGCAGAGATATACCACTGATACTTCACTTCTTTCTTGTACTTTCCCCAAACAAGCTGTTGATTTTCGCTCTTCGGAATAACTTCAAGAGCAGTCAATACTTCTCCTTCAACAGCTTTACCAGTGAGCGCTAGCATCTCAACTCTTGGCAATTCTGATATAAAAGGTGCAAATTCAGATAAATCTAACAACAAAAGTAAATGCTTTACTTATAGGTAATGCAATTTTTCCCATGACAATAAATCAGAAATTATGTCATTATAATTTCACAGTGAGCATTATGCCATCCGTTGCTTCAGAAGAGAATACACAATGATAAGCATGTAGGATATGCATTCTTATGGCTATTCTTGAGTAACTACCCCATAACCATCGACTCCAGAGAGATGGATGCCAGGGTGACCGATATCGTTAGTCATTACTATAAACCCAAGTATTGACCATTTACAAATAAAAAATAGTGATTTAATGTTTTACATTCTATATAACTTAGCAAGAACCATCTGAGTTCAATTAGTACTAGAATAAGTTGGTCATGATTCTTGAGGATTAAAGGTATAATGCGTGACTACACAACCCTTTCGGAGCTTATTACCAATATAGAGCTGCTTTCAGACAGCAATGTTTTTAGATCAATACCTGGCAAAATTATGTCACTGGGCTCAGATAATCGAAGTTCTCCAACAACTGAATCTGAACGAACTGGTGTATATCTGCAAGATGCATGAAACATATACTTGAATAATCAATCACCAAGAAACAACAAACAGATCCAGTATCTACGAAGCATTTTAAAATACTTCGCTACCAGTGAATAAGGAAAAGCATAATACATTTGAGTGTTTTTATACTCACATATATACCTAACCCCAAATTTTTAAAACATAGAATATTTAGTTCCATATTCTAATATGATCAGCAGGGCAGGCAATGTAATCTTTTAGGAAAAAGTTTCCAACATACTACTACAATGAAGCGAACTTACATTAGAGATTTATAGATCATAATAATAAGAAAACAACTAGAAAAGATTCTTAAAACCCACAATTGACTCCTTCAACGAAAGAACTGCTGATGGAAATTTCTTTGTTGGTTCCATTCCAATGTAGAACTTCTTCTCATATGCAAGACCATAAAGCTATCAATTCTTTTTCCAGATTGGAGTTCTATTAAAAGAAGTCTATGGGACCATATGGAAGTTTGTCCCTATTTTCACTATTGTATTAGGAATCGCACTAGGTGTACTCGTAATTGTTTGGTAAGAAAGAGGAATATCTGCAGGGATACAACAACATATTGGACCCAAATACGCCACATTGTTCTCAAGTGAAAATAATAAGAGAGCTAGATTGATTACCCAAACAACAATCTGTAGTTATAATCTTCATCTGAGACTTCATAAGTTTTAGAATTAGCTCCTTCAATAAGAACAATCTTTCCATCATCGGATTGTCTATACCAGCTAAACAAGCTTGCTCCTTCATATCCACCAAAATATTCTCCTTCTCCATAATAGGTGCTTGAAGACAACTTTTTCACACAAACACTAGATACTGCTGGAACGGCTGCCACATAATATCATTTATACAGAATTAAATATGAAGAAGTTCGGAGCATGAAAAATGATTGAGGTGATATGTCTGCGCAATTGAGGAAGAAAGGTTAAATACTTACAACACATAGGAGAAAGAGATCAAGAGAGGGAGTAATAAGCTACAATATACTATAAGCTTTTTTATTAATCTCTGGCATAGTCGATGCAGAAAGGGGGGAGAAGGAAAAACTCTTATGAATAGCATTTATGAAACCAGTTATTCAAGGAAACAATTTGTAGATCAAATAACAGCGCACGAGGGAAATCAGATTCTACCTGGAATAACTGGAGACTCACAAATTGATACCAAAGGCTTTCCACGTTTCCCATCTGATCGTGTTGGCACCCAATACAATGCTAAATAAGTCCCCACATCTTCAACAGATGGAGTATGTGTTCTGACCAGAAGTAATTAATTTAATAAGATAGAATGTCGGGGATTTCATGAGATGGGATTAACTTCAATAGAAACTTACAATGTCTGCCCACGTATATCAACATTTTCACAATTGTTTGCCAGTTCCATTAGGGCAGGTTCATGAAGCTTATCCTTTGCTCTGAACCAAATATACTTCCCAGCTCCTTCTTGTCCACCAAAATACCTTTTTTCAGGGACCACTTCCTGGCCCTCACAGCACTCAGGAATCACCAATTCAACACCTAGAGGATCCCCTGAATTTAAGGATTATGCTTTTAGACATGGGAGCATAAGGCTCTACATGTATTGCAGTATGCAAGAGATAAGTTGATGTGTAGAAAATCACAATAGCAACAATGATAATAATAGTAATAGGAATCCAGAGATGCAGGCATGGATTGCCAGCAATCTCAGCCAGACGGCACCATAAGGATAGAAGCGTCAATAAAGAAGGCAATACGTTATCAGGGGATTTCAAGCTTAGGTGAAGGAAGAGTTCAACACCAGGAAGCATGCAAGAAAATTGAACAGAAAGGGACAGCACTGAACATTTTTGCATGCAAAATAAACTACACCAGTTAATGGAGACAAGGATGTAAAAGTAGTTTCGCAAAAACAAAGATGACTGTTGTGGAAGATCCTTGAACATATAAAACAAATGAACTGCTAACCAGGAGCAACAGGATGAGAAACCAGTGTCTTTGGGCTGCCCTTCATGCCATCAACACGGACAGGTGTATAAACAAGTTCCACACAATCTCCTACTTCATTAAAGGTTAAATCTAGAAATTCTGCAAGGCCAAATCCAAGTTATCAGATCCATGAAAATATATTTTCTATATTAAAAAAAAGCAGAACATATGAAGATAGAGCAAACAAAAGCAGAAAAGTATCTACCTCCAACATGAAGTTTCTCACGCAGACCATTGCCCTTCACTCGGAACCATTCGTACAAGCAATCTCCCTTCAACCTGAAAAATGAAGATCATTACATCTGATACGATGATCTTGAAGTTTGTAAAGAGGCAGTAGTTGAACTATAAATCAAGGCTTTATACAGAGGCTTACCCTCCACTATAAGAAGCGATGAAGCTCAAGTGTGTTCCTTCAACCAGGGAGCCATGAAATTCAAGTGACCGGCATGTTGGGGGTCCTAAAATGAGAATTTGCTCCGTAGTTCAATTTTCATGTGGTGAGAGAAAACTAGCATGTTTCATAGATAGGAAAGTGAAGTCCAGTTCCCTAAAATTGTTACCTGGCACAATTGGTCCAACTTGTTCAGAAAGGACAATAGGACCACGGGCCCAGTCACTTCGGATGGGCTCACAGGAAACTGATATGAAGAAGCCTATATCATCTACAGAGAGCATGTATGATGAAGAAGTTGCACCACTTATTTCACTGTGAGTACCATTCGAACTAGTCTGCAACAGCATTATTGCAAAATTTCAAGTTATTAATTGTGAAATATGCCAATTAAATACAAACTTGTGTGGAGAAAATGCTATTAAAATTATCAGCTGTAGCTATAGTGAAACTCTACCGTAACTTGACAAGATCGAGAAGAGAAAGAATATGGTAACACTACGCTAAATGAAATTAAGTACCCGGAACCAACGGTAAATTGATTCTCCCTCTTCACCACCCCAATATTTCTTTTCAACATTTAGAGTAGTGCCTTCAGTAGCCGTCCCGTTAATTTGTAAAGAAAGCAGCCTTGGGCTTCCTAATATGACATAACATGGAGGGGAAAACATGTTAGAGTAACCTCTATATCCACGAAGATGAACTTTTCATTATTGACAGCTTCATGGAGTCTTGTATCAAATAATGCAGAAAACAAGGATGAAATAGGCACTTAATATCCTGTCAAAATTAGATAAAACATCTGAAGAACTCATCATCAAAGGAAGAATCTTGAAAGAACTAAAGCAATCAATAAAATTAGAGTCCTCCCCCATCAGCATTATCAATGTTATTGGAAATGGAAATCAGCTGTCAGATTCTGCAGAAAAGAAATGGAAAGGAGGACAGAAAACTCGCAGTGGAAAGCCCCAAAAGCAACAAAATCCTATGTCATAAAAACACAGTATGGAACAATTAACAGCAATAAAGAGAACAGCCTATATTTTCACTGCAGGCTGCAATAACCAGACATTTTGGTTTTAGCTCTTTCCAAGTGCTAAATAGCCATGCCACATTGTTTACATTCAGAAAAATTTCACAGGTAAAACAAGTACAGTTCCAATAAGAACTGCAGATGAAATCAGATCTCAACGACCAGAACTTAACTTGCTTATGTAGTTACCTGGACGAACACGTTCTTGTCCAATGCAAGTTCTTGGTTCACCAGCAATACCATCATTGCGCACTGGAGTACACGCAAAAGATATGAATTTACCAATGGCATCTTTGGGAACTCGATATTGAAGGAGACCTGAAACCTCAGGTATTATAGTACCGGAGTCATTTTCAACCTGCAGGGGGTCAAGAAATATATAGCTTAAAACCAAAAGCGATCAAGGAAAGGTTATCGTAGAACATACACCAAATGGTGAGGTAAATTTCTTTTTCAAACGTGTGGAATTTGTACAAGCATATATATGCTCCAAACTACTGTTTCCTTGGCAAATTAGCCCATTAAACTTTTTGGCGGTCTCTTCAAATCAAAATAAGACAATGACAGGATTCACCCTACATGGGGCAGAAATTTATTAGCTTAGTCCACAAATATTTTAGGCTGATTCATACTTCAGGTGATAAGTCCTTTGCATGTTTTTGCAGCTAATCTGCTAATGCTGTTAGCAGCGTAATGCTTGAACTTACACATCAGGTAAACAGGTATTTATAGTTGCTGATGTTTATTAGATTTAGTTTATATTCCATTCTAAGGCCCTTCATTGACGGCAAAAGATGTAAGGTGTATGGTTTACATGGGACAGGTCTGCAGTATTAGCATACCTCGTGAAGATACCAATTATAGATACTTTTCCCCTCATGACCGCCAATATAACCATATGATGCTGTCAACACTCCACCTTCGGAGTAATCACCAGTTATAGACAAAAAGTTGAGACTGGGGGGAAGAGCTGCATAAATAATAAATACATGTTAGAAATCATTTTAGAAAAGTCAGCCAACCACCAAGTCTTCACTACTAGTTTAAAGACGTGCAAATAAAATGAGAATGATTATACATAAGGCCAGGGCTACAACAGAGGGCGTACAAGCATAGTTTGGGAACTAGACATCAGATCAAAATGCTTAAACTCAAATTAGCATGGAAAGTTTACCAGAGATCTTATAAAGCAGTCGCCTTATAAGACAAGAACTCAATTGATTCAGGCAATGTGGAAGCGTGCCTTATTGAAAAACTTTTGGGGAAGCAAAATGAAATGGAGTAAAAGATAAACAACATAAATGTAATATAATGAAAATGATAGTTAGATTAGATAAAGAACAAAAGCTGCTGTATATTTTAGAAAACAGCTCTAGCACAGTGAAAGCCAAAATCCCTAGATAGATGACAGAAACTCTTTTATAATAGTTCAAAACAATGATTTTTCATAGGGTTCCCTCCAATAGTTACGGTCACAGTTGGCATAACCATGACTTCCAGCATTTTCACCAGAAAAACCGCACAAGTGGCAAAGAATAAATGCAAGTAAGAGTAGTTTGACTGTTGGAGACAGTACAACCATATTTTGAAAATCAAATAAAGAGAATCAAGACATTCAACAATATATAGATAATAGATAGCAACTAAAAGTAAATCCTAAGCAATAGTATGGGTGGGAAACAACCCTACTGAATTAAAGATAGGTACTTCTTTCATTCTTTTCTTTCTCAACACGTTAAATGCTCTTCGAAGTAAAGTATGATCAATTTCCTCTAATATCTTGTTCTGATAAGAATCAATCCCCTCTACTCATGAGAAATAGTTGTAGATAAAATGAACAATGGATATGCCTAAGAAACTTTACTAACAGTAAATCAAAGTACACAACAAAAAGTGGTCTGGCAGCTTCTGCAGTCTCCTGAATCGTTATCAAAATTAAAGGATAATATTGAAAAGAATATACTCACTCTCAACAACTGTATCAGAAATCACATAGGCTGGTTCACCAACTTCACCATCTGGAGTCATTGGTGTAAATTTTGCAACTATGTATTTGCCAACAGCTCCCAAAGGTATGCGAAATGCCTATGTAAAGGAAAATGCTAAGATGAAATCACAGATCACAACATGAGCTAAGACAAGATGCTGCTAATCATACCTTCGCAATTTTGGATGTGCTTAATGCTTCAAGACCATTTTCACCCTCAAAAGTAGAAGAACTGGTCTTGAACCACTGAACTCTACTAGACGCTTCTGTTCCTCCAGTAACAATACCAGTCACAGTAACCTTACTTCCCTCCTTCAGTTCACCAATTATCTTAATGTTTGTTACTCTTGGTGGAGCTGTGGTTTGAATACAGAAAAAAAGGAGTAAGATGGAATAGAAGAGATTAAAAATGAAACCACAAGAAATGAAAATAGTCAATTTACCAACCAAAGCAATTGCGACTGCAGTAAAGCCAAGAAAGAACTTTTGGGGAAACACTCATAAAGGAGAAGGAGAAAGAAGTTGAATAGCCAATATTATTCATAAAAACAAGCACTTTTTAGGTCTTGTAATGTTGCCACTCACTATTCTGACTAATAGCAGCCAACTCACAATAAAATTAGCTGTTACATACCCTGCTTAACTGTCTGGGACACTACTGACATAGACTTCCCTTCCTGCCCTGAAAATAGTCAAAATACAGGGAAGATTATTCGTGCGGCAAAAAAATGAAGACATAAAGCAGGCTAAGGAAGAACTGAAAGACTTGCACTATGTAAATGAACAACCTTCAAAGTTGACAGGTATATAAACAAATGTCAGTCGTCGTCCAACATCTTCTTTGGTCAGAGTGTATTCATTAGTACCCGTCAACACCAAGGTAAATTCTCTGCAAACACAAGATGAAGAAAGAAACTGACCCAGTTTAGAGAAATGAATAGCTTACCACTCTCCCACAAGAAAAATGAAAACAGAAAAGCTCCATGCTAAAGTTAATTCACCAACAGAGGGACAGCTTACTCAGAGAACCAACAAGTTAAAAGCATAACCAAGAGTCAAGACCAATTGAGACAATCAATAATAAGACTACTTATTGACTCAAAACACAGCTGAAATTTTCTGGTTTAAAAAGAGAAAGTTAAGAATACAACAAGTGGTCAATGAATTCATTTCCTTCATGACAGAAATAACACGGAAAAATGAACACCAACCCAGTATCCTTATCCTCACGCAACCACTCAAATGTGCTGGGGCCTTCTTTTCCTCCAAAATACTTGCCTATCCCTCTGATTGTATTTCCTTCCACAGCATCTCCAGTAACTTGTACATCAGCGACAGATGGAGGAGCTGCAAACAAAGAGCAATAAAGTACTTAAGAAAATAATGGAGTCAAAAAGAAAAAAGAAAGCAAATCTATAATAAAGTATTAATTTAGAAAGCCATAAAAGTTAGTCCAGAAAATTCAAAACTTAGCACTCAAGCACAAGCCATATAGTGATCTAAAAATAGGCAAATGAGCAGTCAAAGCTGCAGTTGGAATATATTTCTTGCAGAAAAACAAAGAGTATCAGGACTTGCCAAATTGATGCTTCATGGCCAGGCAGCAAAATGACCAGGATTATAAAGACATGCATTGATCAGGCATGACCATTTTTTTCTTTACTCAAAAAAGGTGCATCAACAGTTGTAAGAACAAGGTCAGCTTTCAGAAATTGCACTTGATCAAAGGAGCCAGTGTAACTCAAAATGGGAATTAGGGATAAACGCTACCAAACGTACCTGCTTTTACATAATCAGTGATTGCATATTGAGGTTCCCCTTTGGCACCTTCTTCAGTAACTGGTGTATACATATAAACCAAACATGAATCTACGTCGTCTAGCATCAGCTGATATTCTTCTTCTTCTGCTCCAGCAATTACAACAGGGCTGCTATTCCATCGTCTCCTAAGCCAACTGTGGAAAGAAATAATGGTTTTCTCGCACATGAAGAGGATAAGCATTTTTCTGCGAGACTGGGGGAATAGAACAGTCAAAATCTAAATGCTTCATATCAAAACATGGATGATCTCACCTAGCAACACCTTTCGCTGGAGTTCCTCCACACCATGCAACATCAACATAACCTTTAATTGTGTTTCCCTCCACCAGCTCCCCACGTACGTCAATCTTCATGACCTTAGGGATTCCAGTGCCTTCAGAAAGACACCCAGGAATAGTTATTGACAAGGAACAAATACATATCCACCAAATGAATTCGTCCAGATCATGTAAAACTTTGATTAAGTAAACACAATTGATATATTAATATGATGTTGATGATGACAGCAGCAGAAGTAACTCAGTCAATATCAAACAAAAAAAGAAGGGTGCATATCCAACATCAGGAAGCAAAGGATATTGAAGGACAAAAAACCATTGTTGTCAGAAAGAAAACATGAATAACAGACATCAAATAAACCACAAAATGAATAGAAGAGCAAGAGTGCTTAGACTAGTTTAAAAACATAAAAACATCCTTAAACTGACAGGGAACGCCCTATCTACCAAGGCCAGGCCACACAAGTGAAGGTAACTGGAAGTTGGGTCTTCTAGGGAGGAAGGCCACAACACTTTACACGATCAAGTTGTCATCATATTTTGAGGCATCAGGAAAAGAATTATATGAGTCATCATAGTACTAAGACTGGTTGACTTCAAGTTGCAATCAGACTCATTACATGAGTACTCCAACCCTTTGAGGAACTAAATGGCCACTTCTTTTGATTGACTGCTTTAGAGATAGCTAAAGTTTAAGGGAGGGATTGCCTGAAAGATATTTTTTATCTCATCTCATCTCATAAAATAATTCTCTTTGCATTTGAAAGAAAAAATAGAATCTAGAACATATTTTGCTACGATGAAAGAAAAAGACCATATTACATCAACTCTAATCATTACATTTTATCTCTTACCTACGACCTTTTATATATCGCATCAACTATCTTCATTATACTTTTACCTCACAGCCAAAAACATTAAAAATGCTTTCCATCTGACCCAGTTTACTTTGTTTTTGTCGTTGAGATGAGATAGGATGTCAACCATCTCTCCCTACACAATTCAAGCATCTATTCCTTTCATACTTTGCTTATCATGAATTTGGAATGCATGAACTGGCAGATTCTAGCATGCAAGCAAGATGATACATGTTGTTGGTATAGAATTTTGGCAAAATATAGCATCAAGTACATGGAAAATGTACTCATACTCAGCAATTAACCAATTTGTTAGAGAAACTATACCTGGAGAAACTGGTGAAGATATTGCAAAAATAGTGGGATATTCAGTATCACCGAGTATTGGAGTACACTCCACTTTCAAGATTCTGCCAACGTCATCATTCTTGGGAAAGTAGATCTGACATAGAGTTTTAAGGAAATTTTTTAACTTTCTAATGATTAATGAGAAATTGAATTGCTTGAAAACTATTGACAAACCTCTTTGCATGCGCCGGAAATTGGTGTAAAATTTGAAGGAGTTCGGTCTCCAATAAACCACTCATATTTCAAGTCCAATGCTGAACCACTATCTTCAGTTATGTCTCTAACAAACTCAAAGTGGCAACAGCAAGCATCTTCCTCAAATGGTTGGTCCACGGAAGCATGTTTAAGCAAGTATCCAGAAGGAAGTTGTTCCTTCCACTGTTCGAGCAGAAACTTAAACGTAGAATCTGTTAATATTCAAAAAACTCTGAGCATTTATTCTCGATGTTCACATCAGCCAGAAGCCTAGTCATCATCATGACTAGACATGAAGGATGAAATAAGGAAAATTGTTGAAAATCAAACAGGGGCCAACATTGAATTTATTGTTCAGAAAACATAAAATAAGAGTTATTTGCTAGATGCTTACCTACAGCTTGTTCCGGACGGCACAGTTCCCACCCACCCCGGATGCACAAGGCAGTGTGTGAAGGATAACGCTTGGCAATTGCTATCTCCTCTCGTGAAAGATCTGCAAGAATTTAAAAGAGGTGAATAGTAGAGGAGATGGTTAACATTAGCGAAAATAATAAAGAACAGATTTGGGGAATGGACGTTTAGAGCAGCAAGTAGGTGATAAACTCCAGAACGTGGTCCCAGGTGAAAGCAAGGAAATAAGAACAATGATAAAAGTACCAATTACCTACCAAGAGATGAAGTGATAAAGGGCGCAAGAAAAGAGCAATCGGCAGCCAAAAGTGTGACCAAAAACCAACTATCAGACTTACCCCTGTCATTGAACTTTTTCAAGGTCGGACCAACAAGCAATATGGAAGCAGCTTCAAGATGTGACACCTTAAGTATGGGGTTCTCCTCTACACGCAAATGCTGCAGATTTTACCGTGGTTAAAATATATGCACGTATATCATTTGGCAATCATTAACATGCTTAAAAACATGACCGAATAATACATCTACATGATGTAAGAACCACTCACTAACTAACCTTCATATGTTCTTCAGAGTCCTATACTTCCAACTTGAAGTTAGAAAATCAATGTCCCACCATTATCAGTTAGATCATAGATGTGCATACTGTGCAAAAGTTTACAGAATATAGCAGTGATCTTACAGATTAAACTTGAATTGTAACGATAATTCAGTATAAGTAGGCTATGTTTGGTTCAATTTTTTAATGGTTCCCACAAATGCTCAAAACACCCCCGAGAAGGCAAATAAAACATATTCCATTTTTCCATACATCTTTTTTAGGGTAAATTACATCTACCTTCCTTGAGGTTTGGCGTAATTACAAATACCCCCTCGTTGTTTGAAAAATTACAAATACCCCCCTGAGGTTTGTATTTTTTAACCAAAGGCCTGAAATGGACCATTTTGTCCTTGAATTCTTTATTAAAATTATAGTAAAATCGGCCAAGGTAAATTGCATTGATGTTCCTCTGTGTAAAAAACTAAAGAAACCTCTCCATGCACATAGTAGTCCAAAAAGAATTTAAGAATTAAATAAAAATAATTTAGTGCATAAGGGCATTTTGGTCAATTCACTCATAAAAATTGATGGAAATGGGTTATTTGTTAGACGGTTACAAACCTCGGGGGGGTATTTGTAATTTTTCAAACAACGAGGGGGTATTTGTAATTATACCAAACCTCAGGGGAGGTAGATGTAATTTACCCTCTTTTTTATTATTCAAACTTCTATCCCCAAATATTTATTAAAAAGAATCCCAATTATTACAAATTTCTATACATATCTGAATAATTATATCAAATTGTAAACATGTTTACTTAGATCTTCTGCCTTCAATCATTGTAAACATGTTTCACCACTAATCATCAACAAAATGTATTTTCCAGAAACAGCCAAAAAATCAAACCAACCACTAAGATATTCTCCAGAGTTTTCTCGGAACAACTTTTCTCAAAACAACCTAAGGCAGAATATTCAAAAGACCTACGCAAACATAGCAGGTAGCCCATAATTTATTAAATATAAACTCAAAAATGGGTACATATTTGTCTACTAACCTCAAGTGCTGGTAAGTATGGGAAGCCTTTCAAAGTTGATATTTTATTTTTGCTGGCTGCTAGCACCTATGAAAACACGAAGTTAGTTTTCACAAAGTGAAATATACAAGGATAATAAGATTATTAAAGCAGCAAACAGACCTGTAAACGAGGCTGGCTTGCCATTGAAAGAGATTTTAACTTATTCTGAGCAACAGACAGGAACTGCAAAAGCACAAACATTATTCTCATGCAAAGGGCACAATCCTAACAATGATGTGAGAAGAGCATGAGACCAAACAATTTCTGGAGGTTCACCTCTAAGTTAGGAAGCTCCGGAAGGCTCTTCAAGGATGTGATTTGATTTCCAGCGAGATAAAGTTGCTGCGGTAAAAGAAAATAGTCTGGCTGAAAAAGAAATATCCCATCCTTGAAAGAGTAGATCGTTCAGAAAAGAGAATCACCTGCAGCGCTTTGCAATTCTCAAGTGGCTCAAAACCAGGTCCTTTGAAATCATTGAAACTCAAATCAAGAACCTGAAAGTAAAACAAGGAACATGATGCACAAGAGGGTTAAGATGAAAACAACATGTTGACTAGTGAAAAAAGAAGAGTATACAACCCTGAAGTAATTCCTTTTAAGTATTTAAAATATATGCACCTTCACTCGTTTCAGGACTTCAACACCATCCAGTGTGGACAGAAGATTGTCTCTAAGATAAACAAACTGCAAAAAAGTTAATTTTAATGTAGAACAAAGTTAGATCATAGAATGGGGAGCAAAAATTCATGAATGTTCTCCATCTTGTCGGTATAAGAAGTCACTAAGGATCTTGGGGCCAGTTTGCTAATAAAGAGTGGTAAAACTAAATTGCAAAGAAACATCTAAACATGTTCTAGATGCACATATACTTTCGTGTTTAGGAACTAATAGAGTGAACCAAGTCCAAGACCAAATTTTACATTCCTTAGGCAACCGTTAATATGAGTTTCAATAATGTGTATTGTGGTATTCAAGAAAGAGACGACTAAATCATAGCACTTCCGAAATAATAATAATAATAATCAAAGAATAAGGCAGCTCAAGGAACATTGCCATGTAAATTTACTTACAACAAAGAAAAAATGCAGAGCCTTAACGTCACTGATTACTCTAGGCAGCAAAGTGGGAAAACTATATCACATGTATTAGACGAAAACTAGAAAACCCACAGCCAAATTCAGGAACTGTAATTAACACAAAGTACCTCTAGATTTTGTGACAAGTTCAGCCCACTGCTGGTGAGACTCCGTATCTTGTGGCCCCGGAGATCCAATCTCTTCATTTAAGGGGAAAAAGGAACAAAAGAAAAGTTCAGATGAACCTTTAATTGTCTGCAAATTGACATAGTAACAAAGGTTGGAGAGCAATAGCATTCCAACTCTGACCAATTTTATGTTTGATAGCAAATGATAATTCACAAGCCACTGCAATAGGAATAACTACGACTGTCATGGTTCAGGCCATATGGGCATATAATGTAAAATTTTGCATCCCCATATGCCACATTTTGTCCTTGCCATATTCAAACCGGACCCTAATGTGATGATATGTACCACAAATTCTAAGAAACCTCAACAGTCGTTCATCATATCATGTGCAAAAGCCAATCAAGACCAAAACCTCATAATGTTCTTGGATGAATATACAATGTTAAAGATCAGAAACATTTCTATTAAGTTCATCAGCAATTAAAGTCTATTAACACCAAATATATTTCTTAGGGGCTTACATATAGAATTCTTACCACATCATCACCAGCTTTCGCCTCAACTTGAGGAAGCATAATGAGACGCGAGTCCCGACTTTCTGGAGTGGTCACCTTCTTACGTCCAGACAAACTGGAACTTCTGTCTAGAGATGTTGACATGCTACCAGATTTGGACCCACTGGATACTGTGGGTGACCGGGCAGAGAGGGAGTTAACCTTCGAAATCGACTTTCTAATGGAACTGCTACTTCCAGTGCTATCCAATGATGGAGAAGAAATCTTCTTGACTGAAGAAACAGACAACTGAGAGGATCTCAGCGAAGTTTTCTTACTAGAATCCTGCTTGCTAGAATCAGAACTGGTAGGTGTTCTCGGAGTTTTAGCAACAGGTGAAATAGGAACGGACTTCCGAGTTTCTGGAACACTCTGTCGGATAGCAGGCTTAGCACCAATTGACGACACTGAAGTCCTCCGAATTTCTGGAAGAGATTTCCTTAGAGGTTCTGAGGCTAAAGAACTGGTTCTTTTACCTGCTGCTAAACCGAAGTCAGTGCTCTGTCGCTTTGTAATCAGTATTGGCTGCTTTTCAGGTAATCCACCAGTGCTGCTCCTTCTAGTCACTGGAACTGATCCCGAAGTGCGTGACGCACTACTCATGGTTGGTTTAGTCAATGTTGGCCTTGCCTCATTCGAACTAGAGTCTCCACCACTCTTTGCTTCTATTCTTCTCTTAGAAGCCCCACCAGTGACGGTGCTCTTAGGTGTTGTTGTGACATTTGGTTTCAGCACTTTACCGGCTTTCTTCACACCTTCAACCGGTGGTTTTTCCTGTAGCTGTGGAGCATGGGGCTTAGTCACTGAATCTTTGGTGTCTGACTGTTTGGGCTCGGTATTCCTGTGCATCTCCACTGGATCATCACTGGGTTGAACCATTGAAACCTCCATTGGGGAGAATTATCCAGGCTTCAATATACTAAAAACAGATATTCTGTTACAACCACCAGTAAGCAGACAACCAAGAAGCAGCGGTACAAATTTCAGTATTCTGGTGCTAGACTTGGTTTTAAATAGAGCAAATTACAGTGTAAACAGGCGCATAAAAACTTCTAATATCTAGTTAATCTCTTAGTTATCACATAAGAAAGTACAGAAACAACACGAACAGGTAGAAGATTCAATTGGAAGTAAATTTCTTCAGTTCCCATATTCTATCATAAAGAAACAGTTAATAGTATGGAACTTAACAAGTTCATCTGAAGCATGTCAGTTGTAACAATTATTATACAGTACCTTGTGCTTGAAAAGTCATCTGCTGCAGGGTCATAACTAATGCACCATTCCAATATAGGGTCTCGCAAAATCTGTTTCCTTTGGTCTCTAATTTCAACAAATAGACGATAAAAAATTAGAAGTGTGAAAGAAACAGGGGAAACTACAGCTACAAACAAGAAACTTTCAAGAACCGCCTAGATACAGTAACTTACGAATAGTCTATCAGGAAAGTAATAAATACAGCCGAGTTCTTGACTCTGAATCGGCATTGCAATTCCATACAAGAAATCCAAAAGACAGAGAAAGCTGTATAATGCAACTCTCAACTTCTTGACGTAGATAATATTGAGTCCAAGAAAAGCAGCAACAATAAATGGATTTTCAAATTATCGAGTCTAAACTGAAATATAATTCATAATTCAGTCCAAGAAAATCCAAAAAAAACAAAAGCAACAATAAACGCGATTCTCGGATTTTTGAGAAACCAACATTGTAATTCGGTCCAAGAAAATCAACAAAGACCACACGAAAACCCAAGAAAAATAACAACAAATGCCATTCTCAAATTCTCGAGTCTAAACCGACATTATAATTCAGTCCAAGAAAATCAAGAAACCCAAGTCCCGAGTTCTTTAGTCTGAACCGACGTTACAACTCACTCGACTAATATCAAGAAAGACCAAGAACAACATAAAAAGTTGCGAGTCCCAACTCCAAATTTCTCACATCACAATCCACTCAAATAAAAGCAGTGATGACCAAGAAAAACATCGAAAGTTGCACGTCCCAGTTTCTTGAGTCTAAACCCCACATTACCACTCAATCCAAGAAAATCAGCAAGAACAAGAAAACACAAGAATGCTTGTGGTCATACCTTGAGATAGTTTAGATCTGGTGAAGTAGAGTGAGGCCAGCAAGAAAAGCAAGACGGTTCAACTACACTTGGAAAACCTTTTTCCCACTCTAGGGTTCTAAAGAAAGCACATCACTATCACTACTACTGAAGTATACGTACACAGATATCAATAATGTATGTAAAATATTACATGGCAGTTTTACACCAGTATCTCCTTTCTCTTTTTTCTCAAAGCGTGACGAGACCAGAAAAAAAGAGAGACGTAAAGCAAAGTAGGAGAGAGAAAGAAAGAAAAAAAACTGGAGAAGAAGATTAATGAGAGAGAAAAACAAACGAATTATGGAAGTGTTCAGAGAGAGCAGAAATAGACACAGAGATGTATAATATGTGTAAATATATGGGCCAATGTAGTAATGTGGAATACAGTGCAGAGGGTTTGATATTTTGTCGGAGAGTATAACTACTACTACTTCAGTGCGCGTATTTTGGGGTCTTATTAATATTTTAAGTTTTGTTGTGGTTTTTAAGAAATTAATTACAAATTTGGAAAGTTGAGTTGGCGGAAAAACGGGTGCGAAAAGGACAGCTTGGAGATGGAGGGGTTTTTGAAATCCATTTCAAAAAGTTTCAAATGATGGCTGGCTAGCCTAGCTTCTCGCTTCTATTCTAATTTCTACCCCCTCTCTGGGACCCATCTACAACCAGGATCCATAAAAAATATATTTATATATATTATATACACACTCATCAATTTTTGAATTTTCATACCATGGAAGAATTACGATTGTTATATATCTTTATTTTATTAAACAATTGGCTCATTTAAAAATTTAAATTGTTAAAAAATATTATTTAATATTAATACCTTAATACTTTTCTACATGCATGCTCGTTGAACATTTTTTTTATTTTTGAGAATACAATATTCATGACTTAATAATGATATTTACAATTCAAGCATGTTTCGATGTAATAAAATAAGATAATATTTAAAATACGGGTACGACAAACTTGATGGTGATATCCAAATCTCAAATTTGAAATATGTTTGGCGAAAATGATGGCAAGGGGAAGGGAGCGGCTTATGGCCCCATAGATGACTGTGTGTGTTGGCTAATTGTATTAATAACAGTAATAGTTTCAAATAATTGATTGAATTTGGAGTGAAGTAGCAAGTGGAGTTGGAGCTTTGCTGGATTAGTCAATGTTTAAGACAACAACCAGTAAGCAGCCATTATTGGTACAGTGACCAAACACCAACACTACTTTGCATTAAATCAAGTTCAAAACCCTAATTTCGGATTAGTGCGAGACTATTTTACATTAGACCGGCAATTATAAATATCGATTGTCTCGTAGTCAGGTACATTAACTTTTGTTATCCATACTATTGTATATTCTCTTGAGAACTTACTCTAATCACTAACCATTGGAGGTCCATTGTCTGGAACATCCCCGCCATGCGCCAAGTCCTAATGCTTTGTTTCTTTTGCAAGCTTCAATTTGTTCTCTGGAAAATAACTTTGCTTTGGAGTAGCAATTACACAAATCCATCACTAAAATATTATAAAATTTATTGCCATTTTATGGAATAACACGTACATTTTGAGTAACATTCCTTAATATATATTTTGTATGTAACAATTCAATTAAATTGTCAATTATTAGTTTGTTTTTTTTTTTTACATGGTGAAGTGAGTTAAATGTTAAAGGATTCAACTTTTCTTTTTCTTGTTTGTATATATTTCTCATGATAACACTGAAATGATTAAGATACATACTAGAATTACATAATGTGGCTAGTAATTAGTCGTTTTCATTTTTTTACTACAAACTTGCTAGTCTTTTACCTATCTTGAGCACATTGTTCTTCATATAATTATACGGTAAGAACACATTAGATGCATATATGTAATGAATATAACGTGTATTAGGAAAATGAAAAACTAAGACAAGATGAAATTATTATTAGATGGAGAAGTATATAATTTGAATATACTGTGGAAAAAAATATGCTCTCATATAAAATTTAAAAAGCAATAATGAACCAAAAGATTTAGTTTTTGCTCAATGTAAAGCGAAACGAAAAGTGTATTTCATTGTTCACGTACAAACAAATGACGCCAATACATACTCAATAATTAAGAAACAATGTATTTTATTCAAATGTGTGCAATTTTAGTTTGGAAAAGTTGCACGTTATCCCTCTGATATTGGTAATGTACAAAATACTCAATACAAGAAAAAAAAAATACCAAATTATTTGGCGATGGTTGCTACTAGTTTCTATGGTCCCCTACGAAAATAGAAAACTTCACCAGAAGCCTTATGTTTAACATTTAATCTAGTTGTTTGAGCTTGTGGTATGCGAATGCTCCATATACTATCGCGAAAGAGGGTGATGTAGTGGTCTATCGGGGAAAATGCCTATTAGCCGCCCATCATCCTAAAATCCATAAAGAGGGTCCTGGTTGAGCACGAACGCATCTCCCCGGGTGTGAGTGAATTGTTTTTTCTCCCCATCACCGTCACTCCATCCCCTTCCACCCTCTAGTTCACCGCCTTCCCTCTTCAGTCCCATCACCGCTCTCCAACCCATTGTGGGCGCCGTTTGTGCCACCACATCATTCCCAGTCCTTGTTGCCAACGCGCTCTCCCTCTAGCCCCCCGTTGCCGTCGTCGGGCCCCAAAAGGTTCATTTTACCCTTATTAAAAATTGCTTTTTGAAAAAAAATTAAATGAATTATTAAAATACCAAAACCACTCTTTTTCCAAGCTTTGTCTAATTTTAGTTTTACCTGTTCATCGAGCTCTTTTTATTTTCATAATCCTAAAGTACTTGGAGCTCATTTTATTTTAGTTTCCTTTGTTTGTCAAACAAAATTAAAAATAAATTCATACATGTGTACATATATATTTATATATTTACTTAAACAAATATACAATTAATAAAATCGAAAGAACTTATATGAGCTAATAAGAAAATATACAATTAATATATATATATGATAATTATATAAATGTGGTAGTTATATGAATGTATAAATTTATTTTTAACTTGGTTTGACAAATAAGTGAAACTAAAATAAAATGAGCTCCAAATACTTTAGAATTATAAAAATAAAAAGAGCTCGATGAACAAGTAAAAATAAAATCAGATAAAACTTAAAAAGATAGTGGTTTTGGTATTTTAAAAATCCTTTCAATTTTATTTTTCATAAATCAATTTTTAGTAAGGATAAAATGGATTTTTTGAACTTTAAAATTAAAGGTGTTAGAAGGTCAGGGGAATTTTTGAAGGTTTTAATACTTTCGGGGGTAATTGATATAGTTATGATACTTCAGGAGTGGTAACTGTATTTAACCATAAAAATTATATAAATATATATTAAACTATATATGCAATTTTAAATCTAGACCCTTGATGAATTGAATAACATACGATTGATCTTGTTAGTTGATTTTGGATCTTAGAGTCAATAGACCAAACGGTTCTTAAATAAGATTATAAATGTAAATTTATAGTTAAAAATTAAATGAATAAATAAACGGTGCATGAACTGTACGAATCGCGTAAAGAGTAAATTGCTTTATTTTAAAAGATATAGAGAGGTAATTTGAATTTTATGATTCCACATTAAATTAATTTGATCATTTTCAATATCACAATAGGTAAAACATTTACCCATTTTAGTTTACTTGTTTATATACATTAGTAACTTATATTACATGCTATTGGAAGAATATTAATGTGCAGGCTAAATTTTGGGGACCTTAAAACTACATAAAATACCCGCAATAATTTTAATAAATTTATAAATGTTTTTTTTAAAAAAAATTAATATTAATTATTAATTAAATTAAAATCAATTATAATAATTCATATGGAATAGACAATCATACCCTGATACCATCCACCTTCCCTGCACTAGTCGATGTGGTCTAGGTCAACTTAATCGTACAACAAATGATGCGGAGAGTAACATCCAGGACATCATCCTCTTGTAAGTTACTTCAGCTGGCGCTCTCTCTGATCAGTCTGCGGTCTGCTGTGATTTTTCTTAATTTGATTTGAACTGCCTTATTTAGTATCAAAAACCTCTTCCTTTGTAACTCCGAAACCTCCTTCTTTCACCTGAATTTCACGGCCCATACATACATACATACATACATATAGATACACATACCTATACTACACCTGTTGTCCCCTTTTTTTCTTTATATTTATATAATTATATATAAAAATGGATGAGGGAGAAGGGGGTTTAAGCTTTGATTTCGAGGGTGGGCTTGACACGGGTCCGTCTCATCCGACTGCATCCGTACCCGTAATCAAATCAATCGGCGATGCCAACACCCCATCCGCCGCCGCCGCCAATGCCAATTACCCTTCCTCAGTCCCCACGCCGGCGAAGCAGGCACCGGAGGGGATGGGTGGCGGCGGAAGGCGAAGCTTCCGGCAGACGGTGTGCCGCCACTGGCTGCGATCACTCTGCATGAAAGGAGATGCCTGTGGGTTCCTTCATCAGTACGACAAGTCGCGGATGCCTGTTTGCCGATTTTTTCGTCTCTATGGAGAGTGCCGCGAGCAGGATTGCGTGTATAAACACACGAATGAGGATATAAAGGAGTGTAATATGTATGTATGCGCTAGTATTTTGCCTTCGTTTTTTCTCCTACTCTTGAAATTGAATGCTACGGTTCTGACTAATCTAAATAGATAAATAGAGGTATCTCTGGTTCTGTCTGCTTGATGCTTTTAATAAATGGAACAGTTAGTTCTGATAGTCGTCTGCATTATCAAACGTTGATGGGGAACATATAAGGCGTGTGGGCTTTGGTGCCACAGTGTTGGTCTTTTGATTGTTACCTGGAGGTCAAATTATGAGTTATGGAAACAGTGACCCTGCATGGTAACTGGTAAGGCTAAGTACATCCAACCTTCCTCAGATCCTGCAATGGATGGCACGAGTCTCTCGCACTGGGTGTGAATTTAGTTTAATTTGTGTAAACGCTCCCGTCCACTGTGCAGGGGAGACAAGTCGAATTTCACTTGTTAGCAACAAACAGTGCCCGTCATATGTCATCTTCTCTGTTTCTTGTCCCTAGACATCCTTCATTCATATTGGTTTAGGGGGGAAAAAATGATTACATTATCATGTCTTCATTTTCATGGTCCGAATTATAAGCCCTTTAGCGGTCATTGTTCTGATTGGGTTGGTATGTTACAGGTATAAACTGGGATTTTGTCCAAATGGTCCTGATTGTAGGTATAGGCATGCGAAGCTGCCTGGACCTCCACCTCCTGTGGAAGAGGTTCTTCGGAAGATTCAGCAATCCTCATACAACTATGGAAACAGATTTTTTCAAAACCGTAATACAAATTATGCCCAGCAGACAGAGAAGTCCCAGTTTCCACAGGGACCGAATGATGCAAATCAAGTTGCAAAAGGTAGCACAACAGATTCTGGTAATTTGATTCAGCAATCCCAACAAGGACAGCAATCTCATCAGCCGGGAAGCCAGGGTCAAATACAGAATCTTCCCAATAGCCTGCAAAATCAAGCTAGTAGGAATGCCACACCCCTGCCCCAAGGAACATCTAGGTGTGTTCAGAACAAGGCCTTTAATTAGGTGGCAAAAGCAGTTCATGTATTTACCTGTTGAAGTCTTTTTAAGAGATTTTCTCCCATACCAGCTGTAATTAACTGTTTCACGTGTTTAGTTCCTTACTTTTACTCTCTGGGATAATGTAAATTATCTTTGCTCATGTCCTTTTGTTCCTTGGCTGATCTTGAACATGTAGGAAGAATTGATTTGAGCAATATGCATGTTCTTTAGCTATTGCAACTTTTAATTAATAAACATAGACATGATCTTTGTTCATTGCTTCTATCTATGCGCTTTGATTTGCGCTGAAACTCATCGAGTTCTCGAAAGCTAGCATTCTTACTTATTAACCTGATAGTCCAGGAAAGAAGTGCTCTTAAACAAGGTATCCCTTCTTTTAGTCATTTTAACTTGGTCAAAGAGATGAGGAGAATCCAAAAAGGGTTTACATTTCTTATATTCTCTCTCTAGATGAAATTTGTTTGTGTGCCATCTCTTCCTTTTTGAACAACAAAAACTTCTCTACCTGAAAGGTGATCTTCAATACTAGACAGCAGCCAGGTTTCATTTTCTGAAATTTGCATCTTCTGGAGAAAATAACAAAGACATTTAAGTATTGTCATCAAATGAAAGAAAAAATAATAAAAACTTCTTGAGTACCTTCCCATCTTGAAAGTTAATCTGAATGCTCTTTTAGTCTAGGGAACTTCTCATTTCTAGTGTGTTCCTGATGCTAAATTTAATGGTTTTTGAATTGTGTATGCTCACATGGCACGAAGCAACTACTGTTATAAAACTTGATCACTGTATGCAATTTCAGATTTTCAATTCAACTGCTAATATATGCGAAAAATTCAATCCTTGGACCAAAAGTGGGTATGTATCCTCTCTGCTTTATTTGTGGGTTGGGGCACTTGTTTTCCTTGCTGCATCATTGAACCACAGCTACCATTGGTCCTCAATACTGATCGTGGCTATATTGGCTTAGTGGAGTCGAGCAGTGACTTGGTTTTCATTTAATACGGAATGCATAGTAGAAGAGTTAAGACATTCTTTGAAGTCTGTATGTGGCTACAAATTCACAAGGATAAGTCTTCCTTGACAAGACTTACAAATTCAAATCCTGTGAAAGAAGAGTTCAGTTCCGCTATTTACGGATTGTATATTATTGTTATAACGTGATAATGTGTATGCATATGCATGTATTTTGTGGGTGGAAGCCAGGGGTACGTACACATTGTATGTGGTGCTTATGGTTTCATTGAATGATTGTTGCCAATTATCATTATGCAGTGTTTCTTGTGGTTTTGGAATAATCTCGTGAGTTCTTGGTCCCTCATGAGATTTCTGCCTTGCCATAGTTCTCACAAAATAGGCAATTCATTAGTTTACAAGGCAGAATAATAGTCATTGTAATTTGAATTCTAGTCATCAGATGCTGGAGATTCATTTACAACTAGTATTTCAAATGTTTGAGGTACGAAGTGAAGTTTTCCTCTTACCATTCGTCACATGTATACTTTTGTAGATCCCAAGTTGTTTAATATAGTAATAGTGTATATTAGTTATTTGACATTGATTTGATAGAATTCAGAATTACGCCCTTATGTTGTCTTCTTTGTCCTGAACTATGCTCTGTTGTTTGGACATCCATTGCCTCATATGGTTAGCAAATGTACTTATTTAAATGTTTAGAATAGTTAGTTTGTTTATCATCCCTCTCCTCACCCCCCAACCAAAAAACAAAAAGGAAAAAAAAGAAAGAGGGGAGGAGAAGAAGAGTGCTTATTCAGCTCAGGGACTTTCACTTATACTTGTATTCCATGTGTATTTGGTTATTTTAGGTACTTTGTCGTAAAAAGTTGCAACAAAGAGAATCTGGAGCTGTCTGTACAACAAGGACTATGGGCAACTCAAAGAAGCAATGAGGCGAAACTTAATGAAGCTTTCGAATCTGTTGATAATGTCATTTTGATCTTTTCAGTCAACAAAACTCAGCATTTTCAGGTTGGTTTTTCACGTTAGTAACAGTGGATACCAGTTTGATGTTCTAACTTATATATATCAGAAAACACAGGATATATGCTTTTCCTTCAGTAGTAAACAGTGCCCACTTATTTATGCATCACAATAGATCTAATTGTGTTTCCTAGGGTTGTGCAAAGATGACATCGCGAATTGGTGGCTCTGTTGGTGGAGGAAACTGGAAGCATACTCATGGAAGTGCTCATTATGGACGGAATTTTGCTGTCAAATGGTTGAAGGTCCTTACCATATGGCACGTTTTTTGAAGTTTAATATATGTTGAGGGACATCAGTGATAAATCTGTCTGCAATGAGATGATTGAGAATCTTGCTATTTAATTCTTGTTAGCATCTTTGTGTAATGTAGGATGATTGGTGCGTTTATTGAAGTTTAATACGTGTTTAGGAGCATCAGTAATAAAATCTGTCTGCTATGAGGTTATTGAAAATCTTGCTATTTAATTCTTGTCAGCGTCTCTCTGGGACGTAGGATGATTGGAGCTTTGGGGATTTATTCTGCACTATCAGATTCTGAGGCATAGCATGGTCTGGTCAAAATAGTTCCTGTAGCTTGAGATATAGGGATTGAGAACAATGTGGTTAGAAGTACTATGGTGAAGATTTAACTCAACTTTTCCAGCATAACCAATCTGCGTTTGCCCAAGTTCGACGTCGTCTAAATTGCTTAATAGAGCTGTTGCCCATTACATTTATCAATTACATGTCTTTATCTTGTTCTTAGTTGCCAAGTTTTAGGAATTATAGAGTTGAGGCAACTGCAGATCCAGATTAGTGAAACTTCAATGGTTGCATTCTCAATCTCATGCAAAACACCTTAAGTTTTCACTATCCTCATTCCTGCTGGCTGTCAGGAGAGATGCTGCACGAGTCTTAGTTTGTGCACAATGTTATATAACATTTCACAAACAGTGGCATTATGTTTATGCATGTTGTATGTTTTCAGTTACAGCATAGGCATATTCTTGATCACTCAATATTTGGTTCAGATTACTTTACATATGCTGGATGGTATAGATTGCTTTTGTATTTTATTATCCATACGTTGCCATAACAATTACTAATATTGGCCCATGACATTTAGTTGTTAATGTAAAATGTTGAAATGTGAAAAGAAGTGAGGACTTCTGTCGTTTATATTGATCTGGGACTACTTTAACTGTTATCTAAATTCAGCTACTCAGTGTCCACATCATGCATTTGAGGTCCACATTTTGTTTGGTATTTTCGGGCTAATTAAATATTTCTGTATGTACATTCAATAACCATGATATATGCATGCAGCTCGGTGAACTGTCCTTCAACAAAACTCGGCATTTGAGAAACCCATACAATGAGAACTTACAAGTGAAGGTACTAACTTGAAACTCGTGTATCCCACATTTCCAAATATTTGTTTAGATTAACCACTTGTCTACTTTTATTGCCCTTCTCTCTGGATCACTTGAAACTTTTAATCCAATAATTGGAGTTATTAATGAACTTCATATATATTCAATTAAGCAGAGCATTGAGTGGTATAGTAGCTCAAATGAATTGTGCCTTGGCATTAGGAGATATTGTCAGAGTCATTGAGCTGATTCAGAGATTGTTGTCATCATTTCTTTCAACCTTCTTTTGAGCTAGCAATACTGTTTCTTTGCTCTTTCATTTCCTGTGTGTTTTTTATAATCAGTCTGGAAGCAGACAATTTGGACATCATTTGCTCGTTCATTGCAGATAAGTAGAGACTGTCAGGAACTGGAGCCTTCTGTTGGTGGGCAGTTGGCATCCTTGCTCTACCTTGAGCCGGACAGTGATCTGATGGTAATATTCCTTAGAATATTTTACTGAATTATATCAGGGATTTTTGTCAAAAGCTTAAACTTGTCGGTTTGATACCCATCCTCGGTCCAGTAGCTTCATCATGCTACTTATCCCGCTTTCTGACCTTTAAGATTGAAGATGAGAATTACAATTATGTTATTCTTTATGGTGCCCTTTGCTGTACATTGTTGTTTGAATAGGCACCAGATAACTGAAACTGGAAATGATTATCTTTTCCTTAGGCTGTCTCGCTTGCAGCAGAATCAAAGCGAGAAGAGGAGAAGGCAAAGGGAGTAAACCTTGAGAATGGTAGTGAAAATCCAGATATTGTACCATTTGAAGATAATGAAGAGGAGGAAGAAGACGAAAGTGAAGAAGAGGATGAAAGCCTTGGACAGGTTTTCGGAGCTCAAGGAAGGGAAAGAGGAAGAGGAATGATGTGGCCTCCACATATGCCTCTTGCACATGGTGATCGTGCTTTCCGTGGAATGCAAGGTTTTCCCCCTAATTTGGTTGCGGGTGATGGCTTTTCTTACGGACCGATGAACCGTGATGGTTTTCCCATGCCTGATCCTTTTGGTATGGCTCCCCGCAACTTTGGCCCATATGGTCCTAGATTCTCTGGTGATTTTGCAGGTCCTGCCTCAGGGATGATGTTCCCTGTCCGGCCTTCTGGTCGATTTGGCATGATGATGGGTCCAGGGAGGCCTCCTTTCATGGGCGGAATGGGTGTTGGTGCCACTCCTGCAGCAAGAGCTAGCCTACCACTTGGGATAGCCCCGTCTTATATGCCACCACCAACACAACCTTCTCAGAATTCTAATCGAGGTAAGAGAGACCAGAAAGCACCAACTAGCGACAGGAATGAAGGTTCAGCTCATGCCAAGGATCAAGAGATGGCTGGCTCAGCTGGCAATGAAGGTCAGAATCAGCAGAGAGGAAGAGCTCAACAGGATCATTATGGCGCTGGAAACAGCCACAGGAATGATGAAAGTGAGAGTGAGGACGAGGCTCCAAGAAGGTCTAGGCATGGAGAAGGAAAGAAGAAGAGGCACAGCCTGGAGGCAGATTCTAACGCTGTCTGATGGACTGGTATAGTTATAAAGTTGACTATCACAACTACTTGTAATCTGGGAATCTGAAAATGTCATTACAGTTTAGCATTTAGCGAATTTGAGAATTAGGTTCACTTTACCAGGTTAAGCATATTATTTTATTGTGTCCATATATTATTTTATTTTTTTTTGAAAGGTATTGTGTCCATGTATTATTCAATACATCATTTCTCCTATTCTAATATAATGTGCCCTCCTATTCTAGTTGAGGGATAAGGCTTAGGGTCAGTTACACATTACCCCGTCTAAAAATGTGAAATTATATTTTTTACAAAAAAAACTTTTGAAACTAAACTTCCACCTCCTATAACAATTGTCTTCCGTAACTGGACTCTTTCCACTAAGATTTAGACAGAAAAATATTGATGTAAAGAAGTTTATTGACAATGTTCTAATAATATTTTTTTAATTGTACAAAGTAAAAGTAATGTACATAAAGTCAAATATAAGAGTAATAAAATGTTGTTCTCGAATTATTCTGATTAAATAAAAATCAGCCGTTGATGAATAAAACAATTAATCATATTGCCAATAGTTATACGTAATGGAGAATTTTAAGAGAGAGTGCAAGTGTGATTTAATTTAATTTTTTTTTATAAGAAAAGTATATGTTTTTATTTTTAGAGGGCACTAAACATAATTCACCCTACAGTCAACGATAAAGCGATTTTTGTATCCGCACCATGATCATTAGAGCTCCAATAATGAAAAGAATTTACCCATTATGTGACGAAGCAGCTATGACAAATTTGATATTAGTAGGATGAAGCCCCTAGTTTTAGCTTTCATAGCCTGATAACTTGAACCCCGCCTCTAACTTACACAATTGAACAACTCAGGAAGGAATAAGCCTGACAGATTGCGGCCCCCCACCCCAAGCCTCAAAGTTGAACACTCAGACAACTTAAGAAAGGAATCTTTTGATGCCACTTTGTCAAGAGTAAAACAACTACAAGGTATAAACAAGATCTTGTGAACATACAATAAACGTTTGAACAGCAAGTCAGGTTTTACCTACCAGTACAAATACAAAAAGAGTGGGGAAAAAGAACAGATCTATAGATTCAGTAGCTGTTAGGCCCCAATCGAGCAGATAGCACTTTGTTGCATAAAGGTTGGAAAACGGTGAAAACCATCAGGCTTCGATCCAACCCATATAACAAAGGAAGGTAGGGTACATTACTTGAACAGCACCATTCACAGGGTCAGTCCTCCCACCTCTTCAACACAAGTGCTAGGTTCATCTTGACACAACTTAGCATAAGAATTTACACTCCCCAATTAATTCTTCTGTTCACATTCTGCAGGTCCAGAAGAGTCTCCCGTTCCAGCATGAGAATCTACTTCTCCAATGCTTGGGTTCGCTTTAGCCACTTCAGTGGACTGTGAAGGACTGGAGACAGAATCAATGTTTTCTGAATCAGGTGACCCTCCACCATCAGTCTTGCAACTATCTGCAGGCACATCAGCATAAGTTGGGGAAGCAAATGTTTTATCTGCTCCAACATCAGGTTGACCTTCTAATTCCAATTGTAGCTCCCCATTGGGTAAAGGTGGTTTGTGAGCAGCACTGGATGCGTTAAAAGAATCCGATGTAGGAGGAAGTTCAAGAGAATCAGAAGTCTCCCTCCACTCAACCCACTCAGGTGGTTTGTCAGACCCTCTGGTTTCAGTTTCTCTGGAGCCCTCAGACAATTTGCTAGGTGCATTATCATCTAAAGTTGGTATCTGTTGAGGAGGTCCGGATGTCGCAGTGTCTACCAAATCCTCATCATCAGCTCCTCCAACACCTTCATGCCCCTTAGTGTCCTTAGTGTTGGGGGACGAGGAAGCAGTTGAACCAGATGAATGCTCATCAACAATTCTCTCACCCTCAAATGCAAACCAATTGGAGTTTGTAAAAAGAGACCCACTGAAACATGATCAAAGTCAATCTATAACCACAAGTGGCAAAAAGAGAATATAAATAGGCTCAAAGGGACATCATGCCATGCAAAGCATTCACATCAAAGACCAACAGAACATATCAAATTGCAAGCACACTATAGCGGATATTTAGCACCGGTTCGGAATTGCATTGTCACGACATTTTTGGCAAAATAAACTGCAAACCTCTAGAAATTAGTTTTCAACCAGGCGAAAAACTGAAATGTGGAAACATTCTTTCCACTTGAACTTCACTCGTTTTAATGAACATTTCAAATGAAACCAACAATGATATATTAGATGTGTTCATGAAAACATGATAAGCTGCCTGCTCTCAAACTTGACCAACCAAACCTGTGGAGGCAATAAACTGAGGAAGAACTTTAACAGATATGAAGTCCACAATAGCAAATTTAATCTTCATCTCCAAAAAGGTACACAAGATAATCGAACCAAAAAATTCCCCTCACTTACCTTTCCTGGTCATCGCCCAACCTAAGGGAAGAAATGACGACTTCAGCAGATTCATCGTCAAAGTACACATCCTGAAAAAATTATTATAGGAACTTATAGATGCATAATGTTGTTTTACATAGTTCAAAAGCTTCTAAAGATGAGAGAAGAGAGGATTGAACGTAAATACGATAATGCTGCAGAAACTTGGAATAGACATAGCCATCTATATATGCAACTTGGTACATGTAAAAACTTCAAATATCTACTTCAAAAGGCTGCAAGAAGAGAAATCTCTTCATCCATCCTTGCACCTGTCTCTCAGTTATGTTGATGACTCTTCAATGAAATGATTTATTGCATAAAATCTGATTTCTATATAAAAAGTAGAACATCTACTTCTGCAATTGATTGCCAGTTTCATTAGATTCCACCAACCATCTCTTTCATTATGTTGCCCTTGCGAATGTGTCCAGTATGACTAAGACCCAACTCAGTATGGTCGCAGTTATCTTAAACCAATTAACTTCACCATTTCATACCCAAGAGGTCATTTACAAGTTATCACCATAATTAATCTAATAGCCTAAAAACTAGGAAAAGATAATTAAGTCATGACTCGTCCTATCATGTGCATACCTCATCATCACGTTCGAGAGACCCACGAGCCTGTGAAACACAAACAGGTAAAGTTGTTTATATGCAGAAGCAAAACTGCACAACTAGTACAGTTCAAAGCTGACATCTTTAGTCCTTTCAGCCTCTACTCAACTTTTAATCTTTTGTGACATAAAAATAACAAGAACATAACAAAGAAATTATAAAACAAACCTCATCCATATCATCATTACTGTAGATTCCATATCGGAAGGCCTGGCTCAAGTTATTTGCCAAAGCTGCAACATCATAATCTCTATCTTGGTACTCATCATCATCGCTATCTCTCGTTCGATCATGTAGTGCAGTTGGCCTCCTGCAAAGCAATACAAATGATACTCCATAACGCGAGTTAGGAAGTGAAATACGGCGTTTAGTCAGATGGACTTGCAATTAAGAACTAAAGCCAACACAAATCATGCTGGAAGAAACCCATCATTAACAAAATCAGGACGAATGGGAAATAAGCCTATGGCACCCGTGGCATAACATAATAGCCAATGAATCTTGACTTATTGAGACTTCTCTGCCAATAAAAAAAATAATAATAATAATAATAATAAAAAAAAAATAGCACCCTTAACAAACTCATCACTTATTTTACATATGCACAAATAAACAAAAAGTTTGGGATCTTACTTGTTACCAGTTGACCAGTTTTATTGATTCTTACCTTTGTTTTGGCATTCATGTTGATTAAGGAATTCTCTTTTTTCTTTTTGGGGTCAAATCTATTAAAATTTGGAACACAAGAGTTTTTATTTATCAGCTCGGTCTTTTTCTTGACTTCAATTTTCTCCATTCAGGACCTCAACTTGCCCTACCCAATAACATGGCATCAGATGCATATGACAGAGCTGCCTAAAACATGACCCACACATCAGATACATGGACACCTGGCCCACCTCAAATGAAACTTGTGGACTGGCATAACACACAAGAGAAACTTCATTGGGGACCACAAGGGATACATAGATCTTAGACTTCTGAGAAGTGCAGTGCAAATGCAGAGAATCAATTAAGTACACTCACCCGCAAGCCCACTGGAAGACATTTTCCACAGCATTGCGCTTAAGCAGCACATTTGTCTGCCAATCCACCCAATCACTATTCTCCTGCCAATAAAAAAAAGATAAGCAACAAACTTAATTAGAAAATAAATCAAATAATTAACAGAATAGATGCATTGAGAACTTCGCAGTGTATTAAACACAAACTTGAATATGGACATGGTGATAGTCTTTAGGATATAAACAACACAACCAAAAGCAATTGCGAAGCCAACAATACAGAAATAAAAGACATTTTCAACCAGGAACTTATGGTAAAAAAGGTAGAAAGTAGCTCTAACCCAACCAACACCAGCATCACTTGAAGTTTAACAGTCATTAAACACCACTTGAAAAACAACAGCATTCACAAAAATAAAATGGAATCGAGTATACCTGCAGAAATGTCTGTATCAAGCTGTTGCTATTCCCCAATTGAACAAGTTTATTAGCAATACGGGTTAGGTGACCAATATTGCCTATCCTGGGTGCTGGTCTTCCCTCGGCAGGTACAGTTGGCTGCAAGATATATTTAAGGAATTTGATTCTAGCATAATTCAGATCTTTTAGCCGATATCATAAAAAGCCAAAACAAAAAGTAAGAAATAGCACCGAATACATGATGAGAGAAATACGCAAGATAGAAACATCTACATGTTCCGTCTGAAAGGTATTCAAGAGAATTACCCTGCTTGTATTAGCAGCCAAAGTGAAGTCTTTTTCTGCTTCAAGAATCCTCCCAATAAGATTACAATCCCGAAGAAGATGTTCAACAAACTGAGGATTTTTGCTCTCCAGGCAAGATATTACAATTTGTTCCACATGGTGATGTAAGAAATTATTGTATGGATACCTAGGAAGAGATTAGAGTACTCAAACTGTTGTAATCCACATTAGAGTTAATATCAGAAGCTGAAATGCGGAGAACAACTTACTCAAAAAACAAGTAAAAAATACGCTTCACAGCGCCCAGGCGAATCAATTCCTTTTCTGCAACTTCACTACTAACAGCCACCAAGACAGAGATGAACTCTATAATCTGACAGACCCCAATGCGGTTCACAATCAAATTTTGGTTCACAGCAGTAATGAGTCGCTCTTATAAAGAGAGAATTTTAAATATGACAAAGGCACGGCAGCCAGAAAAGGTATTGAAAACGATCCTACTTGAAGAAGTGCATGAAATCTTAATGCTCTTTGTGCAAGCATAACGAAGGTACCTTCAAGCGATGCTTTCCTAGAGGCGGCTGCAATTTGCCATATGTGGTTAGCAAGAGTTGGTCCTCAGATGAAATATCCAAAAGCTGGAGCAGATTACCTGCCCAATAAACCAGTATGTTACCTTCTTGCCAATCCATGATAAAGATTTTATTACAACTAACATCACAATTATGATCATTCCGCCCAGACATTTAGACTTTAACAAACATAATCCAGGTATCACATATTTTTATTAGGAATAGATAGTGATTTAGAAAAAGGAGACGGCTAAAGCCTTCAATTGTTAGCAAGTTGATTGTCCACATGTGTCTTTAATGGCACTAGATCTCTAACACTACCTCTCTCTGACTCAGCCTGCATCCTTGGAATTGCTGGGAGCGAAAGGCCTTTATTTTAATTAATTATCATTTCAACTGTTTGCAACCACCTGTCACCATTCTTGGAAACCAGTATCAACCATCAAAAGAAATTCAATGCATTTACTAAGCTGGAATTTCTTAACATTAGGGATGCACCACCATTTTCTTCCAGATGGGCCTTGCTTTCATCATATGAGTTGAAGTATTTCATCCATAAGGCAAACAAAATTATTTGCATCCATAGATATGTGGGTTCATCAATTGACTTATCATGTAATGCACACAATATATAAATGTACAAAAGCCGAATCTGTCCTCTGAACCTCTGGATTCTTGGTTAACCTGTTAAGCTCATGATAGTAATACTCTGAGCCCATCGGCAGCTGTGCTTATGACATATAAATTTGAAGAATGACCTTCACTATCACTCAGCGGAGCACAGAAGAAATGATATCCAAGTAGGCAAGTACTGACCTAAGCTTTCCAGCATGCCTTGAACAGTCTCAGGATTAGCAGCACCACTTGAGCCATGAGTCATTTGGCGGGTATATATGTAATACGTCCCTGAAGTTAACCTTTTGGGGTCTAACAAGGATATACAGACGGATAACAAGTTCACCAAAACAGATTTTGGCCTGGACTCCTCCAGAGCATGGCGGAACAATCTCCCAATAAAACTGCGAGAGCACCCAGATACCAATCAGGATGAGAAAAGGAGAAACAGGGTGGGGACCAAGAAGAAAGAATCTAAAAGAAGCCAATTGAACCTCGGGCTAGAGATTTTTGAAGCCAGCCCTGGCGGAGCATATCGAGTAATTGCACAGAGAGTTTCTGCAGCATTAGCATGCACTTCGGGCAGTCCTGCAAATACACACCGCAGCTAACTGAGACTTACTTGGAAAAAAAGAAAGAGAGAAACACTGAAACATTCGTGAAAATAAGGCAAGAAATATTGTTCATAACAGGATTTGCGAGAATTTGGGACTCGAAGTGGAATTGCATTTTCTGATAGATTGCTTAAGACTACTTAGTTATAGAAAATAGAAAAGACCAGAGAACTAGTATTGTATCTTCAAAAGAAAAAAAAAAAAAAAAAAAAAAGAAACATAAGCACCACACGCAGAGTCTGATGAATTAATAATTTGCTCCACATACGAATCATGGCAAAAACATGAGACTGCTAAAAATTCAATGGGGTCAAGTATCAAAACAGAAGGCTACTCCAACCATTCCACTCAAAATGTAGAAGGCCCAACAGAAGTACTGATGACTTGAAGTTAAACGAAGTGGCCCATCATGCCAGGTTTTACATGCTTACTGCAACTTACAGATGAACTAAATTTGTCAACAATCATCTCCAGCACATTCATATCTTCCAACCACTGCATGGAGTCCACATAGTTGGCATAAATATGTTCATCAGCGCCAATGAGACGAATTAAAACCTGTTCAAGAATAAACCTATTAGAATTTCAAACAAAAATACCTAGTAAAAGAGAAACCAGAGAGGGGAAGTGGAGGGCTAACCAACATACCTCCATTATAGAGGTAATTCCAATTAGGTCAACAAGCCTGTTAATGATGTCCGGATGAGCCTGTACAAACATTATAAAACATTTACGCTCCTGTCCAGTTAAATGCCGCACAGTATAACATAGTAGGCAGAAATACAAATATGCAACCATTCAATATATGGATTAGCCCAAAAGAAATAAATAATTCTGCATCCAGCATTTTAGAAGAAAAAACAAAAAAGACAAAAAAAACAATAAGTAGATAAATATTCAACAATTCAACCTAAGGCCTGGCCCGAAGAGGAACATATAATTCTGCAAGACAGTTAACACAAAAACATAATGGCTGAAACTAGAGATTTGAAATAATAGTTTGGAACGCCTGGAATCGCTTAACATGCCATAACATATTAACATGCATTGCCAGCTCATAGCTGCTTAAGATTATACATACAGAAACTTGTCATTTCTTACAAGAACATGAATACCGATAAACTACCAATACAATTTCTCCCTTCAAAAGGATGCAAGAAAAGATTGCTCGTGAGCTTCCTAGTTCCTTCTACGCAGCCTATGTTTGCTGTGACATTAATGAACGATAACATCAAGAGTGATCCCACGGCACGTATAAAACAAAATGTTCTAAATCATGAGGATGGCCAAATATTTGTAGGCTGAAAACAAAAACACTAACAATTCAATTCCCAGAGACCCAAACCAGTATGCACATTCTGATTGAGCGTAAAAAGTTATCCAAATAATATGCCACAATTAGGACGCTGCTAGTCAGAAGAAAATCAGATGCTAATTACTGAAAAGTATTAGACTCACTCGTATGTAATTCATTAGAGGAGTAGTCTTCCGCAGCAACAGGCATACAACAACCTAGCAAATAAAGATTGGAGAATCAGATGCCTGATAAAAATCTGAATGCAGTGAAAACCAGCCAGTTATAGGATAAATTTAAGGAAACACAGGCATTACAGGACAATATATGTAATGCTAGTTATATGATAAGACTTCATACATATAGCCAGTGAAACAATATGACTGTCATTAAATAATTTCTTTAGAAAATCCAATTTTCTTATGCCCTTACTTCCTCAGCTTCTCTCTAAACCGAAACAATATTGCTATGTTCAGACCATCAATTGCAAATGGACGTACACTTATATAGAAGACTGATGACCATCTTACAAACCAGGGATACAAAAATACAATATGCATGGAACCACTGAAACTTCAAACACAAACATGGAAAAAACAAATAATCTTGACGTTTATACAGTCAGCATGCATGCAAAGGACAAAGGACACAATGAGCATGATTCATTAGAACAGGGCAACTAGCCTATTTCTGATAATTGTTCTATTTCTTTTTATCACAGAAGGAAAAATTGGCAGTTATAGCAGTAAAAAGAATTTTTGGGAAAACGATAAGCAATTATGGAAAAAACACAATGTAGACAATTAGGTAATGATAAGCAACATTTTTCAAACACAAACATAAGGAAAAAGCAAAATCATAGATGAGCTATTAATGTTCAGTTTGGCAGAAAACATTGACTTTAAACATGTGACATGTTGCCTTGACAGAAAAAAGGGGAAATCAAAATTACACGTAGCCATTATTGACCAAATGGAAAGGAAAAATGTAGTTTTAACATGGAAATGTGCTATTTTTAAAAAAAAGCTTACCCCTCAACCTCAATATAAAGGTCATCTCTATCCAGATTTAAATATCTTTTCTCTAACCTTGTCTTTGTATCTGGTGTCTTCTAAACTATACTTGCGGTAGTTGGGCATTAAAACACACTTATATGCATCAAGCTAACAAAAATCATGCCTTGCTGAAACAACCAGCTAATAGAGTACTATGGGGGCGCTCAGGAAATCATACCTTGCTGAAATAACCAGCCAATAGAGTACTATGGGGGCGCTCAGGATCCAAAAAGGAGAATAACAGATCCATCAACTGTGAACCAAAAATAGGAGGGGTAATTAATAAAGTTCAAAATTGAAAATGTCCAACAAATTGTGGAAATTTCTCACAAGCCACACCTCCTCGTCCTCAACCAATGCTTTGAGTATGATATCAACCTCACAAGTGAAAATTTCACATGCAATGAAAGGAAACCTGCAGGCAGAAAGAAGGAAAGTTAATGATCAGTAGCTTCTCTTCTGAACACATTACTCAGCAGCCTGGCATATTGGTACACCAAGAACCATCCACCACACAAGCTTACTTGAATGTTCGTTGTTTCTCAGCATCCGCTGGAGCTTCTTCCACTATGTACTGAATCAGTTCTTTAACTGTACTTTTCTCACGCAAACTGCAAGAAAGATTTTGTAAAATTAATTGCTGCAAGGTCAAAAGATCCTGAATATTCTGATCAAAGAAAGAATGCAAAGACAGACTGTGCTTTCCCATTATTACCAAAAATAAAATAAGTAGCCCACTTTGAACAAGAAAAAGATGAATATTGCCAATTAGAAAGGAGAATTAAAACTGTCAATTTTGAGCGATCAATCTAAGATTCCCTGAAGAATCAGTAACTAAGAACGTACTTGGTTGAAAATAAGCAAATATACTTTCAGCAAACTGCCAACTCCTGCTCCCCTTTAAACAACCCATCACAAGTCCCTTTTTTGGCTTATTGTGGCATTACCTGATCTTATAAGCACCCAGCTACCCATTATTATTACCTCACTAAGATGTATTTTAGCATGACAAACTGTAGGTATAAAAATGACCAACCAACTATATCCATTCCACTTTCAGCAGAAAATAACTATCAGATAGCACAGCAGAATAAAACTACCCAAGCTGAATATAATGTGATCAAAGCAAAAAATCACACAATTTTTACGGTAAGTGAAACAGGATCTTACAAATTAATAAGACGACCATTAAGAGCTTTGCACTCTTGAATTATTTCGTCCTCATCCAATAGCTCCTCCAGTGTAAAATTATCTTTATCTAAAATGGTTTCCACCTGAGATTTACATAATCAATAAAACAATTAACACATATAGTAATTCTCGTTATAATCAAATGGGAAGTAACAATATCTATTGTGCATGACTTCATAAACAAAAAAGTGTGGTTACTGAAACTCGTTTCCAATTCTGACCATAGAACACAGCACAATATCAACAACAATGTATACAAATATACATTACACAAACTACCACTAAATCCACGTGTTGCAGCCAAAGCCCGAGAAACATGAATATGAGACTAAACATTTGTCTGAGGATATTCCGAATGAAGATAAAAACAAGGAAAATTAATAACAATAACTGTACTCCACACTCCATTCATTAAAAGTAAAAGACACGAATTATTCGTGAACAGATCACCAATCATGAACTGCATAATAATACATTTCAGATAGTTTTGACCAATCTATTACGCAAAACAATAAAGTGACTCTGCAGCCTCCTTAAGTCTCAATTAGCTGATTCAGGCATGTCCCCGCACTCGGTTCTCCAGTTACGCATAAAAGGCAGCCGTAAAGAATATTGAAACAGCTCTCCAGGGTCCCGATTTCCTCTATTTCCAAAAAATTGAATAGCTTTGGATTAGATATGTCTTAATTCAATAAGTTAGTGCTCCCAAGGACCATAGATCTTCAGTTTTGATGCAAAATAGTAAAGTTCATAGTACAAAAACGGCGGAAGGGCTTTTAGTAATACGACAACCAGAAGTGATGCACCCATCTCCGGCACCTACAGGATACCACGTGTCGTTGCTCTACTTGGCTACTGTTACATTGCTCTCAACAGATTGCAGGCAAGATCAAGTTTGACTAAAAATCAACCATATTTGCCTCCAATCATGACGACTTCAATAGAATCAATACCAAAAGTTCTCCACATCACATTGGCCAATAAGACACAGCAATCACACATTCAAAACCCACTGCCTTCTCGACTATCAAGAACCTTGTTACAACTCATCAAATCTCACAGCACTCCAAGAAACGGAAATCAACTCGGCATAAATCCAATGACCAAGAAACCAAAACATTCCAAGAAATTGGATCTCAAAAACAACAGAAAGATTAACAATATTTTCGTAAAAAAAAAAAAACCATGGGCACTTACTGGAGATGCAGTGGACAGGCCAGCCATACGCCAAAACATGTTGAATTATGAATTGTAATGATCGAATTGTAGAGTCGCACTCAGATCTGTCAACTCAAAAACCCTAGCTTATACACCCAGCCCCTCGCTGGAACTCCGGGCCACAATCTTGATTCGAGAAAAGCCCTGAAAATTCAACCCAAATTAATGATGAATTTTTGTGAATTGCAAGAATCCAATACCCACAGTTGGATTTGATTTCATGACTAATTTCACTCACACGTAGAGATAGAGATAGAGAGAGAAAGAGAGAAACAGAGGCGAAAATATATTACCTGCAATCGCGGGAGGGTAGAGGTGTATTTTAGGAGAAAAATAAAAATTGAAATGCATACATACACACACACACACACTAATATATATCCATAACCCTACCAATACCATCAATTTGGAAATAAATATCCCATTGTTCAACTTCTGACAACAACAATCTTTCTTTGTATTTAATTAATACCACATGCGTTTTTTTTCCCTTATTATTATTTATTACTTTATACGTAATACATACATACGGCAACAAAAATGGCCCCTGCAGATAACATGCACCCACAATCTCTAGCTGCTTTTTTTTTTTGTTCTTTCCTTTTGATAATTCATAATCTCTAGCTATTATTACTTCACCCACACTTGATAATTGAAATCAAGCAAATTTATGGTGTTATTAATTGATGACTATAAAACACGACTCACTGTGCTACTCAATATAATTAAATTGGTAACATTAAATAAAATAATACATAAGTGTTGTTTGAATTTAGTAAGTTTGTAAATGTCCAAAAAAAAATCCAAAATCTATTTAAGTAAGCAAGAAGTTTGTTATGTTATTTGAAAAATAATAAATCATAAGAACTACACTGTAAAAACTCATGTTATAGGTTGCAGTGCTTAAGTCAACAAACTTATAAGAGGAGGAGTGTGAAGTTATCGAGTGTCAAAATCGTACATGGCCATGTAGATGTAATATTTATAGATATATCGGGCTATGTAATTTCACGTGAGTCGTTGATTTGTGAGTGATCGGATGATCACCATGAGCCCATGCATAACCGATATGAAGTTGGGGCGAGCTCGGGTTGGTTCGAATTAGGATATAAAAGAGGTAGATTTTGACCTAATTTATGGGGAAAAATCTTATGATTTAAGTAATTTACCTTTTTGTGGTATTATAAACGATCAAAATACCCCCTACGAAAATAATATATCAATCTATCTCCCTATGTTTTGTAAAAATGAAGCAATTTATCTAGATACTGAGATAAATTGATTCATTTTAAAAAATACAGGGAGGTAAATTGTTATTTTTTTCTCATATAAGGGTAACTTGTTCATTTGCTATAGCACATAGGGGCTGCTTACATTTTTTCCAAAATTCTTAATCGAACCAAATTTAGTCAAACAAGATCAATCACTACAAATGTGATATACTTGTCATGTGATTGATCACTTGCATTGAACTATACATCAATTCCACAATAAGTGTTTGAAGCATTTATGTAAATTTCCAAGACCTAGAGAAAATCCCACGTTAAACATTTAAAAATAGACATATTAATACGTTCGTGAATTTGTGCACCTATAATATCTGGATTGTGAGGCTTATTATTCAAACAACACCTCATTAGTAATTGATGCAGCTTGCGACTGGATTAGTGCCCCATTGCGCGAGGTATTGCCCGCTTTGGCTCTGTATGAGCCTCATGATTTGGTCTTGAAAACACGCCTCGTTAGGGAAATAAAGCATTGGGGCTTATAAGCCAGTCAAGCTCCTCGTCTGCAACCGATGTGAGACGCTTGCATCATCATAAGCCCCCCAGGCGAGGGGATTGGGACGAGCACATGGACTTGATTCCCACAAATAGCGTCAAATGATGCGGCCTGCGACTTGATCGATGCCCCGTTGAGCGAGGTATTGTCCGCTTTGACTCTGTATGGGCCTCACAATTTTGTCTTGAAAAAGACGTCTCGTTAAGGAGAGGAGGCATTGGGGCTTATAAGCCACTCAAGCTCCTCGCCTGCAACCGATGTGGGATGTTTGCTACATCTATACTATTATATAAAATAAACTCATCTTTTACTCACAAGTGGCAGTTAATGACATCGCCGCACTTTTTTATAATGCCAAAAATAATCCTCAACTGATATAATAACTACTTTATTCAACTTCTCAAATTTTATATTAATTGATAAATTAGTTTTTTATTTCCTTCCTTCCTTTTTTTTATAATGTGATGTTAGTTTATATATTTTATTCTTATTTATAATATATTTTAAAGTGTAAAAACTTATTTATCATATGCACGCAGAAACCACGTATCAGAACAGCTAATCAATAATAATACAAATTCCTTTTATACGATCTGTAAGGGAACACGAGTGTCATAAACAATAGCTTCATATTGAATAAAAACAAGTCTCATATGAGGAGTTAGGGTTCTTAAAAAGAAGAGATAGGGACTTACCCGCACCGTCCCTTGTGGAGAGTCAACATTAATAATTTTCAGTCACTATCCTTGCAAATATTAATGGACAAAAATACACAAATTCTATTATTTCATCTTTTAATTGAATGTCCATAATTTTGGGACACAAAGAAGGATACAGATTTCTACAACAAAATGAAATTAATATGACATTATATTGCAATAACTATAATGATAATTTATTGCGATGTTTTCTTTTTTTGTCTTTATGTTGAGTTTCGTTTAATCATTTTACTTATTTTAATTAAAATACGACAATGGTTTAATTTGGTATTTTGGTTCTTATAAAGTAATTAATTGTTTGAAATTTCAACGTTCATGGGTAATCTTATTTGTCAAAAGTATTAACGTTCTTTTCAAGTACAATTAAATTACAATGTAATAAAATCAAATATGAACAAAATAAGTCATAATTAAAACCAAATGACTCGTGGGGTGTTTGCAACGCCTTCCACTTCTGTTGTCCAACAAATTCTTATAGGTCTCCGTCTATATTTCGTACATGGGCCTACTTAGAAACTAGTAAATATGGCATATTTTACGTGTGTGCATAATTTTTAACAAACATTTTTAGAAATTATATTATGGGTTTAATACAGTTACCATTCCTGAAGTATCCACCCTACATCAATTATCCCCTAAAGTATTAAAATCTTCAAAAATCCCCTTGGCCTTTTAATACCTTTAATTATGAAGTTCAAAAAGTCCATTTTACCCTTACTAAAAATTAAGTTATGAATAAAAAATAAAGAAATTTTTAAAACACCAAAACCACTCTTTTTTTTTTTTTTTTTATCTAATTCTATTTTCACTCATTCATCGAGCAATTTTTATTTGTATAATTTTAAAGTATTTGAAGCTCATTTTATTTTAGTTTCACTTTGTCAAACCAAGTTAAAAATGAATTTATACATTCATATAATTTCCACATTTATATAATTACCATATATATATAAATATATATGAATTGTATATTTTCTTATTAGCTCATGATCAGCTCTTTCGATTTTATTAATTGTATATTTTTTAAGTAAATATATAAATATATATGCATGTATACATTTATTTTTAATTTGGTTTGACAAATAAGGGAAATTAAAATAAAATGAGTTCCAAATATTTTAGGATTACAAAAATTAAAAGAACTCGATAAATAAGTGGAACTAGAATTAGAGAAAGTTTAAAAAAAGAGTGGTTTTGGTATTTTAAAAATTCCTGTAAATTTTTTTCGAAAAGTAATTTTTAGTAAGAATAAAATGGACTTTTTGAATTTAAAAATGAAATGAGTTAGAAGGTCAGGATTTTTTTTTTAAGGTTTTAATACTTTAGGGGGTAATTGATGTGGGGTAAATACTTCAGGGATAGTAACTGTATTTAACCCTTATATTATTTATTTCTTATAGAGTTGAAAATTATCTAATATATATAAGCTAAAGATGCATGAGAAAAAAAGCTACCAAAAGATAATTATGAAATATCATTATGAGTGAGGAAGTTATAAATAATTAACTATTTTTTTTAAATAACTGACCAAAATTATTTTAAATATCAAAACGACGTTTTGAATAATATATAGTATAGATTTGGGGGCTAAAACGGTAATTTACGGATTATTATTTTGTTAATCAGATTTACAGACATGAATGGGATGAAACATATGATCTACCCAACTGCAAATATTGATTCGGAGCAACCGCAGACAAAGACGCTTTGGATTGTCACACACAATGCTGGGTGGCTTGTATGGCGACCTTCCCCCACCGTCTTCCGCCACGGACGACACCTCCACCACCACATCCGCCACCAATGTCTGGTCCAGCAGTGTCAAGATGGCCCCACCCACCCTCCGCAAACCCTTACCCACTCCTCAAACCATCCTCCGGCCCCCAAACCCCAAGCCCAAACAATCCCAGACCACAACCGTCAGTAAAAACACTATTGCAACTCAGCCGCCCACCGTCGAGAATACAAATCCTAACCCCAGCACGTCTGCGTTTCAACCCGCTCTTGTCGGCGTCACAAGTTCCGTCTTAGAAGAATACGACCCAGCCCGGCCAAATGATTACGAGGATTACCGCCGGGAGCGAAAGAGGAAGCAAGCTGAGGCAGAGGTCAGAAGAGAACTGGAGGAGAGGGAGAGGAGAGAGAGGGAAAGGGAGGAGAGAGAGAAGAGAGAGAGGGATCGCGATAGGGATAGGGATAGGGATAGGGAATTGAGTATTTCTGGAGAGGAGGCGTGGCGGAGGAGGGCGGCTATGACCGGCGCCGGAGGTGGTGTTCCGAGATCGCCGTCGCCACCCCCCCTGGGTAATGGGGGAGGGGAAGGGTTTAGCATTGGGAAGTCGGAGAGTGGAGGGTTGGGACTGGGAGCGGAAGGGAAGATGACGGCGGCCCAGAGGATGATGGCGAAGATGGGGTGGAAGGAAGGACAGGGTTTGGGGAAGCAGGAGCAGGGGATCACAACGCCATTGGTGGCCAAGAAGACGGATAAGAGAGCTGGGGTCATCGTGAATGCCAGCGAGTCGAGTAAGAAGGTCAAGAGTGTTAATTTCAATGGCCCCCCTACGAGGGTTGTGCTTCTCAGGAACATGGTATGGATTGCTTACTTTATTTTGAGGGATTCATATATGCTTTGTGCTTAACCGGGTGTGCTAATATTTGTGATTATGAAGTTTAGCGCTTTAGTGTTGTGAGATTTGTGCGGTTTAAGTTGGGACTCCCCTTACCGTAGCATATTTCTTGGTGGCCAGTGGTTTAGAACAATCTTGGTAACTACAAGTTCAGATCAGATCCTGTGGAGGTTAATTGAATACCAATAGCAGATGTACTGTAGTTTTCCTCCCCATTAGTTAACTGAAAAATGAGTAAAATCATAGTATGTGGTTCTTTTTGCTTCTAATGCTTGGAGATTTTCGACAGGTTTTCAGTGACTGGTTCCATCTTTTGAACAGTGTTTATGTTATTGACTATCACATTCTTCGATGCAGAATGGAACTAAGAACTCCTTCTGATGTTCAATTTACTTTGATACAAAATTGGCTATCAAGAACCGAGGTCTCAGAACTTGAAAACATACCTCAGTTCAAAATTGAGTAAAATTTTATCTACTCTCAGTTCCATGAGCCAAATATGGATGTACAAAACTGAAGTCTTGGAACTTGATAACATACCTTGGTTCAAATTTGAGTAAATTTTATCTCCTCTCAGTTCCATGAGCCAAATAATGGATATAAACAAACTGTATATTCTGTGGAATGCTGCTTTCACTTAGGCGTTTGTTCAGTTTTTCCCATGGTAAAACTGTAAGTTTTAAGCAGAGAAGAAAAGACAGATAGAAAAAGCTTTATGCTCATAAAAAACTTCTCGCATGAAAAGTTCCTTGACAACTAAATGCCAGGAAGTTTCTTGACAAGTTGAGGCGATATAGTGGAGATACTTATGTTCTACTAACCTGTTGAACAATGTTTAGGATTCTGTTTCAATCTTATTGAAGCAAGAGAACTAAAACCTTAGTGCTACCAGCATCTTCAGCCTAGGGACCTGAACAGATAAATTCAAGGAAGGAAAACATTATGGTTAATGCTGGGACACTACGCATCTTGAAAGCTTTTTGCTTCCTGTCACGCGCATGGCCTCATTTTTTATGCGATCCATCCAAGTAGAATTCTTACTTGCAAGTCATGTTGGAAACTAGGGTTCTGGTCCTTTTTGTGTTGAGTTCTTCTTGAGTTCGTGATAATTTCCTAAATATTGATCAATTCATTCCATTTGAGGGTTTCTGTTAGCCGATCTTTCCTTCTTCTCTCTCATATATAATGATATCCTGTGAGCACACTTACTGGTCTCTTTCTTTCTTTTATTCGAGTTTCTTTTTCCACTTTGTGATCCAGCATGTATTTGTGGGCATGCAATACATGCATATTATCTCATCTTGCTTTTCATTTGGTCACTTGGACAGACTTGCTAGTAGCCTAGTACAATGCAGAGTGTAGTTTTCTGAGTTGTAGCTTGATCAGTTACTCATCTCATACTCATGTCCCTAACAACACATCAGGTGGATATAAATATTTTTTCCCTAGTGATGGTGCCTACTTGGTGCTTGAATTATCTATAAAATGATTGATGATTTCCATCATGGTTGCTGCTTACTCCAGCACCTGGCAGTCGCTGATCTGAATGATCTGCGGTTTTGCATTCATCATATTGTTGGCTTATAATCTGTGTCATGGGTTGCCTAAAATTCTGATGTATATATCCTGTGCTTCTTTGTGAAGGTTGGCCCCGGTGAGGTTGATGATGATTTAGAAGGTGAGGTGGCAGAGGAGTGTGCTAAATTTGGTACGGTGACACGTGTCCTGATATTTGAGATTACAGAACCAAACTTCCCACACGATGAAGCTGTAAGAATATTTATTCAGTTTGAGAGAGCAGAGCAAGCGACTAAAGCCCTCATAGAACTTGAAGGTCGTTTTTTCGGAGGTAGGGTTGTCCGCGCTTGTTTTTATGATGAGGAAAGGTTCAACAACAATGAGTTGGCTCCCATGCCGGGTGAAATTCCTGGTTTCTTTTAACCATCTGATACCACTGAAGATTTAAGTCATCGTCTCAGGTGAAGAGTTGGTTGTCCAAAAAAGACGCTCTTCAGGCTCCTTGTAAACATTTAGTCAGTGTTGATAGTGCATGTTCGAATTCATTATCATCTGAGCCATATAGCAAGTCAGAAGTTGCAAGTAGTGTTTCTTGTTTTCATTCTTACCGACCTCTTGTGCAACTCGGGTTCAAGGAATAGCGTACAAGAAGTTTGAGTAGCTTTTACGCGGTTCTTGCCTCAGTAGAAACCTGCTTTTAAAAATGCATCCTTGCACGGTTCATAATTAATTCATGATCCTACTGAGTATATTCCCGGCTCCTTCTATTTGTTTCAATGTTAGAAATATACTTGCACAGCATAGTTCATCATCAATTTTATTTGTACCCTTCTCCACTATTACCTTAATATTGAAAAGAGCAGCATATAATATATTAATTACTACAGTATCAAGCAAAGAAATATTCATATGCCACTAATTAATATTTGTAGTCCTTTACCTCCTCTTATGCCTATGTATAAACATTCAGAGAAGCCAATAGGGATGGATGGTGGGGTGTTAGACCAGAAGGCCTCCAGGCTTCAAGGCGATCCAGCTAGCGTGTTCTGATTGGCAACACTAGCCTCATGCAATAAGTACAAGTGCTGACCTTCCCTATACGCCGGGGAACAGGTGGCGACAGAGGCGCAGCCGGTTTGTGGTGGCGCAGCCCCGCACATGTAAACTGCCAGAAGGGTGTCGTTTGTAGCCATGACAGAACTAGTTGATGAAAAGGAGGAGGGCAGAAGGCCACCAGATGAGAGGTTGTTCATGGTGGAGTCTCCGACTGTGATGTGGCGGGGTGAGGTTGAGGTCGAACTTTCTCCTCCGCCACCCAAGACGCTGCAGCTTGGTGTCGGCGGTGCACTTTTTCTTCCACCACCGCAGACGAGGCATGAATTGGTTCCCTATAAATCAGAGTTAATGTGGTAAGCATTTGAAGAAAAACCTTTAGATTAGGATGCAATTAGTGATACATTAGAATTAGTGGAGGCGGCAGTGGTGGAGCGGTAGGTGGTGCCGTCAGGCTCGATGATCCAGCCAGCTTCTTGAGCAAGATGGCGGAGGACTTCGTTGATGTCAGCTCGAGGGGAGAGGCGGTAGCCACCGTGCTTACGGAGGCCATGGAAGATGTTGGTGGTGATGGACCTCCTCTGCCTCTCTCTCATCTTGGTCCGCTCTTTTTCAACCGCACTTCTCACATTGGCATTAGAATTAGAAGCACCTCTCCCACGCACTGCTTCCTTCATTGTGTTATGATAGTGGTGTTGTTTTGTGTTGAGGAATTTGTACAAGTTGGAATCAAAGGCAAGAAAAGAGTGTGGTGAAGAGAGGGGTTTAACATTTTGAGGGCTTGAAATAGAGAAGCTTTGTTTGCATGAAGGGAGGGAGTGTGAGGAGTTATGACAGTCAAATTGCATGTACTTGGGGACTATAAACATGGAGGAAACGGGGAATGAGCTTGTTTCACGCCCCATGTGCAATGACAGTATAATTATAATTTTCTTGGAGTTTGTCATAGAGTCCTAATTATAATTATTTATAGTTGTTTAAAAATTTGAAAATATTTCTCAAATGAAAATAATTGTATAGTTTTCAGACGGAGATGTGAAAATTATTATTTTAGCTTTGTTGAATTTCTTTCTTATTCTAAAAATTTTTGCAAAAAAAATGTTAAAAAAATGAGTGTGAGTAAATAATCCATAAGCCTTATTAATCCATAAAAATATTTTAGAAAAATTTAAAAATATATGAAATTATAATTTATAATTCAAATGGTATTTTGGTTAATTTATCAGAAATTTATTGAAAATCTAATTAGGACTATCGGAATGGACTTATTGTTGGATAAGGGTTAAAATCAAGGGGTATTTGTAACTTATCAACAAAAAATATTTATAAATATGACAATTCTCATAGGAAATTGTAATTTTACCTAAAAAAGATAAAAATACTTTTGCTCCCCTAACATTTACCAATCAACATTTTTTTTTTGTTTATTTGGTTAACACTTACCCTCCTCAAATATTGAATGAACTATCATTATTATACTTAATTATTTATTTCCTCGGGGTTATGGATAGGCTAAGAAAAATAGGCCTAATAGAATGAAGGATTTGTTGGGATTCCTGCATTTAATTGGTGTAAGCCGATTCAATAGAAGGAATAAAATGAACTCTGCATCATGAACAAAAACCTACTATGCGTAGTATTGGCGTAGAGTGGTTCTATAGATTGATGTGGAGAAGAATTTGGAAGTCGAATATAGATAAATATACAAAGAAATAAAAGGGTTCGAATTTGTTTCTTTTATTTTTCGTAATCCTTTTATACTTCATATTTTTTTTTTATAATTTTCGATTATTTATGTTATTTTCACGACCTACTTGTAATTGTTTAGGTTAGGGTGTTAAGTGTGTTGATGCACTTTTATAGTTTACGCGGGCTGCTAAATACATTTAATTTCATTACAAATATTGAGAATATGAACATTATTTTTACTTATTTTTATTGTGGAAATGAGGCCTCAGATAGTCGATCTGACATCAAAATATGTTCAGCCGGTAATTCCAGATTCAATAAAACAAACGTTCCTCATCGGCCCCAATCCACTACCCTAATTCCAAAACAAAACCAAACGTTTTAAGATAATACCAGTGACTGTAATTAAAAGAAAATGTAATCGCAGAAACCGGCTCCATGGACCAAAGGAAAATTAATCGGTCCACAGGTTCATATCAACATGCGAAATATGAATTTGATTTTCGTCCAATCATGACATCGCCGGTCATTGCCTCTAGTTTCGCTACCGGCGACGTGGCATTGGACCGTCACTGAAATAAAACACAAATAAGAAAAAAAATTGATTGAGGGACCTCAGAGACCGGTTCCAAATCAACCACGCAGCCGCCACCGGAACTACGCCGGTCGCGACCGATGAACAAGATTTGTCACAGAGACAAAAAATTGGCAACCGTGGATGGGAAGGAGAGGACCGGCGGCGAAACGCCTGCGTTATAAAGTGTCATACGGCACTTCCTATACTTTGGGATTTCTTCCTCATCGGTGCGTTTTTGTTTTTTCAGAATCACAACACATCCGGAGGCAAATGGAGGGGATAAGAAGAAGAGAGAGGGTGAGTCCGGCAGGGGAGAGGCGATGAGAGATGATGGACTGCAGTTGGTACACTGTGTATGTATGATTGAGTTAGGGCTGGTGTTCGGGGAGCAGATTTAACAAACATCACGTTCAGACTTTAGGGGACTCTGCGGCGCGGCTGCTTGGTTAGGGTTTCACAATTATTCAGTTCCTTGTGTGGACATTGAAGATCCACTGGTTCTCATGCTTATCACACCCTGCACGCGGTTTCAACTAATAGTTTGGATGAATTGTTAAAAGGATTCAAAACCATTAACAACAATGTATACTATACTATGAAGAAACACCATAATGTACAAAACTCTAGACATAAGACGGCGTAGACATTTCCAGAAGCTGGGCGCCGAGAGAAGTCCAAATATGTGCAGTAACAGAGTCACCTAGGCAACTCGAGGTTGGGTCTTTGATCAAGTGCCTCAATCGCTGAATCATCAGGAAAAGCATCTGGATAGGTTTCCATTATCTTTGCCTTCAGACTCCTGCAAAATTAAAACGAAAATCTGAATGACATGAAACCTGCGAACTTCTACTCTCCATTGGCGAAGTTTCAGAAATAAGCGTAATACAAAGGAGATGTGATTTCTCCTCCCCGCCTACAACACCACAAAAGAACTAAAAAAATTTCAAACATGGAATAAGTGGTAATTAACCAACTAAGGAAGAAATTCTGTATATTACACACCCGCCAACCTGAACATAGATAATAGATTTCCTCCATAACAACGACAAAGGCTCACATTCAAATCCATTTTCAAGTTTTGATGAAACTGGATTTTGATCAGTAAAACTCAACAATTTTCTTGCTTCTTCACTCAAACAAGTGAGCACCAGGCAGAAATAGGAAATTAAAATGATTAGCTCCGCCCGCAGGCAATGGCAACTCAACTTCCACCCAGAATGAGACTTGAGGATTACCTTTTCCTGTATTAGTAGCATTTCAATTCATGGTGTATTCTAAGAAGTTCGATTATCAGTATGGTATCAGATTTCAGCAATGACTCAATTACTGACAAGAGTAAGGTAACATTTTATCATTCATCAAATTGTAAAAGATATTAATTCAGCAAACCATTTAGATTAATAAAAGAGATCACAAAATCCAAAACCATTTCAACAATCATTTACAAACAAGTAATCACAACCACGGAAATTGAATTGTTCTTCATATATCCGTACCACACGGCAACACTAGAACTGGAAATTGTTAACCACAAGCACAACATGCCAGACCCACAAAGAATTGCATCAACAAAAACTCTCATCCCACTATACACAAAAGCCAAACGAGTGAGTTCATCCAATTGCGCATTTACTGATAATATAAATAAAACCAAAAAATTAACCCCAACCTCTTCATTTCCACACCTTGGAAACATCCTAATTATAGTTCGCAGGCGGAAAATATATACGAAAACGAAGTTGCATACCTGAGCTTCTGAAAGATGTAATCGAGGTCCGATTTCATAGATCGTAAGAGGCGTGTGTTCCTGGAAAAATCGGCAGACACTTCTGCAAAGCAATTCTCTGAGTAGTCATTAAAGTGTGATAATACTGCGTTACTGTCCTGCAATCTCCCCAATCTGCATAAATTTTTCTTCAAAGTTAGTATGTTTGACAATTAAAGGGGATAATGTAAAAGCAACTAAACCAAATTTTGATACAGAATAGACAGATAAATATACAAACAGCAAAAACTCATATGACGGATGTATATACACATATACATACACGAGGTTTTGTGATTGCTTGATAGAATCCAAATCATGAGGATCGACTAGGGTTTTGAACTCTCTCGAAATATCTTCGGACGCTGAACGAGTCGACTCGCCTCCCGGATCCGCCATTCTTACGATTTTTCTCCCCACAGAAACTGCGTATTGTAGGATGTAAGCGATTACTGGACTTTGAAATGTTTCATCGATGATTGGGCTTCGGGCCAGGCCCACCATATTTTATATGGTACTTGATTAGAAGAAGTGAATTGAGTTGCTAAAAGATTTCATATGTTTGGGCCAGGAAGAACTGATGAGGATTTTTCTTGGGCCTGGAGTTATGACCCATACTCGAAATTGACTTCTTTACCCCTGGAAAACATTAATAAATTTCATTTTCTCTTTTTCACCTCACAAGCATTTTATTGCACAATCCTTGTACACACTATTTTCAAAATATTGAATTATATATCAATTAAATATATTGCTAGTGCAAGTTAATTTCATCATCTAAATTTACCCATTACAAAGAGGTAAATGGACTATAATCCTCTTGTGTGTAACATATAGTAAATGACGGGAAGATAGAGTACACAAATAATTCATCAAATTATGCATGTAAGGTAAACCGTAATTTGGATAATATTTTAAAGGTCAATACTCGTGGCCCTTTTTTTTTTTTTTTTTAAAAAAAAAAGTATAAGTTATTGAATGGATCGTACCTCCAAAAAGAAAATAGCTTCCCTCAAAGGGGTAAAGTAAAAAGCATGATGATTATAGTTGTGAAATAGAAGATGAGAGTAGATGAAGAATTGGGAATTGCAATGCAGGGCAGAGGAGCCCACCAAGATTGAATTCAAAACCCTGCTTCCACAACCAACCAACCACCAGATAAGATACAACAACAATTAAGTACTGCTGTTGTCTACTGCGGCTCATTGCTTAAAGACTTAAACCTAGTTTACCTACACCACAAATATATAATAATGGCTACTAAATCTGTAGCTACTGATTCATCACTACTTTATGTACATCTTTTTTGACATGTTTGCTTTTATATATCCTGTTTTCTAGATTCAGTCTATTGGATTAAATTAATGGGAAAAAAGTGTGAGGGAAAGGGAAATGAAATCTGCCTCTTAATTGCATTGAACAAGAACAACCCTTGTAGGCGGCAGGGTGAGGCTGTGGAAGGAGGCAGGTATTTAGCAACAATAACACACACTAGTGTAATCTGTGACGTATATTATGCACAGCTTGTGTTGCACGAATATCATCTACATAGTTTCATATTTGTTATTTTTATCGTTAAAAACTTGTCTATTACTTTTTTATTTTTATGTTTATATGAGTGTGGAGAAAAACAAAGAAAGAAAGAGAGGGGGGCATTGGCAATTGGCAGGGAAGCTTTAATAGTGGGCACGAATTTCAAATGCAGTAAAAGGAAAGTCCAACTACTAGTAGATGAGCCTATACCCTAATACCCTATACCAAAATCCATCATCATGTGTGTGGTTGATGATGATGATGAATGCATGGGCATACATGTGATGTGAGGGTGAGGTGCTGTTGCTGGGTTTGTCTGTTAAATGTCAATATAACAGAGAAAGAAGAGACAAGTAAGTGTGTCTGTGATGGGTTTTATTTTAAGGAGGAATTAAACACTAGTTGTCACTTGTCTGTCTCTCTCACACAGTCTCACTCCCTTGCTCACTTTTGACAACATCAGCCCAAAGTTGCGTTTCAGGCGCCTTTGCTGGGCCCCATCATCATCATCATCATTTCTTAGACACACAACACAACACAACACGCATTTTCAAAGCACAAATGACACACACAAGTAAAAGATGAGTAGCTGCTTCCATACACATTACACAACCAAACAACATAACATTTATCATTCATTCTTAACACTAGTAATAGCAGTAGGCATCTCACAAGTTTATAACTTAATAACCCTTTGTCCCATATCATTTTATCCAAATTCAAAATACAGCTACAAAATAACTTAACACCTGACCCACTGCACATATACTTCCATATTCCTCACCATCACAACCCCAACTCCACCCTTTTCTATTTCCTTTACACAAAAGACCAGTTCATGAACATGAATGCTAGGCAGTGATTCGAATCCTCCTCGTTCAGAACCTTCCACGCTACCGCTTGTTCATAAGACACCGGCCTTCCCATGCTCGAAACACACACTCCTCCCGGCAAATATGCAAACCCCTGTACATCAATGCCAGAATTAGCAAACAAACATGTCCCATCGCACAAAAATTTGGCCTACTACTCACCTGCTGCATGATCTTGGAGAACTCTGAGAGCAGAATCTTTCGACCAGCTTCATCCAGTATCTTCTCCAGCATTATATCCTGAAGGGCTACCAGGGTCGTCTCCAGCATGTCCAGCCCTGCCTGGTTTGCAAATGTAAATACTGCTGATGCCTGCTATTTAAAAGTTAGTTGACCTAAAATAATCACGAACAAAGATCCATGAAAACAAGGAGAAACAACACAAAAAAGTTGACAATCACTAACATTCATTCTAACGGAGCAGCACATAATAGCATCAGCGTGGTGCCAAAGTTGTTTCAGAACAGCATCACCTGCAGGTGAATCAGCCTGAAGGAGTTCTCCACCAGTGTGCGCCCTGAAATATAAGAATAGGAAGATTGGCACGAGAGAGACTGGTGCTAAACCATAGACCGATCTATCTATCTGCCTGTTTTAGATTATTTATCAGTGTGGAAAGGCTATTTACAGAATCAGAGATAAGGAGAATTTCTACACCTGTAGCTCCTGCAAATCCAACGTGCCAATGTGACAGCCTCTGGTGAACCAGGAAGCGGCTTTGGTACCATTTGGGAGCTGAGTTGGGATGGAGCTATGGCCATGGCAACTCTTTGGACTGAACCCACAATACTTCGCACATATTGACGGGCCATGGCAGCTACACTGTCTCGATAGTGATTTTCAAATGTGAACTGGAACGCAATGGTCAAAACAGACCTGAGATTCTGATTACTCGTATCAGCTTCACCAGCAGGACGAGCTCCACCATGTCCCACCTCAAGGGCAGAAGCCAAATCCAGTGTTCGGTTTGCCGTCGGCCCATCCTGCATCACAAAGAAAGCAACGTATTAAGCAAATAAAAAAGTGTTTGAACCAATCCGAAATCCAAACACCTAACCTAAAATAGGAAAATTCTGTATTCAACAATAGTCACAGGATGGACATTTTTCAGGGCGACGGAACACAGCAGCATGCTAGAGTTGCACAAAAATTATCTGAAGAGACAGACGATATTATTATTATAGTTAGATTATAAAGCAAGGAATGTTACTCAACTGATTTAGGTTCCAATGGTATGACGCGGAAACCAGATGGCAGCAGGGGAGCATCATCACCAAATGATTCATCAATGGGCGCAAAAACAAGCTGAGCGCAGGCACCAGAAGTTGTTTCATCAATCCCGCTGCATAACTGCATTGTTCCATTAAAGAGATCAGCACCATATACGCCGCAACAGTTAAGAAAACAATTAGTCACAAATCTGAATTATAGGGGCAAGACCTGCAACAAGTACATATCTCTTGACAAAGCAATGTCCTCCGGAGAGAATGCATGACCCTCCAAACGAACCACCTCCAGGAACTATATTAAAAAAAAAAAAATTCTCATGACTCGGTATCGAGAGATGAAGCATGAAGATGCAAGATAAGCCATGGCCATCACAAGGGTACTAGTAAAGCAGATAGTTTACCTCCTCGTGTTCAACAGTCTGTGCCAGAGGTAATATGACTTGACTGCTTGGAAACCCTCCAAGCTTTGCACAAGGAACTGCATAAGGACTAGCTTTAAGAGAAGCAGCAGAGTACACATCAACCCCATAATCAGCCCACTCTGAACGATGCTCCCTCAGGAAGCGAACAAGCAGAGCTGGAGGCACATTCTGCACACAATATATAAGAATGTTATCAAATATTATCAAAAAGATCTGGACAGTTATTGTAAACCCAAAAGTGCAGTGCAGGAACAGGTAGTCATATTAGGATGAATCATGAAACAGAAACTTGTACAGGATTACACAAGTTCATTTCAATGAAACAAGTAAAAGAAATTAACCTGGAGAAGCATCGATGCCCGTGCGCAGAGGACTCCCCCAAAGGTTGGGAGCATAGACAAATTGTTATATTGGGAACCCAGAAACTTGCTTGGAGATGAGTTAATGGCAATGGTTACATCTTCAACCCCATCACTGCCCATTATTGACCAGCCATCATCAACAAATCCATTGACAGCATCATTAAAACCCCTAACAGTCATCCACCAAATACACAGCACATCAGGAAAATAACACAAATGATATTAAATAAGATTGCATGAATGTAGTTAGTGAATTCTTTAGCAGCTAAGCCTGTTTTTGTATCCAGATAAGTGAACTGTGTTCAATACATTCAGGCAGATATTTCTCACCTGCACAATTTTTGACTTAATGCTCTAAGAACAGCAGGTTGGCGACCACCAGTATACTGGATCTCTCCATTGGTTTCTTGAGCAATTTGTCTTATGTGACGCAAAGCCTAAACATGCAGAATGATAAATGTGCTGATGAGACAGAAGCCAAGGACATGAAAACACACATGATAGAGAGAAGAAAGCTCTCACAGCCATAGTCATCTTTTGCGCAAGGATTTTGGAAGATTCATAAAGCGGCCTTAAAACTTCAGGAACACTTGAAGCCTGTGACAAGATAAAAACTAAGTTACCAGGGAGAAGCCCGAAAATAGACCCAATAGTTGGAGGACTTCTTACATCAAAGTCGATGTGATCGACAATGTGGATAATGGATCCGCCACCCTCACAAGGACGAATCAGGTACCCACTCGGCAGCATTTCAGCTCTCACAAAGCAAGTGGCAGGAGGCCCAGTTGGGCCACCAGTAGAAGATGTTAATGACCTCTCACAAATCTGTAGAAATAGCTCAGCTGTCAATACAATGCTGTAGTTTTCAAGATTGCCACACAATACCAATGTACAACAAAAGGATATCATCGGAGAAATAGCGAAGTTTATAGGGTTGGTTACCACTAGACTGCCATCTTCCAAACTTGTGATATATCTCAATGTCCAAAAGTCACGAGCAGATGCCAATGTTGTTGGTGCATATATCTGAGGAAGAGATTTACATTCACAACCAGTTGCAAGCTCTAATGCATATCTCAAACTATACTATGAGATTACAGAGACTTGCCTGCATATACACAAGCTCAATAGTCCCTCCATTTCCTGTGGGTATTGCACTTGCTACATCAAGGCAACGGCAGTCGCGAAACCAAGAAAGACGATCTTTGAGAATTTCAGCAACCTGCAAAGAGATTGTCAAAGTAGAATATTGACTGAAATAAAATTTCCATACATGAAAGACATGAAAGTAACAAGTTAGAAAATCACCTTCGTGGGTTCAAGACTCACGAGGCCACAGGCTCGTGCTGCTACCCCGCTGCAGTTGCGGGAAACAGCAACGATGCCAATAGAATCCGGACCAGGCTAAACACATGAAAAAGGATACATTAGCACCAAGAGTAATTAAATAGCAGAGAAGATCTAAAGACAAATGAAGGCAACAAAAGTACATACCTTCATCCCAATCATCTGGACCCAGTCGACAGCAGTTCCAGTAGCCTTACCAAGGAACTCTGCCAGGGTCTCCTCAGCTATTGCGAGAAGACTAAGAAATCAACAAAAGAAAAGGAAAAAGCAAAAAAGAATCAAATGAAACCAAATTGGTAATAGTTTTCCAACCAGCAGCCCAAATAAAACAGTTAAAATGATTAAGGTCACATAGGGCAATTACCCTGCTGGGCTATTAGCATCCCTCTGCGGATGCTGAGGAGTTGGGTTTTGCTGTTGTTGCTGACCGCTCATAACCACGGAGTCACAGCTAGTATCCGTGGTCGTTGTGCTTACCTGATAATAATACAAATGTGTGGTAAACAAACAGAAAACAAAGCTAATGGGAGAAGTATTTGGTTATTACCATGTAACATAAATAACAAAAGTTACAACTTACAGTGTGCAGTTGCTGACGCATATAACCATTTTCATAAACCAACTGCGAGACCTGCTTTTGAAGACGGTCATTCTCTTCCATCAGCAGCTTATTCATGGCGGTCAGCTTTCTGTTAACAGTCTGGAGACGAGATGCTTCTTTTCTCTGTTTTTCACGACATCTGTAAAAAGAAAAACAAGAAACACATTTTCCTGAAAAATCATAATCCACACCAGACGAACTGCTAAACCTCAAAACACAGCAGATGGGCTAATGAGTTCAGAAAACCACAAGTTAAAAGTACTCAAGGTAGCTGAGTTATTCAAAGATCTCTCTTTGATATGATAGACAGGAGAATTAAGGGCTCACAATCACTCTTTGCATCGTGCAATGAGTGCCATCCAACCAAAAAAAAGTATTGGCAACTAGAGTAAGTCATATAAAAACGACAAACGAAGAACATGGAAAATACATTTAAATGATGAATACTAAGAATGAAACCAAGAAACTGATCTGATGCCCCATCCTTGTTGGCATATTTGAATCAAATCTACAGGGAAAGAGAGAGGTGGAATAGAGAAGGAATACAAAGTGAAAATAGTAAATGCCTATCACAAACTTACTTCAAGAACAAAGATCTGATAAATGACAAGTTCGGGAAACAGATTCCATGAGGAATCAGAGAGGCTTCAGGTAAATAGCAAAACGCCGGGAACAAAACTTAACAATGTCAACCGGTTGCATTTCACCCTTTGAATTCAATGTTACGCAGAACAAACAAGACATAGAAAGCAAATTTACAGTAAATAGTCAAAATAATAACAAGAACCCACAATTTTCTCCTCATAGATCCGTTTTAAAAATCATGATTCCAAAATTTCAGTTCATTTATCTTTCTTTTCGATGGCTAAACATAAAGCACAAATGGGTTGACACAAAAAAGTAGATTAAATTGCTCCCAGTACCCAACTCTCTTTACAATCCCGAATACACTGGGATGAATTAACAATACTTATATTTATTTAAAACGGGGAAATAACAAATGTTTGCTGATAGAAAATCAACAGACATCAATGAGAAAACATAAATCCGAAACAGGGACAAACCCACATTCACCAGTTCTTTACAAAATACACTCAAGATAGAATCTTCCGCCATTGATTCAAGAAAAACGTACAAAAACTTGTAAAAAGCTAGTCTTTGAAGCCGGAAAAGGAGAAAGACAAGTCCCGGAAACCCCGTACGGTTACAGCCTTCAGAATACAGTACATATATATACCTGCGATTCTGAAACCAGACTTTGATTTGTTTAGGCTCAATGTTAGAAAGAATGGGGCACTCCCGAATGAGCTGCTGCCTCCTCAAAGAACTAGGCTTTGGGCATTCTGCATAAACTCGCTCAAGAGCCTCCACTTGCTCTGGTGTGTACCTCACATACTTGCTGGCGTCCATTTGTTGGTGCTTGCTGTTACTACCACTGCTGTTACTCTCTCTGTGCATAGAAAGTGCCATCCAAGAAAAGCAGCAAAGCCCACTGAACTAAGTAAGTATTCGGCAGGCAGAAGATGCTTGTTGCGAAAAAAGAATGGTGGTTTTGGTGGTGGTTGCATGAACAGGCAGGCTCTCTTCTCACAGAGAGCCTCCTCTCTCACTCATCAAGATTGTGTTTTTTTCTTTCTCAAGTGGGCTGTTTTTCTTTCGCTTTTTTTCTGGGCAAGAGGAGATTTTTGGGGGAGTATAGTAGAGAAGAGGGTGTTTAGATGGAAAGATGTTGGAACAGAGGTCCCCCTGGTTTTTATCTTAGAACGCCAATCTCGAGAATTTCAGAGAAAGTGAAATGGAGAGAGAAAGAGAGTACAATATACAGAGAGAGAGAGAGAGAGGAGCTAAAGTTACGAACCAACCCACACAAAAAAGAAAGAGCGCTGAAGTGGGAAATAGGAAAACTTGATCAATTCATTCCGTATCAAACACCATTGAGTCAGACATGTAGTCAAATTTCGTTTGAACTTCCTGTTCAATTTAATTTCATTAATAAATAAATTTAAGGGTAAATTACATAACAACCCCTAATGCTCAATCAAGATATAAAAATACGCTTTGTCTTTTGTAAAAATATAACTACACGCCATAAGATTATAGTTGTAGTTTTAAATATAACTCCTATTAAAAGGTAGGCTTATACAAATATCCTTACGGGGTGTAGTGATAATTTAACAAAATACAGGGGTATTTGTGTAAATTGACTTAATTTTAGTGAGCGTCAAAGTAGTTTTCTCTTAAATTTAATTCGAATAAACTTTGCTTGAACTGAGTGTGAATTGAATTCGATGTTTTGGATTATATTATAATTATTATCGTATTCAAATTGTTCAGTCGATTTTGAATTGAGCATACAATTTCACCAGATAAAAAGAGAATTGTGCATAAATTAAATTTAAATATGTTATAAAAAAATTAAATATACATAACTACGAATTCGAAATTAACTACTGAATATGATGATTTTGCATTTTTCTTCACTCAGAGGGTGTTTTTAAATTATAATATAAAGTAAAATAAATATATGGGTTTGGAAATACAATTCCCACATATTTTTTTGGGTAAAATAAGTTTGTTGCAAGTTAATAAAATTATTACAGCTTGAGATATTTTTGTAAAAAAGTTGAATTTTATTAAGGACTTTTTTTCTAATACTTTTTTATTATTTCAAAATACCCCTCCTTATCATAGCTAACAATTACCCAATTATCAGGAAAGTTAGATAATTCTATAAATAAGATGGTAAAACACCTCCTTTTTTTTTTTTTTGACCAAATACTTTGCATCAATTCTTTTTTCTAGTTATGATAAAAATGATAAAGGTTTTTATTCAAAAACACACTCAAGTCAATCACTAATTTAGAATAAAAGATTTACAGAAATAATGATAATTTTTAAAAAAATATGAGAATTCAGAGGAAAGAATCACAACAGTTGTGTTTTTTGGGAAATTTAAAAAGTGGGTCTGCAAACCATGAAGCACGTTGGACACTGCCAATTGCCATAATCATTATCATCATTCATCTCTTTTTTCTTTTTCCTTTTTTATTAATTAATTAATACAAAATTGAGGAGTAAAATAGTAATCTTAAAACAGTGAAAAGACTGAAGAGAGTAAATAGAAGGCAGAGAGCGTACCTTTATTCTGACACTTTCCTCCTTTTTTTACCCAATCCAAAAACAAAATTAATTAATATAATAAATATATTTTGGAGGGATGTGATGTATGCATGCATGCATGCGCAGACATCATGTCCATCCATTCACATGCATGGATGTGGCATAATCACTCGAATACGGCCCGAATAAAATTAAATGGACCGATGGGCTATCAAATGGGTTGGATTTGAAGGTGGGCCCATATCCTAGGCCCACATACTGTAAGAACGGAATTTGCTGGCCCAAAAAAGTATAAAACAACTGTTTTTTTTGGGGGGCGGAAAATATTTAAATAAATATAGAAATAATATTAAATTTTGGTTGGGAATGATGGAAATATACGAGGTATTAATAGACTCTATTTATAAGGAAAAGGGAGTTTATTTAGGATTGGTAATAATAATTATTGACGTGGCAGGGAATAGCATGCTAGCTCCCATAAACATGATATCATTATTACGTTTGATGCACTAATTTTGTAGCTGGATTTGGGACCCACCCACCATTACCCTAATAAATTAACTGTCTTTGATTTATGGATTTTATTAATTCATACTTGATTCCCCTCTTACAAACATGCACATCAACATGTTTGTTGTTTTTATTTAATTTAGTAATATTCTTTGTCGTATTCGATATAAGATAAAATGGATAATTACACTCTCTTCCCCTGAAATTTAGTTTAATTACACGTAGATTTTTTGTCGTTTGAAAAATTACATGTAGCACTCTTGAAGTTTGTTTATATTTAACAAATAGGCTCTCCCATTAGTCAAAATTTACCGAATTTTATTGATATTGACAAAAGGATGAACGTAAATCGATAACCACCGAGTGGTTTATTAACGACTCATTGTAAGCCAAAAAAAAATTTATGACCAAACTATCCTTAAAACGGTGAAGATATACATTCTCACGTGCATTAACGTGTGAAAATACATAAGGATAGTTTGGTTATAAAAAGATCTATTTGACTTACAGTAAATCAATAATAAGTCAACCAATAGTAATATCGACTTTCATTCAGCTTTTTTGCTAATATCGACAAATTTGGTGAATTTTGGCTAATGAAGGGACCTATTTGTTAGACAAAATAAAATCTTATGGGTACTACATGTAATTTTTAAACCATAGGGAATTTACGTATAATTATCAAAATTTAAGGAAAAAGAGTGTAATTATCTCTAAGATACACATCAGTACATTCAGTTTGAATTTATTTGTGTCAATATCATTGAACAAAATTATAAAATCGAAATGGAAAATAAGAAAATAAGACATAATATAAAGTTTTTTAAGCTATTTTTTTCTTTTTTAATTTTGGGGAACACGTTGACAATTTATTCATGAATGATGATGATGATTGATGAGGGACATACATAGCTTTTTCTGAAAAGAGGGATGTGCATAGAATTTTTAAAAATTTGAGGAAAGATTTTGGGGCTGAAAAGCAATACAAATTGGAAAAAGTTAGGGCCAAACTTTTTTCTGTTTTTTTATTTTTTTTAAATAGAAAAAAAAGGGGGGAGGGGGGAAAGGCATGTCAATGGGGAGACCAACAGATTGTTAATTAATTACTTATGATAAGGATATGGTGTGTGACAGGTGCAATAGATTAGTGAGACTAATCAACCCCACTTTAGGTAACCCCAAATTAATTGAAAAATTAAGGGAATATATTGAGACATGTGATTGCTATAAAACACTGGTTTTTTTAGTGCTTGCTTAGTAATGATTACGCGATTAAAGGGACGTGCCCAATGTTTGCATTTTGGTCTTTCCCTGTAATTCCAACTCTGCATACATTCAATTATTTAATTAAAAATTTAAAAATCTTTTAACCCTTAAATTTAAACAAAAAAACAATTCACTTTCATGTAAAATTGATACAAGTTGGAGATTTAAGTTGCTTGTGAAATAGTCCAAATTGGGTGTTGTGGAATATCTGAGAAGAAAGAAGACTGTTAGACTCGCTTAGTAATCCTCATAAAAGACCATTCGACGCTTAAATCAGTTCGATAGTTCAAGAATTGGAATAAAAACTTATAAGGTAGCTAGTGTAAAAGTAATAAATGATTTGTGTTACTCAAAATAGTTGTGGGATATTTATATAGTCAAATGCCTATACTTTGTATGGGCCCATGTGGCGTAACCGCGAGCTCTTTGGTACAATGTTATTGAATGTACTTGATTCTAGGTTTTTAATTCAGGTTGAATTGAGTACGACCTGATCGAATAAAATATACGACAGGTATTAGTATGTAGTAAGTATTTTATTTCTGATTTGTTTAGTATCTAATCAGACATATCCCCATAAAAAATATAGATGACTACGCATAATAAAAATTATGATCTAACTTTTTGACATAAAGGAGTATTTGTTAATTAAAATTAGGAGAGTGGATGCAGGGGAATTGTGAAGGCAAGAAAATAGTGTAGGAAGGTTGAAGATGAGAAGAGGGACAAGGGTTGATTAAGAGTTACGCTCCCAAGTCCAATAAAGTAAGGAAGCTTAATTAGCACTATATAGGGAGTAGTGGTAAAGGAGTAAAAGGTGGGGTTGAAGGAAAAGAATCCAAGAGCAGAGGTGTTGGAGGAAAAGCGATTGACTTTGAGGACTGATCACTATCACTATATAGGTTGACATTTGCTTGGGATGTACATATAAAAAGGGTTTTACATTTTCAAATTAAGCATCCAAACCACATATATATACACATACTACTCGATCTACTCCCTTTATTTCTCAACCCTATACTATGTGTTTAAATTGTCTCTGTGTCTAATCACAGAAATTAATTAGAGGCAATTCATAATTTCTTAATGATATGGCACAAGATAATATGTACTGTACGTATTTGAATTTGATGTGGGTGGATTTTATTTCGAACTCTAATAAGGGTAAGATAATTGTTTTTCTTTCTCGTTTTTCTTGTCTTCCAAGTGTTCTCCCATAATAGTATTTATAGAAAGGCCTGGAGAGAGGGTTATTTGTGGGTTCAGGGAACCTACTTTTGATCCACTTGCATCTGTCAGTTTTAAGTTAGTTAAGATTCGGATGCCGCAAGATCTCATATCTCTGTGCGAGCTCCTGATCGGGGGTTTTGTTTCTACACCCTTGTAGTTCGAACTTCGAGGGCCTCTTGTTTCCCTCTGGCCTCGTTATCTCTTCTTCGAGCCTGTGTGTTGTCTTGGCCTCGTTATTTTCTTCTCGAGTCCTTGTTCCTCCAGCCTCGTTATATCTCCTTGAGTCATCGTTCCTTTTTGGCCTCGTTTATCTCTTTCTTGAATCCTCATTCCTCCGGCCTCGTTATCTCCTCCTCGAGCCCTCATTCCTCTGGCCTCATTATCTCCTCCTCGAGTCTTTTGGTTTTTTTCTTCCCATATCAGTCTTCATTGTTAAGAGGTACGTATTTTTTGACCAGAGATAAATTAAATTCAAAATATTGAGTTTAGCATTTCAGGAATCATAACGTATTTCTCTATAATAGAATACTAAGAAGTGCAATATATACTATTGATATCCCCAATTCGTTAATGCTGATCATTCTGACCATAGAGAAATAGAGAGTATGGTTTGTGTCCGTAGGTAGCTATACCTGATGATGATGAATAATGTAATTACTAATTAAAAATTGATGGAAATATATGGGTGTGTATTTTTGTGGGAATGAAAATGGAGAGTGGAAGAGAATGGGGCATGTCCACTTAGAAATGTTCCCCTCCCATTGCGTGATTTTGCAAAATTAAAGAAAAGTGCATGTCCCTTTCCAAATTCCATCCCTACCCCTTTTTCTCATCTCATGCACCAAAAGTACTATATATATATATATATGTTTCTCTTTCTCACTCTAAGTTGAGCCTCCTTCAAGCCCCACACCATCACTATCACCTTTCTTTTCTTTTTTTCCGATTCAAATTTCTCTGCCTTTGCTTCCATTTTACATCTCTCTCTCTCTTCTCTCTCTCTCTCTCTCTCTATATATATATATATATATATATGCATATGTATATATATAGTACCAAAGAGAGAGAGAGAGAGAGAGGATTTTGGGGTCCATATGTTTTTTGAAATAATAAGAGTTGTAAAGGTTGGAAGAGGATATGGTGTAGTGCCAGTGGTACTGGTGATGCTGAGAGAAAGAGTATCCTTAAATATTTTCTTTTTTACCACTTATAATAATAATAATAGCACAAAATCATGGTATAATTCTTTGCCATCATTATGAGTGATATTAAAGATTATGAATGTTACTCGTCAACAACAGAACCTCATTAATGGATCAAAAAGGCTACTTCACCACTCTTCAATTTATGCCATTATTCAACACCCATCACCGCCTTCAACTACACACCCCTTCTTACATGCAAACAATGACTTGATTCAGTCGAGGTTGTGGATAATGTGTGGTGTTCTTAACTAGAGATGGTTGTGTCCATGACTTGACCTATTTATATTTGAGAGTATTGGGTTAACCTGAAAAATAAAGGTATGTTTAATTTGTTGGGATGACTGACTATCCGATCATTAAATTAGATTGTGTTGTAAACTAAATAACGTGTGGGAAGAAAAAGCCAGATCTCAATATCATAAATGCATACATGTATAATGAAGAATAAATACGCGTATTAAATATATATCTTTTGCAACTAGTTGTGGGGATGAAGATGGTAAAGGGGAGTTGCTTCTATTTTTGGTGCAAGACTAACGTTGTTAGTAAATAAATGGGTATTGATTCATGAGATGATGATTCAATTTCCGGATAATGGGGAGGAGGAGGGCAAAAGGAATTATTTCAAATTAGAGACAAGACAAGAAAATACAACATAGGAAGAAACTTAGGCAAACTGGAAATGATTCGAGCCAAGAAAACAAAAGTGGAGTAATTGTTGTTGGGTTGAAAAACGAGGAGAAGCTGACAAAACCATGTTTGCCTGATTCAGAGATTATTGGGATATATATGTCATGTTTGTTTCAATAAGACACACACCCCCTACTACTACTACTACTACTCATTATCATTATCTTTCAACATATATTATATTGGTCAACCCCCCATCCCCCATTTCTGCTGCCTGAATTCTCACTTTGACGGGGTGTAACTTAATTTATTAAAAAAAAAAATACAAATAATCCTAAAAAAAATGTCAAAAATACCAAAAAAAAATGTATGGATCTGCGCACTACTCAGTCGGGTCAGGTCACGCGATCCGTCCCGAATTGCACCCGATGCTAGGTGTCAAGATATAGATCCTTGATGAGGAGACAACTCAAACTTGAAGATGATGTCACGTGGACCAGGCATGTACATACATTTGGTGCTATAAATACACCTACTCCACAATATTTATGGTAAATTATTCGAGTTACATTTGACCACATTATTGTATCAGATCGTCAATTTACCATCTCGACCTGTATCCGACTTAAACATCGGAGGGTCTACACCGGAAATACTCCCGACTAGCCTAACGTGTTTGTTTCTTCTCAAAAAACTTATTTTGGGGAACTTGTCATATTGCTCGGAGAGGTGCTTAGAGAGATACTCAATTGAGATCTGGAGAAGCGACCCAGATCACATTAATGCCCCTATTACTACTATTAGTTATAACTAATGATTCGTGTCATGTACGTGAAACCCACGTATATTTTCTTCATTTTCTCTATGTTTCCATTTGCTTTATTACATATTTAATCATATTACAATTTACTGGAAAGACATGGAACCCAGAATTCCTAGGACTGAGTGAGCTCCATTACAACAAGTATGTGGGCTGAAGCCTGCATCTAACTGTTGGGCTTATAAATCAGCCCAACCCACCTCTCATTTTTTTACTGAAATAGGCTTCTTGATGGGGGCCAAGATGAAATTCACATTAAAATCAGAGGCGGAAGTGTAATTAATACTAAACAGAGATGCAAATTGAAAAGCACTGGACACGGAAGGAGTGAGTTGAGTAGTTAAACCTAAAACCCTTGAAACGGGCACATAACATTTCCCTTTATAGAACCCCAGAAGAGAGGATCGCCCTGTGAGGAAGGAGAATTTGTTGTTGATAAAGATGAACAAGAAGGAGGTGTTCAAATTGGCAAAGGGTTTTCGTGGTAGAGCGAAGAATTGTATAAGGATTGCGAGGGAGAGAGTGGAGAAGGCGCTGCAGTACTCCTACAGAGACCGCCGCAACAAGAAGCGCGATATGCGTTCCCTTTGGATCCAGCGAATCAACGCCGGAACTCGCCAACATGGAGTGCGTTTCTTCCTCTATTTCCTCCTCTTACTCTCTTCTTGCCTTGTTTCGTTTGAAAAACTATGATTATTTTTTTTTTTTTTCTTGATTTGGTTTGGAATAGGAGTTTTTCTTCGTCTGGCGATGATATGGGGTTTTTCGGGCTGATGTGATGGGTTTGGAAATTTTCTGTGGAACTACACATTTTCCTTGAATGAAATTTCGCATGTCTGTGAATGTGAGATATAGGCTGAATGTGAAAATGGATGGGTTTAGAGAGAAAAATGTATGTGTTATTGTGGTGAAGGAAGGAAGATGGATCAGGAAAGCTGCGATTTTTGTGTGGTTTGAATTGTGTTGTTCCTTTGCGTAGAATTATCCAAGTTGTTAATTACAATTTGAGGAATAGAGAAGAGTAACTGAAGGAATTGGTATTGACTACTCTCCCTGAGCTATGGTTTTATATGTATCCGACGAAACATTTTAGATTGATAACATGGTATGCCCTGTATGAACCTTTTCATTCTTGTAAATTGGGATTGATGTTGATCATATCTTGTTAGTGGGTATATGCAGATGATGTTTGCTGAGGTTGTGTTCACAAGTAACTTACTGTTTCATTTCACACCTCTCTTGTACATGACAGGTGAATTATGGAAATTTCATGCATGGACTAATGAAGGAGAATGTTCAATTGAACAGGAAAGTTCTGTCGGAGTTATCCATGCATGAGCCATATAGCTTCAAGGCTCTTGTCGACATCTCACGCAATGCGTTCCCAGGAAACAAGACAGTCATACCTCCCAAAAAGGAGGGGCTCGCAATTCTTGTCTAGATCTCATGTCTTAGGATGGTGATCTGTATGTGTCCTGTTTCAGCGGCTGGATATGTAATGGCAGAACTAAAGCCAAATAGGCAAATGGGGTTCTAACAAACTTCTCTAAGCATGAATTACTCTGGTCAATAGAGAACCCTCCGGAAAGGTTCTTAGTTTTTTGTGATCCTTCATTTGCATCTATGACTAACTTGGATCCTGACAATTTTATGATCTGTTGATATTTGTTCACATTTCCAGTACCTTCTGAGGAACCTATTTCCTTGAAAACAATATCTCAAATCAAATGGGATCTTTGCCATGATCAAAGATCATGTTGCGTGTTGTGTAAGAAGTTTGAAACCATTGAATTACCAAGTAGAAGCGCGCAGATACTTAGTACCCAATTGCAAATTCTAGGGTCAAGGTATCACACTTATTCAGAATATCAACAATGTTGAGAAGACGGTGATTACCAATTACAATACGAGCACAACAATCATCCCTATCTTGCTAACCATGAGCCCCAATCTGACTAGATTCCTAAAACTTGATAAAAAAGCCTCCGGCAAATCAGCTTTAGGTTACATCACTGCTTGAGAACATGAAAGAGTAATCCTTGTGAAATTCACGTTCTGCAGTACCCTACAAAAACCTATGATTGAATGTACACATACACAACTAAAATTTAAAGCCCTGCTGACCTATAAACCAGCAACCAATCTGTAAATTGACAACAGAGAGGAACTGCTTTCTTTGAGCAACTTGTTTCTCAACCCTCTTATGATTTAACTTGCATTTAGGCTACATCTGCTGGACGCATTCTCTTGGAATCATCCTTCTTGCTATTCAAGTTACCATTGTCCTGTGGTTTCTCACTTGACTCCACTTCTCTTTTCTGGTCCTCGGTCTTCTTTTGGAAACGACCCCCCAGTCCCCTAGCTCTTCTCAGTGCATGCAAATGCCGAGATTCATGCAAGTACGGCTGTCAAAATTAGTCAAATATGAAGAGTCTTAAGTTTAGGTCCCGCTAAGACAGATATTCCATGGCATGAGATCTTTATTGCATGTGGCTTTCTTTCTGATAAATGGCAACACATGTGCCAGACAATGGAACCAGGATTTGATTCTTCATTAGACCTTATCATGTAGCAAAAAGTAGCAGGCTTACTCGTCAACTACAATTTGGACGAGTCAAGAAATCAATTCAGAATAACAATCCACACAAGATCAACTAGTGCATTAATACCTTGCGGGATTTGGCAAGTTTATTTTCCGACTCAGCTTTTGCACGAGATTGTCGGCGCCGCAAGATACCATGATATTGTTTTGCATTAACAAAGACAGGCTCCTCAACTGCTTCTGACGGCAATGGAACCCCAGCTTGCTGAATTCCCATCAACTGAAGGTGTACCTGAATTAGGTGTAGATATAAATACTAAAACCTCCAGGAAAATTCTATTAGGATGAAGTCATGAGCATAAAAAGTACCATAGGCTGGGAAGGATAAGGTTGTGCCGGATAAGGCTGTGTGTCATAAGGAGCAAATATACTCCTGTAGTAAGGATCTGGATATGGATAAGCTGTTTGTGCCTGCAATGTTCAAATTTCAGATAGTAGTGAATGCGCAATTATCCTGCCTTACATGTCAACTACATATCAGACTTTGAAGTGTGAAATTAGATAATGGATCAGACAGGTAAATGTAATGCAGTCGCTTGACTTAAAATGACAACTCAAATCCTTCATTCTTCAACACAGATGAGGACATCTTTTAAGGGAATTGTCCAGTAAGTTTGCCAGGATTCTGATACTGATGCAGCAGAGATACTGAAGGGCAAAATCTAAGCAAAGACACTAGGAAACAAGGCTTCTGGAAATCAAAGTTCGACACAGATACTTCTAAGTTCAGCACAACCATAAAGAAAATAAAGAAAAAGAAAAATTCAGCAGGATATGTAGGTGGTCACGACTCACAAATAATAACAAGACAATAGTACATCACATACTACCATTACATTTCCAACTCCAAGTTGAGCAGGTCCTGCATAGTGCATTGTTGGGGATGCAACAGCAGGATGAGACATTCCATTAGCTGGAGATGAAGGCTTTTGTTGTTCGTCGGCCTCACTGTTATCTGAAAACCATACACATCATGAAAAGCTATAAATACTGGTAACAAGGGCAACAGAAAAAATGCAAAACACAAGGGATAAACAATTGTATCAAGTCTTTCTTCCAATTATCGACAACAAAACTCTATGTGCATAAGCTTGTACATAGTGGCATCTTCGCGTTGCTCAGGTCAAAATCAAATCTACCAGTCACCCCAGTCTCTTTACATAACAAGAGCATTAAGACGACCTACCATGTTTAAATTATAGACTACAAAATCCTAATCTATTAGCTTCAGATATTGAATATGGAAGCCTTTCTCATTATATTTTTTTTAAGATTTTCACGGCAAAGGCCAAAGAGGCCATCCTTGTATAGCTCAATGCTTAGGTGTAGGGGTGTCGGAGTAGTTGCTAAATTCTATGGAAAACACTGTAAATTTTGTAAAATTTTAACTTTGTTGGCAATGGCATCATCCAATGTGCAATAATGTATGTTATATCCGCCTAGAAGGTCTTTCACTGCTCTCATCAACAGACTGATGGTTGATAAATGACATGGACAGTACTCATTGAGTGCATTTATATTTGATTATTGATATCCACACCATTCTTTTCAATCACTATGAACTTAGCACAACTATTTCCTGCCCATCTACAAAACCCAGGTTCTGAAACAAAATTAGACATCACCACTAGACCTTGTTTTAGTAAGTTATATGTTCTTTTCTGTTGAAATTCCCCTGAACCAAATTTCCCATGAGAACCCAGTAAAACCCAGCAGGAACAAGCCCTAGTCCTCTGTGCTTGACGCATTGATGTTTATAAACGCATTGAAAAGTCAGAAACAAAACAACCATTTCACACGTGCATGTCTTAATTGAAATTACCAGAGAAGCTGTGAACGGACGATGTCATGGTGCTGCTTGATGCACGCAGAACTGGCAATGAAGAAACCAGAATGTCATCAATTCTGATAACGCATTTAAGCCCCGGAAATTGAATTTCAGGCCAGAATACCACATAAGCACACAAAAGCGCCACACAAACATACAGGTAATCTTCAAGAATCTCATTAAATAATCAGCTCCATCAGAATTTTCAAGACAATGAATCGGCTCAATCGAGCACTAAACTTCTCCATAAAAGTAAAAGAAGGGAGGGCATAAGCACCTAAATTTCCATTAATGCAATCCTTCGACAAAATTCATCGGCCTCCAAACGGCACATCAAAGATGTAGATTATTTCTATAAAAAGAAAATTAAAACGAAAAACCAAGTAATGAATTTGGTACAATATTTGAAGCTGCTTGATGGAGAATTGATGGTTTTAGGGTTTGGAATTAAAGAAATCTTACCTGATTGCGAGGGAATTCTCAATTTGACGGAGGTGGCCAAACCGCCAATAATTCTCTGTTCTTCTCTCTTACTTTCTCTCTCTAGAGCTATAAAGTGTTCGATTGAGATTTTATTCTCTGCGGTCGAAAGCAGGATGAAAACTGTTGTCCGCGTCTGGGAAAGAGAGAAGAAGGGCGAGGTTGAAATATTCCATTTTTACCACTGTGTGTACTTTTGACCCCCGCTGTAATTTCTCTTTCTTACCATTTTTAGCTGCAGTAACTTCCAGAAACAAAGCACTCTATCACAATTTAATCTTTTCTTTTAATATATTAATTAAATGATTAAATCAACATATCAATATATTTTCGATTTTGTGAATAAAAGTTTAATTGTGTCCCTGAATCTAATTATATAATTTTATTTATTGTGTACTTCTACAAGATAGTTGAAAAAATAAGTAAAACTTTTAAATTTTAGACTTAAAAGTAGTAATTGATAAGTAGCCTTATTATAATAATTATTTAAATAAATATAATACTATTTTGGAAATTAAGTTTTTTTATTTATTTCACATTGTCACGTTAAATTTTTGTAAGAAAAATTAATATAATGATTTATTGTATAATGTGTGGCATTAGTCATATACAGTAGAACATCTATAAATTAATACTCGATAAATTAATAACTTATCTAAAATAATAATTTTTCTCATTCTCGACTTGGTCTTAAGGTATAAATTAATAAGATAATAATATTTCAAAAAAACTCTTATATAAATTTATGGTCCCTTCAATATTATAAATTAATAATTTTATAAAATTATAAATATAATTAGGACAACTTAGCGAAGTATAATTTTATTGTTGTTTGCTTCTTCTTAAAATTTAAATATAATTGTATTCATTTCTAACTTTCCTCACTACATCAAAAAGCTCGGGTGTTGCGTTCTCATACTGCAACAAAAATTTGTGAAGAGTTGTTGCGGCTATAAGTACTTCCTTCCCCGTAATTGGTTGCAAATCTTTTTGAGTGCATGTGGGGTGATTTCTCTCATACTCACACAGTGTTTTACGCATTTGATCTGTCGTGATTGATTTTTGGACACCTTTTAGATGTGAAACCACAATTGGTTAGTTTTGATTTTAATTGATTAATCATGAATGGTTTACTTATCATACGTGAATTTGCATTGAGTTTTAACTAGTACTACGTACTACAACAAACTTTATTTTTTTAGGGGGGTGTATTATATTTAATTAGTTATATTATATATGAATATAATTCAATTAGTCAATACAATATTTATGCTTTATTCATAAGAATCATGTAGGTTCATTAAATTATTATTTATCGATTAATTAATATCTTTTTAAGTAAATAAAATTATGTGGTCCTGATATTGTTAATTTATATAAGTTTTATTGTTTAAAAATATATATATTAAAAAATTTGCACTCAACCATTTGACCGACCTGAAACAATTAATTAGGCTCATGATCAGAATTTAACGTTTCAAATATACATGTAAATATTTTAAAACCAAAAAAAAAAAAAAATGAATAACATGACTAATATCAAATATATATTTTGGAATGACTAAACAATTTCAATTTAATCACTCCAATTATAAAAATCAGGCGTGACTATTGAGAAAACAATTCAATTGGACGACGCTAATTTCAATTACGAATTAAAATACCAAAAGTTCGAGCAACATTTCCTAATATTAGTATAGTTGTTAACACATTAAATTACAACGAGTTACCAATGATCTCTTGGCCTAGTGGTTAAGGTTGAGGTCCAATGAATTACCAATGAATCCCCGTCAATATGTAGGATGACAGTCTACTGTATAGTAGAATTGTTTGTATACTGTTATAATATGGGGTCGTTTAGATTTCATTTATGTAATATTGTTGATCAATGTATAATTGTTGTTATTGTCTCTATTAGATATTGATAGTCGACAAGGCTGATTGTAATCAATTTAGTTCAATTAATAATATTCATCGCTTTCACTTCAAAAAAAAGTTACAACGAGTTTTCCAATCTATAACTTAAATTCGTGCACACAATTTATTATACCCATAATAATGAATGAAGAAAAAAAAAATGTGAGGGGAAATAAAAAGGTACGTGGGATGAGAATCTGCGTAAGCCAATAATATAATCCAATCGGAATTTACCGGGACAGGCGCGTCACACGTCAATTGGCGAGCGTGGGAGGTGCAGGTAGACCAGTGTTGTAGTGTATGAAAACCTTGGGACGAAGACGAATATTCTTTTTCTTTAAAAAAAATTAAATAAAGGGAAAAGTGGAATATGTGGCTGAGGGGGTCGTGGTCCCGGTGGTGATCCTGGTTTTGAGCAGACAGATCTGAGAAAAAAGGCACGGCTAATCTCAGCCACTACCTTTTGTGGGGCCCTTTTTTGGAGATGGTCAGTTTCTCTCTGATAAATAATCTATACAATAGATGAAGTCAGCTGATCTTTCCTCCTCTTTTGTCTTTTTCCTGCCCTTTTCTTTTTGTTTTTTAATTTGATATAAAATTTTATTTGAAATTTAATTTTATACAATGCACGTTGATTACATACCAAGTACATTATATTTATTATAATTATTTTGTTATAATTAGATTTAATAAAAATAATCAATTTATCTCCTTGTCCTTCGTCAGTACTCCCTCTATGTTGTACAGTTAATTAGGTAATTTCCTTTGACTTTTGATTTGAATAAATGGTTGAGATGTAAAGTAAGGACACATACTTAAATAATAATCTCCTAAAAAATAAAGTGCGTAGCTGAAATTAGAGTGACCCGTGAAATAAAGAAATTAGTCCTCAATTTTTTATTTAAGAAATAAAAGATACGATTTATCAAATTATAAATTCCAATCATTAATAGCTCCAAGAAATTATATGTTACTTATCAATACTTTTAATAAATTATATCTAAAATTAACTTATTAACAGTCGTAAATCAATAATCTATAGTATTAACCAAGGGCCCAATGCTTAATGGTGTGTTTAATAAATTGACAAAGTTAAGTCTTTATTTCATTTATTCTTTAGTATAGTTATCATAAATTAATAAGCAATTAAAAAAACAATTCATAATAAATTTATAGAAATATTTAAACATAAAAAATCAATCGCACACACGAATGGAATGTGCAGTGCAGATAAATGATAGTAATTTAAGTAAAAGGCAGTTCAGTCCAAGTCCAAATCGGAGTTTAGTGGTAGTGGGCTTTATCTTCAATGGTTCTGGTCCTTTAATGGGCTTCTGGACGATAATGGTCCAATTCAAGCCTAAATGCACCGCCATGATTTCAATTAATTATTACGGACAATTATGCCCCATCCCTTTAGTTTGAGTGTAATTACACGTAAAATTTATGTGGTTTGAAAAATTATTTTTAGTATTTTTGATATTTGCTTTTTTCTAACAAATAGATTATCTCTTCATTAATCAAAATTAACCGAATCTAATTTTACTAGCAAAAATAAAATAAAAGAATGAAACTCGATATTTATCACACAACTAACTTATTTTAGGTCAATAAATCTTCCTTATGATCAAATTATTTTTATGCATATTCACATATTAATGTATATGAGGAGGTATATTTTCAATGTTATAAGGGTAGTTTAATCAAAAAAATTTTTTATTTGACCTACAATAAGTCAGCAATATGTTAACCGAAGGTAAATATCGATTTTCATTATTTTTTTTATAATATCAACAAATCTGGTGAATTTTGATTAACGGGAGACATATATATTAGATAGAAGCTAATTCAAGAATATTAAATACAATTTTTCAAACTATATAAGGTTTATGTATAATTACACCAAATTTGAGGGGAAAGTGTGTAATTATCTCTAATTATTAACTATAAAAAAAAAAAAATGAGGAAGAGAATATAATTGCATGTGGGAAGGGAGGAGTGGGGTGTTTGAGTTTGAGCGTCTCTTGGGGTTGATTAAGGCCCAGATTAACCGAATCCTTACTTTAAAGGCCACTTTCAAAACCAGACAGTAAAATCCCACCTCCCTACCCCCGCCCCGCCCGCCAAACCAAAATAAGCATCATAATTATTATTTATATACTTTAATACATTACAATATTGATTAATAAAATAATGGACGCAGCTTATTTTTCATTTAAAAAAATAAAAACATAAAGTCTCGAATAATTATATAATATGTAATTTTGTTTAGGATTAATCACACTTAGATCCTCTCTAAAAATATGAAATTATACTTTTCTCAAAAGAGTTTTAAAATTACACTTACACTCATTCCCAAAATTTTTCCATTTACATCTGACCTCGTTTCATTAGTATTTTGACGAAAAATATCGATGTCAGAGAAAAAAGTATACATAAATTTTTAATTTTACCCTTCATTTAATATTTCTATTTAATAATTTTGTACTTAAAAGTAGAAATGTTAATCTCACTCTCTATATATACATCTTATTTTATATAAATATAAAAATATACATAATAATGTTAAGTGATGAGCAATATTGAAAATTTATGTAATTTTTTTCACATAAATATTCTCTATCTAAACTCTCGGGGAAGAGGGTTAGTTGTAAACAAAGAATTTTTGGAGGGACGTAAATATTATTTCCAATTATTTTTAGAAAAAAGTATAATTTTACATTTTAGAGGGGGTCTAAGTTAATTAACTCTGTTGTTTAATCGAAAACACAGCCTAAAGGCTAAAACAAAAACAATATCGTAGCAGCATGATGAAGGATGAAGAGATAGATGTCGTCGGGTGTCGACCCAACGAATTCCGTCCTTTCCCTCTACCCAAAGGATCATCGCTCACTACCCCAATTTCTCTATTATATAACTACCACAACTCCGCCGCATCATTTCTCAACTCTACACCAATACCCAATACAAGTGTGTGTGTGTGTGTAATTACTCTGTTCTCCATTGTACATTACTGTGAACTGAAGTTGTGTATCTGTGGGATTGATGATGGCTCCTACCGCGCTCTCTCAGTCTCAGGTGAGTTTCAAATCTTGGGTTTCTAGTTTCTGTTCTTTTCTTTTGGGAGTTTGTAGTGATTTTGATTTATTATCTGGGAAAATGTTGGACTGTTCTATTCTTTGCAGGTCCCAGTTGCCGTCCCTATCAGTAATGATACCTCCCTTCCCCGATCAGTGTTTAAGGTTCTTCATTTTCCTTTAACTTATTCACACTTCTCAATTTTGGACTGATTATCTGAAGTTGCGTGGCTTAATTTTGAGCTATTTTTGCACGAATTTATTTTAATCAATTTGAAATGTGCCAATGTGATTTATTCATCATCAATTCAAGAATTTTGCTAGAATTACGTGCTGGGAATTGCGGTGTATTTTGGATTGGTCTTTTTTCTGTTTATGCATTTATAATTTCAAATCTCTGCTTTTGTTCGTTCTCGTGTCTTAGACTTTGAGCACAATGTACACGGCTGATGGGGTTCCTTGTGTCTTAGGAAGTTCGTAGCAGGCCTTGCCAAATTAATTATGGCTACTTGTTTTCATAATGTTTGATTAGTTCTAGACTACTTGTGGGTTCTGCTACTGTCTTGAGTTTAAACTTGTTCAGCATCCCCGTCGAAATGTCAGAATTATGTGTTTGCTAATATTTTATTTGTCAATGACTTGATTTTCCTATTATGGTCTTGCTTGTTGGGTTTAAAGGATGCTGGTAATAGGATATATTGATCTTGTCGTGTCCAGCATGCTATTATATATCGCTATTCGCAGTTCATTCTGATCAGAACACTCTCTCTGGGTTCTTCCTGTTTTTAACAATTGATTGTAGTTTATAGCATATGTTATCTTTCTATGCACATATACATTCCGTGCTGCATGTTTATTTGAACTTCTCTTTACCTAAAACAACAATAAATTGTGATTTTGTGATTCAGATTATTACGGTTTTGCAAGCTATGATGATTGAAGAATTATAGTTCTTGATCTAATGGCATCTCATTTTATTGCAGAGCAATAATGTGTCTTTTCACAATAAATCATGGACATCTGGGTTATGTTTAGACTCGAAAATTGCAAACTCACGGTTGAGGAACCAATTCGTTGTTTGCATGTCAGTGCAACAAGCCAGCAAACCCAAGGTTGGAGTTTCACCTTTAAGATTAGAGGATGCAAAAGAGCCACCACTACACTTATACAAGAACAAGGAACCATATACAGCAACTATTGTTTCCGTTGAAAGGGTTGTTGGTCCAAAAGCACCTGGAGAGACGTGCCACATTGTGATCGATCATGGTGGCAACCTTCCCTACTGGGAAGGACAAAGTTATGGAGTCATTCCTCCTGTATGGTTTCTAAATATTTTCTGTCTCTGCCATTACCTTATTTGCTCTGAAGTTGCCTAGAAAACCATTTCTATGATGTGCTTCTGATTTTCACTCATCCTTTCAGAATACCATGCACTCTGAGTTTGATTAACTGTTCTTTTGGCATTCCATAGGCATTTTATCTGGATACTTCTTCTGACAAGAAATTTTTTGAAATAACGTTTTGCAGTATCTTCACTCAGTCCTTGTTTTCTGAATTTATTTGTCGTGTCATTTTCAGGGTGAGAACCCTAAAAAGCCTGGTGCTCCACACAATGTTAGGCTATATTCAATAGCATCTACCAGGTATGGGGACTTCTTTGATGGCAAGACAGCAAGTTTGTGCGTCCGACGAGCTGTCTATTATGATCCTGAAACTGGAAAAGAAGACCCTTCAAAAAATGGTGTGTGCAGCAACTTCTTATGTGATTCAAAGCCTGGTGACAAGGTTCAGATCACAGGTAAGACCTTCAATAGGTGTAGTTAAGGCGAACCAATTCAAGATGTTGTTTGAGTCTCTGAGCAATAATGAAATAAGAGACATTCTGCTTTTATGTCATTAGCACCAGTTATTGGCCCTGTCCCTCTATTCCCCTATAGAAGAAAACTCTGAAAACATATAAATACAGTTTGGTAGAGCGGGTTTGGCTTAGTTGAGAATCTTTGGGCAGACGAATGCTATGATGTCCTCACCTGTAATCTTATTCACTTCTCTTAGGTCCTTCTGGCAAGATCATGCTCCTTCCTGAAGATGATCCCAATTCTACCCACATTATGATTGCCACTGGCACTGGGGTGGCTCCTTTTAGAGGCTACCTCCGCCGCATGTTTATGGAGTCGGTTCCAACATTCAAGTTTGGTGGCCTCGCGTGGCTTTTCCTCGGGGTGGCTAACAGCGACAGTCTTCTTTATGATGAAGAATTCTCCAAGTATCTTCGAGACTACCCAGAGAATTTCAGGTACGATCTTGCTCTTAGCAGAGAACAAAAGAATAGAAGTGGAGGCAAGATGTATGTCCAGGACAAAATCGAAGAGTACAGTGACGAAATATTCAGACTTTTGGATGGTGGGGCGCACATATACTTCTGTGGGCTCAAGGGAATGATGCCTGGCATCCAGGACACACTGAAGAGAGTGGCTGAGCAGAGAGGAGAAAGCTGGGATGAGAAGCTCTCTCAATTGAAAAAGAACAAACAGTGGCACGTTGAAGTCTACTGAAACCTCACAACTTGAGCTTGTTATATAATATAGCACGGCAGGTTGGTCGTTAGCAATATGAAGTCGAACTCCGCCTGTACTTCACATTTATCCCTACCATTTCTTTTCATTCTTTATGCTTCAAAAAGTGAAATTTAGTTGCATGAAGTTGAGAGCGAAAAACTGGATGCAGAGGGCAGGTTTTTTCCTATAGATTCAGCAATGGGATAAGCACAAAATCCCCCATGAAAATATTGATCTTGTTTGGTTGCTGTTGATTGAAATGGAGGTTCTTCTTCAAGATTAGGTCACTAAACAATCTTAGAGATGTGCATAACAGTACACCATTATACAACAATTTTATTACAAAAATAAAAGAAGAATAAAAACTCACACAGAGACACAGTTATTTGTAGGAAGATTGTTATAATAAAACTCTTCAGTTGCACCTGAAAAGCATTTTTTTTGTTAACGTTGGATAATATAAAGCAGACCAACTTCTTACCTTACCAAGAGAAAATTAGGTTAAGACACCATTAGCTGCACTTAATCGATTTAATTAAGGCCTTCTTCTTCCCACGTTAAATAATTGTTGATTGTCTTCACTAAGCATTATTAACCCCATTTTTTGGTTAGTTCAATCCCTTGATACAGATTGAATATGGAATTGGAATTATTCTCTTGAATAAAGAATCCAAACAGAATAATGTTTCCACGGAATGCATGAAAATGACCGATATAGATTTTTATCATATTTTAACATTATATAGTACTTTTTTAAGAAAAAATATATATATATATATATTTAATGAAATTAAATTATAATTTAAAAATAAAATACATACAAATTTTCCATGGAGGTGTGATAAAAAATCTTTTATCAACAGGTCGAGGGCATATGATATAGATTCATAACAGTATAAGTATGTTATAATTTATTTTTTTTCTTCTTGTCAGGAAAAAGGCAAAATTTTTCTGAAGAAGGAAAAGAAGTGCTCAGAAAAAAAGAAAGAAGCTTCTGATGAAGAAAATAATAATAAGAAAATGAAAAATAAAAGAGGGAGACAAAAAGCTGTAATAATACAGTTAGGAAAGTGGAGAATTAATATATAAATAATAAATAATGAATTAATTACATTCACATCAAAGAAACAGTTGTTATGTCGTTGATTTGAAATCAAATAAAAGGGCCCCCTCTCTCTTCTTTCATATCCGAAACAAGTGAAAATCAGAATAATCCCTCTCTCCTGAGGATCTCTCGAGGGTTCCTACATCCAACAACGCGCTTCTTCTGGATAGAGATTAACAAGGTTTTTGACTTTCTTTTCTCTTCTCAGATCTTTCCTACTTTTTTCTAATGTATATAAAGGAAAAAAACTAGTGCTGCTGTGCATTCATTAGAATTCGATTCTGTCATTTTATGCAGCAGAATTTCTGGGGTTTTTTTTCCCATTCGATTAAGAGCAGAGGCAGTTATTGATACTTTTGTCGTATATATAGTCCAGGTGAAGATTCAGTCTTCATACTGCAATATCGGTGCATATGCTTATGTTGTTGAATTCCTAGTTTCTGGAAATGGGTTTATATGGAATTTTCTGTATATGTTACGGGATTCATATAATTTCTGGGAATCAGCGAGGCGGCTTTTTAACCCCTCCAATACAGCAATTTTCTATTGCCGCGTCAAGAACTAGTTTCAATTTCTTGTTGTGGTTTGAGGAACTGTTTAAGATTCATCTAGTTGTTTTTCCCTTCACTTGTAATGGGGCCCTGAAGGCGTTTTTTTTTCCTCTCCCAATCTTTTGGGGGATAACTGTGCAGGTTTTACTTGTAATAAGGACTAGTTTTGTTGAATGATATTATTGTGCAAATAAAGCAATGAGTCACCATCCATCTTCAGGTATGTTTTAATGTATTCTTGAAATCTTGAAAAATCATGCAGCTCTGGGGTTCAAGTCCAGATTTTATTTTGTGCATAATATTTGAATGATGGGCATGCCCCTGTTTTAACAGAATTTTCCTAGTAACATTACATGGAAGCTGGAATTTATAAGAAAAAGTGAAAAAATAATTACCCGACTGCAAAAGCTGTGTGTGAAAAACCTTATCTAATAGACGGAAGGAAACAAGTTGCACCGATAGAGAAAAATGTGTTCCTGTGCAATCAATCAAAAGCTATGAATGTTTCCCCTTTGGTTTTCCTAGTGTATTTTCATTATTTCCGTTTGAGAATACGACACCAAGTTCATTGGCTTCCGACTGAGGGCACTTCATGATGACATGTCAGTATTGTGGTTCACATCATAATCAAATTTTCTACAAGGTGTTGCTGATTATTTGCCAATAAATTTCATTCCTTAACATTACTACTATTTTCACTGAATCATAAATCTTTAAACTTGTCTCATAGCCCCTTTGATCACTGTGTTTTATCATTAACTCTCAGCTTCTCCATATTATACTGGTCCCTGAAAACTATGCAGGTAAAAGAAGATTGAAAGATCTTTTGGGTCAACGTGATAACCGGACATGTGCAGATTGTGGTGCTCCAGACCCAAAATGGGCGTAAGTTCTTCCAGTCCTCTTTCTCCTTTTCTCCTCCTGTGCAGACTAGCATGTTGGATCGCCAAGATAGCCTAAAAACGGCTAGTCATTGGTTTCCATAACATGAATAAGATCAAGGGTTCAAGTTAACTGATAAGAAAAGAAAAAAAATTCAAGGTCACCCTTTCCCAGTTGCCGGTGCTCAGAAAGAAATATAAAAGATTGGCCTATATCTGCCAGAACTTTTCTTCAGGAAAGAATGGGAAGATGTAGAAAGTTTTATAGGTACATGAACAGGGACTCTTCTTTAGCAATTCTGGAAAGATTTGCAATATATTTGAGAACATATGGTTTTGTTCACATAAGCTACGCACAATCAATAAACAAACATCGTGACTCATGACCTAAAATTTGGGCAACATTGGATATTAACTTGTGATTTAGGCAGGATTTCTTTTGGCAACAAACTAAGAAAAGGTAGTGCTAGTAATTAATGAGGGTCAGACTGCACAACCACCCTCCTCGCACTACTATATTCACCTTCTATGATCCCCTTCACTGATTCTTTACAATTGGAGTTGCAGCAATCAACATGATATAAGAATGTGAGTATTGGCATTTGAAGCTCTCTGGCACAATAGGAATAGTTGGAACTTCTGAAAGTTATGGAGGCTGAATGATGTTTGATTTGTTCACTCATATGTGGCTTATTTATTAATTTGTTGCACTTTTTCAGGTCAGCAAATATTGGAGTGTTTATATGCTTAAAGTGCTGCGGTATCCACAGAAGCCTCGGTACACATATCTCAAAGGTGATATCTTCAGGACCTTTTTGCCAATGCAACATGCCCTTACCCACCTCTCCTTGCGTTTCTGATTTCTGAAATTATTTTCTTTCATTCATTTATAACATCTTCGTCTATCCTGCAGGTTTTGTCTGTGACATTAGATGAATGGTCTGAAGAAGAAGTTGATTCAATGATTGAGGTTGGTGGAAATAAATCCGCAAATTCCATTTATGAGGCTTATATTCCTCAAGGGGTGTCAAAGCCTGGACCCGATGCTTCGCATGAAGTACGTGCAAAATTTATCAGGTGTGTTCCTATATAAACTATTAAGTAGCAGCTTTCTGCTTTTGGAAGTGTTGGTTCCTTGTTAATACCCTCTTCCCGCGTTTGTGATTGTTTCTTGTGAAGACCTGGTGTTTATTCTTCAATTATTTCACAGGACTTTCTACTTAACCTCACCTGTCGCCCTATGCCCAATGCCTAACTATGAGATTTGTAGTGGTCTCCTTGACCAGCTTTCTTCTTTTCAACTTTGCAATTACTCCCTACTCGCTTTTCTGTTTCCTAATTGCTTGTTTCATAAAATCCTGGTAGTGTACGTATCATGGGACTTTTTGTTAATTTCTACTTATGTTCATCTGTACTTTTCAGGGCTAAGTACGAGCGTCAGGAATTTTTGAAACCTAGCCTGCGTATTCTGTCGAATTCTTCAGACAAGCATTCTTTGCAAACAAGTTTATCCAAGAATATGGATAGTGCGTCGGAAAATTCAGTATGTGGTCTTCACTTTTTTGCTTCTGTCCACTTTGAAGGTATCATGTCTAGATTAATGTAGTTTTCATGTATAGGCACCCATATCGAAAGCTGAGCAGTTCAACTGTCCGTTATATATGTTGCTGTTATGTATTTAGGTAGTGATAGTCGTTTGGGTTTCCTTTGTTAAGAAAGATTGCCAGGAGAATAAAATGCTAAGATGAGACAGATTCGTGAAGATTGTATAAACTGCATGCAGTTCTTGTTGATTCTGAGAATGATGACATATCTTTGGAGCTAATGTCAAATCTGATCACAGGAAGGCATGGTGGAGTTTATTGGATTGTTGAAGGCTAAAGTACTGAGGGGCTCAAATTTAGCCGTTCGAGATATGCTATCAAGCGATCCATATGTTGTTTTGACACTGGGGAATCAGGTTTCTACCTTTTCCTTGTTTTTTGGTTTTTGGGTTTAGTGAAGGAAATGGCAAGTTTACACAATTGACTCTAAGTATACTTGTTCTTAGTGACTTGTTTAGAAGCATGACTGCTGGAAACTCCTTAATCTATTCCAATTACATGAATTGCAAGCTCCATGGATGTTCTTTCATTTCCTTCTTTTCAAATTGTACTGGTGAACTGGTGGTCTAACTATAATTTCGAACACATACGTTTTCAAGAGTTTTAAACATCTAATGCTGTTATTTGTGTTCATCAGAAAGCCCAAACATCTGTGGTTAAGAGCAATTTGAATCCCGTCTGGAATGAGGAACTTATGCTCTCCGTCCCCCAAAATTACGGAGTGATAAAGCTGGTATTCATCGTTTTTTTTTTTCTTTCTGGCATTTTGCCCTCTATGATGATAGTGTATTACTGAAATGATTTTCCTGTGTTCCATTCCTTTAATTACGTGCAAACCTCTTAATAACTTGTTTGCTCTGATCTTCCATGTTTATTAAGCTTTTAAAATTTGCATTATTTTGTTCCTCTCAGCAAGTTTTTGATCACGACACGTTTTCTGCTGATGATATCATGGGGGAAGCGGAGATAGATATTCAGCCGATGATAACTTCTGCAACAGCATTCGGAGACCCTGAAATGTTTGCAAACATGCAGATTGGGAAATGGCTTTATTCAGGCGACAATGCGCTAATGGAAGACAGCATCGTTAACATTGTCGATGGGAAGGTGAAGCAGTCGGTATCGCTGAAGCTCCAGAATGTAGAGTCTGGAGAAATGTACCTTGAACTAGAGTGGATTCCTCTTGATCAGTAATAGCTGCGTATGTGTATACACATACAGATTTTTCATCCCCTCCCATTCTCACCCAAATATAAAGTTCATAGTCTGTGAAATGCTGTCTGGGAAACATACATTTTGATGCATCCTTCTGTCACTGTTTTATACCTCAGTGTGTTGTATTTTTCTGAAAAATGTGGAAAGAAGTGTACACTTGCAAGGAAGGGTAGTTTCAGAAACCAAAAATTAACATTTTACGTGGTGGGGACTTTTGTTGCCATGTTACAGTTTTACTGTTTCTTTGTCCCGATTTATGTCAATTTTTTAAAGTAAATGCTTCTTTGTTTTCCTCATTACTTACTGGGTCAAGAAATGGGAACTGGTTAATCATTGAAGTGATGCGCACATAGAAATATTATGGGTAAATTACGTTCACATATTATGTCAAAATACACAAATACTTTGCATTTTGAAAAATTATAGCTACACTATTTAAGACTATAGTTATAATTATAATTATACCCCTATTCAAACCAAAGAATGCACAAATATTTCCTGAAAAAATTACAATAATATTCTTAAATAAAATATTCGTGTAATTTGTCCTAATTTCGAGGGTATCAATATAATTTATCCAAATATTATTTCTGATACTTGTACTTTATAATTATTGAAAAGGGAGAATGTTGTGTCTCAAATTATGGTCAGTTTTATTTTTTTTAAAAACTATTTTCTCCTTCATTTCTTAAATCGTCAAGTTGCAGCTTTTCTCAACTTTTATTAACTTGAACCTTTTAAAACTTTATTATTCTTTTTAACTTTTATAATTTTTTCAATTAAAATACAATTTGAGAAACAATTTTATTTTTTTTTCTATTCAACCTTTTATTTGCAGAATTTATAATTATTCACATATAAATACCATTTGAGTGTATCGTATATACTAGTTTATATTATTTCGGCCCACTAATGGTAGTGCGATATTTATAGAATTGGTGAATTAGTCAAAATCGTTGGTCCTTCCCCTACAAATTATTCACCACCAATCACCTCATATCTTCACACATTTTAGTATCCTATCTTATCCACCCTTTGCTATTCTTCACTAATAGTGGGATTGCTTTATCATTCATACCCACGCTTTTATTTCTTTACTAACGACTTTAAAGTAAATTAGAAAACTGTGTATAATTAATTATTAACAACAAACATCAAAATGCAAATCTTTTTTCTTAAAAAAATTATTAATTCAAATATAATTATGAACTGCACTAAATTTAGCCTAATTAAGTGTCGGATTTAAAGAACCCATCAAAATTTACTTATATATATAATTTAATTAACCATATAATAAAACAATATATAAATATTACTGAAAAATACAAATATTTCCAACAGATTAGGGTATAATCAGAGGCAAAAAGGTCTGCATGGCAGTAATCATCATTGAACAAGATCATTTTACAACTATTATACACAAATTAAAGAAGGAGAATTAGGAATTAAGAACTCCATACATCTAAAATTAATTAGCACTAACCTCTACTTTTGATTGGCTGCTGCATCATCAGCCACAAAAGCTGGTCCTGACTCGGAGGCAGAGGGGATTCTCTCAGCTTTTTGCTTCTGCTTTTGCAGCCGGAAGAGGAAAACTACGCCGGACACCCCCAGCAATACGACGCCGGTCAGTCCGCACACCGCGCTCGCCACCAGCAACCCCAGCCTCACGTGATCTCCCCCGACGTCGCGTGCTCTCTCCCCCGCCGCGTGAGCGCTCCACCACGTCTCGCTGATGTTCTTCGCCTCAGGCAGCTGCACGGAGGACGAAGACGAGGAGGTTGTCGAGCCGAAGAAGGAGCGCATTTCCTGCGCGTCGCCGTTTTGCGCCGGAGGGAAAGAGTGTTCTTGATATGAGAGGCCGTGGTCGGAGGGGCGGAGGTCCCGAGCGCCGGACTGGGCGAGGATGGTCGCTAGAGTGACCAAGGCTACGACGACGTAATGCAAGAGAGTATGGTCCATTAGCATGTCTCTGAGGATTTGGGTTTGGGTGTGAAATGAGTGATGGGAAGTGTGGGACTGCGTTTTGTTTTTTCGTTTTCAAAATCTACAAATGTCAAAAAACGGACATCAAGTCTCGTGAATCCTTGTCGGGAAGAAACAAGAAAAGTTTTAATGTAGTGTAGGGGAAAACAGCCATAGGATGAAGACAGGGGGGGAATTTAATGTAAGAATATCAAGGAATAGTAGTTGTACAGCGTGCTGAAGCAGTTGTACTGGGACTCTGACGCTAATTTTAATAGTATTATGTAAAATCCACCGCGGGGTATTTTGTCTTATGCGCATTACTGCCCACGAAATTGACTATTTGTTTTCTAATTGATTGATAATGACACGTTAAATCCTTCTTGCTGCTACTCATCCGTGACTCATTATTATGTAACTAATAATGGGTTTTAATTATTAATGATGATAATGGCGCAAAGGCGTACATTAGAGTATTAATATTATTAATTGATTTACAAATTATGTAAATTAAATGAATTAAGATAGATATATATATCCGTATATTTATTACATGGTTATTCGAAAAGTGGGTTTACCTTTTTACCAGAAAAAGTACATCTGCCGTCCCTTGTGTTGGCTTTTTCTCTTTTGTTTTGGCACAGTTGCATGTGCTGCTCAGTTTTATTCCTTAACTTCAACTATACTATTGGGCCTGGGCAGTTAACTACTAATTGGCCCAGTTTGAAGTCCACCATCGATCTTCAATTGCACACTGGCCCAACTAGACTTGTCGCGTTGGCCCAAGAATTACCAACAAAAAGTCATTGGTGCTCTCCGGCTCGATCAAATCTGAACCAATTATATAGCAAGTGCAATACATTTACAGTGTGATTGGTGTATAGTTTGGAGAAAATGATCAATTACATAGCAAATATATCACCGTTACTCTGTGATTGATTTGGTTCGATTAAACCTGATCCGAGCTATCTTTTGTCATACTTTGACGTACACATTGGTGTGTGTTATTTTTTCGAATTCAGCAATATAATCAAATTAAACAGTAATGGTGTGATGAGTACAGATTGGAGTGGATTAATGATTGATGTCAATTACACAAAGCAGCTCTGACTTCTATCCATGACAATATCATGTTGAAAATCTTCTCCGCAGTCTCATTTGGTTCGCCGATCAACTGATGCCACATTCCTGGGAAGATCTTCAGAGTCTTGTCCTTGCTGCTTGCTGATTTATACAGGTATTTCGCCCCTTCCGGGTCGCATATCATGTCCTCTCCGCCGTGCAGAATCAGCACCGCCGCCTCCAATTCATGGCAGTTTCTCTTTATATATTCACACACTCTAATCAGCTGCAATGCCGTCGCTGCAGTTGGCTTCCCGCTGGTCCGCCGGTTCGGGCTCCTCTCCACCAGCTTTCTCTTCCAATTCTCCCGGTAGGATCGACTCGCCGGTGCCCTCGTGATCGCTATCCTCCAAGACGGCGCAACGAAAGCAACAGGTGGGAGCAGCTTCTCCAGCGGCCAAACAGGTTTGAATTTGCTTGATATTTCACACATAGCTCCACTCACTATCAAACCTTTCCACGCTGTTTTCTGCTGCAAGCATACGAGTATGGCGATTGCAGCGCCGAGTGACTCGCCGTAGAGGAAATGTGGGAGGTTGGGGTGATGGGCTCGAGCAGAGTCGAAGTACTGGAGGCAATCTTGGACTAAGGACTGAACATCGGTGATGTGATCACGAGGGCCTTCCGAGAATCCATGGCCTTGCAGGTCAAGTGAACAAACGAAGAATCCGGCTTTCGCTATCGCTACTGCGCTTAATTCAAAGAGCCACCCACTCTCGGAGGTGTATCCATGGATCATGCCGACGACGCCTTTCAGCTGGGAGTTTGAGACTGCAGCGGGCTGCCAAGATTGGGTGAATATCTTCATGTTGTGTTGGTTGAGCATGAAGGTTTCTTGGTGGAAAATGTGGTGTTTCTGGTAAAACTCCTCCTTTGTTAGGTTCCCATAAGGGCTGTTCTCATTAGCTTCGTGAATTGGATGCTTCGCCATTGTTGTGTTTGTGGTGAGCTTGATTGAAAGTGGGGGTGTAGGTGTTGGTGTAGCTTTGGCTTACTTGTATGAACAATCGTAAGGGGCTCTGTCCTTTATGATTGGTTGGCAACTCTCTCTTCCCAACTGTCGCTCCGGTATCAAATAAATGAACTTTTGTTTTTTTATATTACGCCGCATTATTCTAGTCTAAACCTAATTTCAAATTAAGTATACGATAAATATTATTGATATGGTCAAAAGGTGATACCAGTTGAATTTGTATTTAGTGGGATATTGTGATTCAACATACTTCACAAAATCTCAATATAAATTTTAATCATGACTGTCCCTCCAAACAAAATGGGGAGGGGAAGGGGGTATTTATACTGATATAGATTTATGCTCTTTAGGGTAGACAAAGATAAAGTACTATTTTATCTCTCACCTAGCCTTACTGCATGGCTAGATTAAGATCACTTTAGTAATTTCTTATGCTACACTGATTTCATGAGTTTGACATTAGATCTTTCTTTTCAAGAATGTCATCCTTATCTGATTTATCTTGATTTCTTTCATCCATCAACTACGCTTGTTATTTGATTCTTGTACAATTTTAGAGATGATCAATTACGCGATAAGTATATCCCAATTGATTGAGTTCAATTGAAACTTATGCTCTCAAAATTGCTTAAACTATATTGGTCATTGTGATTGAAGATTCAACCACTTTTTGGAGGTGATGTGGTACAATTAGATCAAACATCTACATCAAACAATTAATGGATGTTTGGTTGATAGGGTGAAATAGCAACACCAATATATGCAGTTAGGATTTTATTTTATTTATTTATTTTAATAGACTTGGAGGTAAATGAAATAGGTTAGTAATTAGCAATTACTTCCTGAGCTTCTCAACTGTTGCCATAAATTTCAAAATATGACGTGGCACATTTACATCAACTATTCCACTGACAGCATTGCAAGGCTACCGTACTACATTTAGAGTTGTACCAATGTGCAGCATTATTATTTTTGTTTTTCTGTTGCACGTTACATCAATGCTACAATTTCAACCAATCACATCAACAAGATGATTTACTAATCATATTTCAACATAAATATCGTTTTCAAAACGTACATGAAAAAATGATGCACATTAGTCTAGTTTTGACAACTTTTGTCTACCACTTAACCTCCAATTAAATGTGTCTAGCTAAAATTTCGTGTGAAAAAAAATTATAATTCAAACTGTATTCAATTAAACCTGAACTAATTATATAAAAAAGTGTAATTTTTTTATAATAAGTATACAATTTAAAGAGATGATGATAAATGCAACAATCACGGAGTTAATAATGATATTTCGGTACCACATATACTGTTCTGAATTTGGGCTGTGGGCTTAGACCATTAACATTTTCTTTAAATCAAGCTCGGCCCACTCCTTTCAGCCCTTTGGTTCTGCAATCTACTACCACTTTTATTTACTAGCTTTGGTCAGAAGAGCTGCTTCGTCGTTTATGTCATCAAATTAATATATTTTCAATAAAAATATTTATAAATAAATATATTTTTACTTTCACAAACAAATAGGCAGGTATCTCACCTAAGAAGTGGAATGGCAACAATATTGTGCATTAATTAAACTTCACTTAAGAGTAAATCAATGCTCAATTGCGATGAATTAATTGGTGCTTAGTACATCATCACCCACGTCCTGCCTGTAAAACAAACATGCATGTATAGTGTTAATTTTGCTTAGAGAAAATTGCAGTTTTGCTCCCAAAGTATACGGTGATTTGTAATATTAGTCTCATAGTTTCTGGAATAATTAATATTAGTCCCAAATTTTATGAAAATATTGCAAAGTTAGTCCCACCGTAAAAAAATTGTAACTTTTGGGATTAACTTTATAACATTTGGGACAAATTTTGGGACTAATCTTGCAATATTTTGCTAAAATTGGGCTAATTTTGCAACACTTTTATAAAGTGTGGGACTAATATTACTATGGTGGGACTAACTTTGCAACGTTTTCCTAAAATATTAGACTAATGTTAGTTATTTCAAAAAATATAGGACTAATATTACAAACCACCCTACATTTTGGAACGTTTTGCCCCATGATCATACATTATCTGGAGTCCTGGACCTATACATACATATAGTAAAGCTTACCATTAACCCCATTCTTCCATTCTAAACTAGAGTTGTGAGTTGTATGTTGTAATACCACTTTACATAAATATGTGTGACTTTGATTCGTCTCTGAATGGATACATAAATATTAATTAATTAGGACCATCATATAGTATATATTGTAGCTAGCTAGCTAGCTAGATACTACTCATGAGAATCATCATCATCAATTATTATTATTATTATTCATCTATTATCTATATAACCACAAATGATGCTTCAGTACAAGATGTAATAAAGCTTCCACTTAAGCAATATATAAAAGCTGTGGTGGAAATGAGTTCACCTACCATCATAAATATTACTAATGATGTGAAATGGGTAAAATATGAGTGAAATTATGTTTCTGCCGGATTATAAACTACTCAAAGTTAAGTCAAATTATGCTAAATCAATTACATTGATAATTTTAAATCAAGGAATACGTCCAAATGAAATAAAGAGATAAAATTATTATAATAATAGACATATAATATTTATGAGATTCAAACTTATAATTAATTTTTGAATGTGAGATTTAGACATGTTAATGGGCCAGTAATACCTAGATTCGGACCCATTACTTTTTATAATAGACCTGGACCCGGAACCGGACACATACCCATTGTAATAAGTATTTTGGGTATGGTAGGTTCTAAACTCAAAAATACCCGCGGATATGGGGTCTTGAATGGGTAAAATCTAATACTATAAAAATTCATAAACATCCGTTAACTTATAATCATTGAACTTGTAAATTTTTAATAGATTAATCGAGTCGATTCTACTTGTCATCTAAAATCCTTAACTTTTATACATAGTTTTTTTTTTCTTTTTTAACTTTTACGTATTGATATTTTGAAGAAAAAAAATTACCAGAGTTTTTCATCTTTATTTTCATAGTGACAACCGCGAATTAAATTTTGATAAAATTAATTTGAATGTAAAGTGATAAATCAAGCTAAACTAATATATGGTACTAATAAAATTTGTTCAAATTTGAATTGTAAAACTCATGAAATGAAAGTTGAGCGAATTTTCAAATCAATAAAAAAATCATTCTAAAGTTAAATATAATTTTCATACATTTTTTCTGTTGGTTATTTAATTTACGTTCCTATATCGATGTGTAATTGGTTAATATGATTCATTATTTGAACAAAGTCAATATCATTATATATATTTCAACAATATTCAATCTACACATGTTAAAAATTCACATAACTTTTAATTTGATTTATTGATAGTAAGTTCATGAAATATATTTAATAAACTAATCTAGTAATATGTTTCTGTGATATCATTTACAAAGAAACATGTACAATTAATTTATTCGTTTTAATGTATAAGACCCAATGGGTAAAACCCACAATGGACCCAATTAGTATGGGTATAGAATGGGTAAGACCCAATGAGTATTCTATGGGTAGAATTCGAGTAAAATTACATAAGTAACAACTATGAGTATTTACTGAGTTCGGGTCCGAGTAGGATAATAACCGCCCATCAAGAGGCTTAGTGAGATTTTAACCTAACCATTTAAGCAAAATCTGATTCAAATTTGAATGTGAGATTTTAACATTACCATTTAAGTGAAATATGATTCAAAATTCAAAAAGAGATGTTGCATCGAATCCATGGAAGTGGATGTAATAAATATTTCCTTCCAAAGTAAGACAAGCCATAAATTGTTGTCTAATTGATTGTAATACGGTCCATGCTTATCTATATTCTATGATATGATTATGTATGATAAGATTGTTTATCATATATAATTACACATTTGACTCACAATATTAGAACTTGATATTAATACCTAACTCGATCTTAACAATTCTAATTTATGCCATAGTGTATCTCACCTAAGAAGTAGGTTGCGCTATCGCTTCGGGTGAGATTCCACCCCACTTCTTATATGAGATTCCATTCTGAAGATGACTCCACAGAATCAGGCAAGCACTTTTTGCAGTTAGTTCTTCCTTTTTCGTGTGGTATGAGGCATACAAACATGCAAAAGTACAACGTTGAAACAAGAAAATGAGAGGATAATTCTTTCCTACTTTCCATCATATCACATTATTGTACATACACTTTCAGAATTTAGTTACAATCAGCCTTAAGCACAGATACTCTGGACCATAACTGCATCTCTCCGGACTAGGAATCAGGCTTCCACCACTCTGGACCATAACTGCATCTTTTTACCTCCGTGCTTTCTTCTTCTTCTTCTTCTTCATACGGAAATAGGAGGTGTGGACTACAGCGACAGATAACAGAGGGATAGGTGTTTGAGCAAACTAGTATAATGATTAGTTCAGCAAGTTAATACAATCACCGAGTGATGAGACCATTTGGGTGGCCGTAGATTTGACATATTTACATTCGATGTTATCTATGGCCATTTGCTTCTGTTTCTTTCATCATGGAGTCCCAGGCAAACAAGGCAGCTCCAATAGCAGGTTCCACCTGAGGAATCAAACACATTGTGAAGCATATTTCTATCAAACAAATTAGAAAATGTAGATAAAACACAGATTCAGGGATTACTGGTCATCAGCAAAAGCTGTGAGGTTAGGATTCAGGAAACTGGATGATCCTACCGTGGATGAAAGATGATGTACAGAAATCGGTTTTCAATCAAGTAAATGCAATTAAAACATCAAGAAATTACTCATAACAAATGGAGAAGGCTAACCTTTGGTCTTATAGGACAAGCCCCTGGGTAGGCCTTCAAAATCGAGTCAGTAACTTTATTTCCTATATCCCATGTCTTGTTAGCTTCAAGGACTCCACCAACCATGACAACCGGGAAAGAATCAGTTCCATCTGCAATAAAGTGATGTACTTTCAGCTGATGGAGAAGTCAGAGCATTCTCTAGTATTATGTGGAGTTACTCTACTTTTACAGTTGCAAAAAGACGAACTCTGCATATTTAGTTGATAGGTGGAAGATTGTGTATGAATGCAACTCTAATCCCACAACATCTCAAATTTGTGCAACTGAAAATTTTGATATCCCTAACCCTCAAGGACTATGTAATGTAGTCTAGCTCAAGGTCTATCCAATCTAAACAAGGCTACACCTTTCCCAGCCAAATGTAGTCGTTTAACAACAGCTTTCACACTTAGAGCCAATTCATGGACTGCATTGTTCAAGATCTCTTCTGCAACTTCATCGCCAGCTTCTGCACAAGATACCACAATAGGAACTAGTGCTGCAATTCTGGCCCAAGATGAATCTGCATAGGTCCACCTAAATTCCAATAAGCAAGAACATAAAAAAGATGCTGAAATATATGGCCAACAAGTGCAACATGCATGAATCACTTCAGTTCATTCCATTCTCAAATAACAAATTGAACATATTTTTTCCATGCTATTGAACTCCCACTCTTGACCACAAAAAATAATAGAATAAAAAAACAAAATAATCGATATCAATGTCATTTAGTTTGGGTTATACTCACATAATTATTTTCCACATCGGCAAATCAAGAAAGATCGGCTCGTGGACTCAGAATCCCTCTAGATGTTCTTTATATGTCTCATAAATATACAGAGTCCAGAATCCAGTCAAGAGGTCTAATAATTATTTGACTAGAGTTAAAATATCCTTTATTTTTCTAGTGTCAAACTAAAGTAACTTAGCAATAGCTTTTGATTGATTTGAGATAGGGAAGGGGGTAGAGAGACAGCCCAAAGCACCTTCTTCTAACCTCTGCACATAAGAATCCAAACATTGTGTGCATGAGCTGTGATACGGAAACCGAACCAAAACTCAACCAATGTAACCCAAACAACCAGTCTGGCTGCTCACATAGTTTCTGCCTATCAACAGTGATATGGAAATATGTATATGAGAGAAATTCCTAAAGAGAGATACCCTATGATTTCATCCGGAGACGGAAGACCAAGTGATTCCAGAATACAATTTGTAAGCGTCGTCTTTGGACCACGCCCATCATGAGCCTTCATCACTGCCGTCAGTGCCCGAGAAGCAATTCCATAACCACTGGAACCAGCAATAATTGTCAATTTAATTTGACTGAAACAGAAACTAAATAATCCCATATAGGATAAACCATATGTCTTCCCATCTACCTGAAGAGGATAGATATTTTATCACAAATAACTAAATTAAGTATGAGTCATGCTGAATGCTGAGCAGGAAGAAACGTGAATATTGACTGTCGATAGCCTGAAGAGGTGCATTAAGTCCTAAAATTTAAAATCCTGGCAGGGAAGGGCAGGGATACTAGTTAAAGACCTGATTAGAATCCATTTCTATGTGGGAAAGGAACACAGCAGCATCATTGGTATCATAAAACCTTAAACTTCAATCATTTTTAGTGGTAAGTGTGAAAAGATTAATCGGAAAAGGTTCTTGAATAAGACCCTTAAATGTCTGAAGATGTGGCTAAGTAGTTCTACTTCCATCCAGTAACTTACAAACACACACACATACATATATATATATATGTATATATATATATATTCACACACAAATGACCCCACATATCAGATCACAGTTTCTCGCGGACAGTAGGAACTCATCCTATCAACTTTTTCCAGACTACCCTCTTTCTCGACCATTTTCGTCCACATATATTTTATTGCATATGTATTTATATGGGCACATGATGTAATGGACCATCAAGGGCATGATGCAGATTATCCTCATTTATGACTAGACAACTTCCACCTTCCAATAGAAGCTAAGTTTATTTACAACAAACTCGGTCTCATCCAGTGGAAGATACTGTCGTAAATATGACAAGAATATTGTCACTAAAATATCAGAGCTCGTTCGGGAAAAAGTATATTATCTAACCCAATGTAGCTAATACATGCTGCTGAGTTTACCTGCCCCAGTCACCTAATACTGGCCCTGCACCAGCAGCACGAGCTTCTCTTCCATCTTCAGTAAATCCATAAGCAATGCACCCAGTTCCCGCAATCAGAACACAACCATGAAGCTTCCCCATCGTCCCACTTGCAAGAGCAGCTACAGCATCATTCCGGACATATATCTTTACATGATGTGGGAATATACCCCTGTAGAATTATCATAGGCAGTAATGATAAATTTTCTAATGTTGTGAGCTGAATGTCCAGAATCAGCATGCACATATGAAAACGTCATGTGAATTAATAAAGATTGCGATCCTGCAACTTTCGTTATTAGAATATTGCTATAATAACCTTTAACCAAATTATGACTTACTAAAATATTTTCGGTTAAAAACCAGAATGTTTCTGCCACCCATTACATTCCATTAACTACTTTAGCCTCCATTGGATCTTGTTCTGAATATGAAAGTATAAAAGCAAACTCAAACAGCATAGCATCTTCTTCTTTGCCTTTTCTCTTCGACCTCTCACTTAGTTTCTATTTCAACCTCCAGGAACTAAATAATATAAAGGGTCACAAAATCTAAACAGTTATAGTTCACAGTTTCAGCATTTATTACTTGGCTTTCTGTAGATATGAATTTACGAGAGCGACAATCATCTGTAAACATACATGTCTCAAACCATATTGAAAGGCGAGAGATGAAGAACAACATCTCTATCAGTCAAAGGAAAATTGGCGTAGTCAAATTTGAACAGAGACACAATACCGCATCCAGTTCAATATCCTCTCCTGATCTGACGGATGATTCACACCTGAAACCCCTAAGCAAACAGCAAGAACTGCTGAACGATCCTTGCCCGCTCTAGAAAGAGCTTCTGCTATAACTTGTTCTAGTGTTACTCTGGCTGCATTTTCTGCATAGACCCAAATTCAAATATGACGAGACCATTTATATATTCAAATCAATGAAGAGCCAGTGCATTGTCCTCTTCCATTACAATATATATGGATTCAAAGAACTCAAACTTGCGGAAAAAGTTCTCTTGTAGACCAAAGTTTCCAAGAAGAACAGTCAATTTTGCAGATTACATATCAGCATTTTCTCATAGCACCTTTATTTTGGCACATTCTAAAGCAAGGGGGAGCAAGAAAGTTTACCGTCAGGAATGTCTGGAAAAAAGGGCATGTGAAGAAATTAGGAACAATTATGAAAGTTTATCGTCAGACATGGCAAGATACAAAGAGAGACGTGAATTTTCCATTGTTTCATATCAAGAACTTGAGGGTTTGTAATTTTCATTCTCAATCACGTCCAGAAAAAATAAATTTGTGAATCTATATGATTAGGCATGTCAAGAAACCGAAGGAGTTACGAATTTTTATGGTTAAGCGTTTCAAGAAACCAACGGCAATCGAAATTGTTTTTAGTCAGGCATGGGAGGAAACAAGGGGGCACGTGAATTTTTTTCCATCAAGAACTTGTGTGGTTGTAATCTTCATTATTATTAACGTCAATAAACAAGAGAGTTGTCAATCAATATAGCAAGGCAAGTCATGAAAACTCTAATTGTTAATCCTTTCAAGAAACCAAAGAGGGCAGGAAATTTAATGGTTAGGATTCTCAAGAAACGATTCAGATTGTGAAACTTCGTCGTTGTTGAACACGTCAAGAAAAGTGGTTTGAGAATTTTCAACCGTTGGGCATATCGAGAAATAAGAGCGATGCCTGAAAGAACATCATTACCTCCGACGCTGTTGTGATTGGAGCAACCGGCGGCGGAACGGCCTAGTACGGGAAGAGGATCCGGCAATCGGCGGTGATCGGAGAAGGGGAGTAGCGGCAAACAGACACATATAGTGGAAGTGGTGCCGCCGTCGACGCCCAAGATCACGCCATCACCCCTACAACACTCATCAGACTCAGAACCCATCAGACTGTGTGTGTGAATCTGTTCTAACTTCTACCCTCAGTTTGTTTTGAGATTACTCCATTGGAGATATGAACGGGTCGGAAAAGTAAGACCTTGTTAGAAATTGCGGTCATTCCTTTTGACCCAAACATTAATCAAACAACGCTTCTTTTTGTAGCGATGTCTACTTTTTGGTATATTTACATTTTACTGAAGTGGCGTGTCATCTTGAATGGAAAAAAGAGATAATTTGAGAAAAAGGAACTGGAGAGAAGAACCTGCTTATGTTTGACGCGGAGAATACGCGGTCATTGTACTTGGTTGACTTTTTTCATTAGAAATTTTTATTCATAAATCTTAAATAATTATGGCCCTTCTTTAAATACGTGAATGATAAAACGTCATGGCTCTACTCATACTTTTATATTACACCATTAATATATGTTTCTTCAATTAAATTAATTTAAATTTAAAAAAATCCAACACCATGGTGGATAATTTTTTTAACGCACATACCCATATTCGGATATAAGATCTCTCATAAAATAAATTAAACCATAATTGTCGGGTTGTCCCTCCAAAAACCCATGGTGAAAGAAATAATAATCGTCTAAAATACTTTTAATTACATTTATTGATTCCATAAATAATTATATTTTTATTAAATAATTTTATTGGTAAATTTTATTCATATACGCTTAAATTACCTTACTTTATTAATTTTGATAAATTCGATTTTTTACGCACATGTAACATAATTACGATGCGTAAAAGTCAAGTGTTAATATCTTTAAGTATAATGATATTACCTAATGCAAGGGAAATTTTAATAGTTATTTTCCAATGCACGTCACATCAAGATTTAATCATGAATGTGAGGTGAAATAATGATTATATTTCAACGACAACGATAGTGCATATTATACTCCATAATTACAGCTTTTCTTGTAATCATTCAACCATCTCCCCTAATCAAAGTGGATTAGGGTTAGGGATATAACACAATTATTATTTCAACACAAATTGGTGTCTGAAGAAAAATTAATGTTCCCCTCCAAATTAACATCACATTTAATCCAAACCCACTACATATAATTGTATTGTGTATCCGACACTTCACAAGACTTGATGATCTCAATTATAATATACGTATTAAATTATCAAATACCGACAAAACTCAACCATTGGTTGGTTGTTTCCAATTTCTTGAAATACACAAATCAAAATAAATAAATAAATGAAGGAATATTTAAATGCAAGATATAGTATTTTCTTCGTACCTGATATAGGATGCTTGTTATTATCATCAACCAATTGAATATAAAAAATATTACTATGAAAAATTTAATTACCACATATATAATAATTGGATGCATTTTTCTTAATTCATTTGGGTATTGATATGATTATTATTTTTGTAAAATAAATAAATAGTGTGGCGGTGGAGAATGGAAACAACTCTTTTTTGAGAATCCTGAATGAATGGTTGGTATGAATTATTGAGACATCCAAAAGTAGGAGACAGGAAAGAAGCATTGAATAAATTTTTAAGTAGTCGGAGAGAAGATGATAAGGGTCAAGTCAGTCCCTTGATCAATCATTCAATCACATGTCTTCTTCTTTACTCTCCTCCTCTATTTTGGAATTGAGTCCAAATATACTTTTTTCACTTGGAGAAAAAAATTAATTTAATTTCAATTAAAAGCTATAAGTAATTCTGTTTCATTTTCTACATGTTATTGATAAAATTATAAAAATTAGGCTCTTTTTTTAACACTCAAATTTTATTTTTTTTCATTTTAACTCTTGTTTTGAAATATTCATAAATTTTACTAGTACTTAACTTACAGCTTATTTCTATCACAATAATAAAAATTATTGTAAATACCCTTTAAGTATGTTGTCTATAGAATTGATCTCAAATTGTATATTTATTGTGTTAATCAATGCTATTTTAAAAAATACCAGTATAATAATTGGTATATACTAAATAGTTAAGATATTAATTTCAACATAGTCAATTTTTACTAGTTAATTACAATGCCAATTGAGCTCTAAAATGGGTTTAAAGGGCCATTTTACAAGATCATGTTTTCTATTAGAATTCTTGTTGCATCATCTACTCAATTCATATGTTAGAATTACGCATTAAAATATTTTTTTAGCTAAAATTGACGACATCTTTGTACACATAACATATATAAATATATAATGAAATAGAAAATGCAACAACAAGTCGTGATTATTATAAAAGTCTTATATGTTCCTCGCTAATTAAATTAAGTTTGATTACCAAACCTTCTCTATCTGGTCATTATCCTGCTATATTTATGGTTCGAATTTTATTGTTTTAATTATTTCCTTGAGTTGATTTGAAATATATAATTAAAAGTATTATTTTTTTTGTTTTCTTGGAACAAAAATTCGAGGGTTGATTTAATGACCCTATTTTTGGGGCGGTGTTGTATTGTCCGATGAGGTACAGGAGGAGGGTACTATTGGTACGGAGAAGGCAAGACGACAAGAGCAGACTTTATTTAATCACAGTGGATGAGGGGTAAAATTGGGAATCGACACAGAATTAATTTTCACTGTTGATTTTCTTCCAGACAAATGCATGTGAGACTTGAGGGGTACCCCAAATAATAGAGGTCCATGCTCTGGCAACCAACACCACCCACTCTCACACAGACACACACACACACACTCTTCCAATAAATCAAAATTCTTTTAATTTATTAATGCAGTAATAAATTTTTTAAAAATTTCAGCTAAAGAAACGACTGCTGAATTCGAACGCAGTTAGAATTCAAAACCCCAAAAATTATTTTATTATGATTATTATATTTTTATGTGTAATAAAGTAGAGTAGTACAGATATGCTTGCACAAGATTCTTGACCCTTTTTTCCAAAAGAAAACAAGACATTACATAATTTCCAGACTGTTTTTGGAACTTCATTTTCCATCTTCTCCAATATTTTTCAAGAAAACTGAAAACTCCCTTTGTTTTCAGCAAAAACCAGATTCTCATACTCTCTTTGCTAATTTTTCAGCACCATTGATTTGAGGAAATCTTGGTATAGTTGTTTCTCAGCAATTTCAAAGTCCCTTTTCTTTTCTTGCCCTTTTTTGGTTTTGGCTTCTTAGCTCAGATCTGCTTTGCTGATTGGGCTTTCAAATTTAGTACTCAAGAAGTAAGTTCTTGGTGGGTTTTGATGGAGGTAAGTGCTTATGCAGCTTGAATTTGGTTTGTGCTTTTGAGGATTTTCATATTGAGACAATCTTCTTGGGTTCTATGTGAGGATAAATATATTATTATGCACATGATAGGTTCCTTATAAAGTAAATTTGTGTTTGATTGGAAGTCAGTTAGTGTGATTCAAGAATAGGGTTTATTATCTTTCTGTTGATGCCCTTTTGTCTTGGATTGCTTATTGCTGGTGCTTGAATTGGGTGTTGAATTTGTGAAGAAAAGGGAAATTGGAAACAGGGAGAAAAGAATCTTGGGTTGGTTCAGCCAGGGGTGGAATGATGAAGGTCCAGGGAACATGGATCTTGGGCATATTGATTCTGGTGATTATGTGTGTGTTTGCTCACTCTGTGAAAGCTCAGACGAATTCGTTTCTGATAAATTGTGGGACGAATTCCAGTGTAAATGTAGATGGAAGGAGATGGGTTGGTGACACGGCTCCCCGGAACAATGTCACCATCAGTGCCCCAGGAATTGAGGCCTCTACTACTATGTTCAATGGAGATCCAGTGTATGAGCCGCTTTACACGACTGCTCGAATTTTTACGGAGGGCCTGAATTATACTTTTCAAATACCAAATGGGGATTATTTTCTTAGGCTTCACTTTTACCCGTTCGCGATTGATGGATATAATGCTAATGAGTCTTACTTCTCTGTTGAGGCGAATGGTCTGAGGTTGGTTTCGGAGTTTAATGTTCCTGGTGAGATTTCGGATAAGAATTTGAACTTGCTAGGGTCTGGAGCCAATTCTAGCTATTTCTATTTGTTGAAGGAGTACTTGTTTTCTGTTGACACCAATGTAATTGTAGTCAATTTCATTCCGTCCAAAGAATCGTTTGGTTTTGTGAATGCGATCGAAATTATTCCAGAGGGGAATAGGCTGTTTACGGATGCAGCGAGCAGAGTTGGTGCAAATGGTGGCAGTAGCTCGTTGAACGTGAGCAGACGAGCGATGGAAACCATGTATAGATTGAACGTTGGTGGTTCATCTATAAAACCCTCAGACGATTCGTTTTTGTGGAGAACATGGGAAGCTGATTCAAGTTACATGATCAATGCAGATGCTGGTTCACAAATCAGAAACCGATCTAACATTACTTATGCCAACCCAAACGACACTGCTGTGGCTCCTCTTGTGGTGTATGAAACAGCGAGAACTTTGTCAAATACTGAAGTCATGGAGAAGAGATTTAACATGTCATGGAAATTGGTCGTTGATCCAGATTTTGATTATCTGGTCCGCCTGCACTTCTGCGAACTGGTTTTTGATAAGGCAAATCAAAGGATTTTCAGAATATTCGTGGACAACAAAACTGCTGCTGACAACTTTGACATCTATGTTCGAGCTGGAGGAGTGAACAAGGCGTATCATGAGGATTATGTCGATTCTATTTCCTCCAGTAGCAACACCATGTGGATACAACTAGGCCCTGACCCTACAACAGGTTCTGCTGGAACTGATGCTCTCTTGAACGGTTTGGAAGTGTTCAAGCTTAGTCGCAACGGCAATCTAGCTTATGTGGAAACATACAGCAATGTGAAAGAGAAGAGAACGTCCAGACGTTTGATCCTTTGGGTGAGCATCGGAGCAGGTATTGCTTCCATTGCGATTCTTGCAGCTATATGTATGGCAATCATCTGGTTCTGTAGAAAGAAAAGAGAAGACAATGATGCCAAGAAGAGCCCTCCCGGTTGGCGGCCTTTGTTCCTCCATGGATCTGTCATGAACAGTACCACCAATGCAAAAGGATCAACTAGCTACCAGAATCCAAATGGACAATTTGGTACTGTTAGATCTGGACGGCGTTTTACATTAACTGAGATTAGAGCAGCAACCAATAATTTTGATGAAAGTCTAGTCATTGGAGTTGGAGGATTCGGTAAGGTGTACAAGGGAGAGATTAATGATATCACCCTTGCTGCAATTAAGCGATCCAATCCACAATCTCAGCAGGGCCTCAAAGAATTCGAGACCGAAATTGAAATGCTGTCGAAACTAAGGCACAGGCATCTTGTCTCTTTGATTGGATTCTGCGATGAACAGAATGAAATGATCTTGGTATATGAGTACATGGCTAATGGAACTCTCAGGAGTCATCTATTCGGGAGTGACTTACCGCCGTTAAGTTGGAAGCAACGACTAGATATATGCATTGGTGCAGCCCGAGGACTGCATTACCTTCACACAGGATCAGAGAGAGGTATTATCCACAGGGATGTCAAGACAACCAACATTTTGTTGGATGAGAACTTTGTTGCTAAAATGGCTGATTTTGGGCTGTCCAAGACTGGCCCTTCATTAGAGCACACACATGTAAGCACCGCTGTCAAAGGAAGCTTTGGTTATCTCGATCCTGAATATTTCAGAAGGCAGCAGTTGACTGAGAAATCCGATGTCTACTCATTTGGCGTGGTCCTCTTTGAAGTTGTTTGTGCGAGAGCTGTTATTAATCCAACATTGCCGAGAGAGCAGATCAATCTTGCGGAATGGGCAATGCGTTGGCAAAGGAAAAAATCACTGGAAAGCATTCTTGACCCTCATCTCAGAGGGAATTATTCTCCAGAATCATTGATGAAATTTGGAGAGATTGCAGAGAAATGTCTAGCGGACGAGGGGAAGAGCAGGCCGACAATGGGAGAAGTTTTATGGCATTTGGAATATGTCTTACAGCTTCAAGAGGCTTGGTTGCGCAGCAATGCTGGAGATAGTTCCGTTTCCATAGTTCAGGATATGGGTCCTATTCACGAAGGAGAATCTGAGGAGGAGGAGGTTCTCGACGCTGCAAATGCAGATACTGGCATGCAGATTAAAACTGAGGAAGATGGCGAATCATCAGTATCAAGGACAGATATAGATCCAATGGATCCCATGGCCGTCGGGGTGGATGAATTTTCACAGATGGTAAACCAACAGGGAAGGTGAAGGCCAGAGGATATGCTCGATTCTGCAAATACATTTTCACATATTTTTCATGTGCATGCATCTCAGGCATTGAGAAGTGCTGAATTCTTTGATTCTTGGTGTTGATGTCTGAAACTGAAAGCTGTGGCATTAACATGATGTTTCGGCTTAGCGGCATTGAGGATGTCTTCATTGTGTTTTGAGAGTGATGGAGGGAAGAGTACCACACCACCATCGATTTGTTTCATAGTGTTGCTGCTTGTGAGTTGTAATGAGTTTGGTGTTTCTTTTTTGTCGCATTCGCATACTTTTGTATTTATGGAACTCCTACTTTTCTCCTTAGCCACCAATTTTAAGTTTGGACATCTTTCTTTCGGAAAATTCTTTGCATTCTCCTTGCCGAATGAAATGGGCTGGCCGAGTTCCAGGTCTGATGGGCTCTGATTGTGGGTGGGTGGCTCCATTTACACTTCCCATCAATCTTTCATCCCAAATTTTCGGGCATGTCCAAATCTAACGTAATGCCTAAGTGGGGCCCCATCCCATCCAATTTTCCAAGACAACTATGTTTCAATCCATCCATTTACATTATTATTATTATTATTATCTATACTATTATAAAAAAAAGTCATCCTACGTTCACATTTTGACGATTTTGATACTGCTACACCAATTTTAAATATATTAATTACACCCTTCAATAAATTATAGATACAATTAAATAATTTTAGAATTTAATTGTAACTACCTTATTTTCAAATATACTGGTTTTTACTAACAGTTATTATTACGTTTTACTCCCCATGTTCAACCCACTTTCTCCACTTTCATCCCATGTCAATTTTTCTTACTTTTTTTTTTTTTTTTAGTAATTTGTATTTGCATATGAAAGACAAAAATGATGCAATTTTAGCATCTTTTTACCCCATACCACCACGTAAATATCCTGATTCCATCATAAACATATTTTGAATGCTTATTTTCAAGAAAGTCTCCACAAAAATACTGATCAAGAATCACATCCACTTTCAAGATGCAACACCCAATTATCACTCCACCATTTTTTATTTATACAATTATGAAATAAATTGATTGACTTTGACAATTGTTATTATTTGTATTGGATAAACGTATGGAAACATTGTTTATTTCACGCAATTGTTGTTAGCATTTCATTTCCCTGTCTCTATAAGAATATAGAAATAATTTACTGTTGTTCGTATTTGAGTAATTTAGATTTAAATTTACAGAGAAAATATTTAGAACTGATTATGTGGGAACTAATTATCTCTATAAGAACTAATTTACATAGGAAATTAATTATGTTCACTTGAAGCAGGTTTTTGAGCGATTCAGTGACAAATCTCTATTTGCGGTGGCTTGAGCCTTGAGGTAAGAAATATGAATATAATATGTTTTACGTTCTCAATCAATAAATAATCGAACTTGATTATTGATAGATTATGTGAATTGAATATTTAATAGTTTCTTAATGATTTTCTCATTTTTAGGGTATATAATACATTTTTACACGACCAAACGTTAGCATATTGTCCAATATTGGTAGTATTTGTTGGTTTTAGAGACCGTCTTATATGACACAACACGTGATTTATGCTAGCAAATTTTTATTTATAAATTTATTTTGTGGCAACTGAAGCGTAGTATATATGCACGCAGTTATTATGTGCCATGGTTACTAATTACTGTATATTTAAAGTGGCATTGAAAGGGAATGGTAATTAATGGGGGAAGAGGAGAATATAAAAGAACCCTAGTCAAAGGGTACCAATCAATCTCGCAATCCCCAATGCTACTGCTGCTGCTGCTGCTGTTGTTGTTTCCACTTAGGCATCACTTCCCATAATAAAAATATAAAAAGAAGGATCCCAAACAAATCTTAAAAACTAAATTTAATGATTCGTCTTCACGTCCACCATACAAGCTGCTTCTTGTAATGAAATGAAAAAAAGATTCCCCCCATGCGCTTTGGCGGGTTAATTACTACTCTCTATTTCATTTCCCGCTACTATTTTTGCTTTTCTTGATTTCCTCTCTCCTCTGCTCTCCTGCATTCCCTACTTTGTCTTTTTTTCTTCTTTCTTTTCCCAGTCTCTATTCTAAATAATAAATGACATTTTAAGATTAACTTTAATTTTCTAAAGAATGGAACAAACCATAATTAAGCGTTTGGGTATTGGGTTTCCCCACATGTCTTTTTTGGACAGAGAAAAGTGAGTGCTTTGGTAAGATGATTACGACATTAAAAAATAGGAACAAAATCAATTGACATCAGACAAAAGGAGTGGGTTTTTTGTTACTGTAATTACCAGAAAGCTCATCCTTTTTTTCCCCCATTGTTAGGGTTTTGAACGCCCGAGTTTTTTCTGGGTTCACCGTTTTCAGTATCTTCAATGCACTTGTAGTGCATATTTGAAGACCCTTTTGCCTTGTTGTTCAAGACCCCAATGCTTGTTGGTTCACTTGCCTAGCTCTACTCAAAAGTTGAACATTGTTGCTTTTCTTGGATGTATTTTCAAAGTACTTCAACTTTAGTAGCCCTCTGTCCCGAAAAGCTTGAAGCTTTTAAAAGCGACAGTTTTCACTCGCTCTACATTTTCGCAAACGCCAGGTAAGAAAATGCTGACCTTTCTTGTGGTTAGATCTCCATAAGCGACTCGTTCCTTGCTGTTGTTCCCTTCGTCATTTGTTCTTTTAAGGAGCTCGGTGTTCTTGTTTTCTTTTGTGGTGGGTTGCTGCTTCTGCTCCCGAATGCTGTATAGCCTAGAGCATTTTCTTTAAATTCCGACTGAATAGTTGTCTTGGTTCGTGGAGAGTAACATTGTTACTTGGGTTTAGAATGAGGATATTTAGGCTGTTTCTGGTGGGTCTTTGTTTTGTCTCCTCCTTGGGGCAGCTCCCTTCCCAGGATATTTTGGCGCTTCTTGAGTTCAAGAAAGGAATCAAGCACGACCCGACTGGTTTTGTGCTTGATTCATGGAATGATGAGTCGATTGATTTCAATGGGTGCCCTTCTTCTTGGAATGGGATTATGTGTAATGGTGGTAATGTTGCGGCCGTTGTTCTTGACAATCTAGGATTGTCTGCAGACGCGGATTTGAGTGTGTTCGCAAATCTTACCATGCTTGTAAAACTTTCAATTGCAAACAATTCCATTTCCGGTAAGTTGCCACACAACCTTGGTGAGTTTAAGAGCCTTGAATATCTGGATGTCTCCGACAATCTGTTCTTCTCGTCATTGCCATCTGAGATTGGTAATCTGGTCAGCTTAAAAAACCTATCACTGGCTGGAAATAACTTCTCGGGCGCAATCCCAGACACAATTTCTGGACTTGCCTCAATCCGTTCTTTAGATATGAGCCGCAATTCCCTTTCTGGGCCGTTACCGTCGTCTTTGACAAGGTTGGGAGGTTTGGTGTATCTTAATCTGTCTCTAAATGGCTTCACGAAAAGCATCCCTAAAGGGTTTGAGCTGATGACCCAACTTGATGTGCTTGACTTGCATGGCAATAGACTTGATGGTAAATTCGATCCAGAATTCTTGCTACTTACTACAGCAAGTCATATTGATCTTAGTGGGAATTTGCTAGTCAGTTCTGCTAAGGAGCAGCAGAAATTTCTAATGGGTATTGCTCCATCTGTCAAGCATTTAAATCTCAGCCACAACCAGATAGAAGGATCACTTATCAGCAGTGGTGAGGCCCAGGCATTTGGGAGCTTGAAAGTTCTGGATTTGAGCTACAATCAGCTCTCTGGAGAATTACCCGGGTTCAATTTCGTTTACGACCTTCAAGTCCTGAAACTTGGTAACAACAGATTTTCTGGTCCCATTCCCAACAACCTTTTGAAGGGAGATTCATTGATGCTAACTGAGTTGGACCTAAGTGGGAACAACCTATCAGGTACATTTACTATTGAGAACTTATCCATTGATCATCAATTTACTCTGCCATTTTCTAGCCATGGATACTGAATGGAGTGGTGCTTATATCTAAAGAATCACTGTAGCTGATTATTTACTACAATGTTCTATAAATATAGGCTGGTTGATTTTGTTGTATGGAGAATGTATTGTTCATGCCCTGGCCAGCTCTTCAATCTTGCACGAGCTACTACTAACAGATTATTTTACGTGACAGGGTCCATAAGTATGATTACGACGACAACATTACACACCCTTAATCTCTCCTCCAACATGCTTTCTGGTGAACTGCCGCTGCTGACGGGAAGCTGTGCTGTGATTGACCTCTCAAAAAATCAATTCGGAGGAAATTTAACTAGGCTGCTGAAATGGGGAAATGTAGAAATCCTTGATCTCAGCCAAAATAATTTGACAGGGTCCATTCCGGAGGTAACTGCTCAATTTTTGCGTCTGAATTACCTCAACATCTCTCGCAATTCCCTGAATGGTTCTCTTCCAAAGGTCCTCGCCCTGTTCCCAAAACTCACCATCCTTGACCTCAGCTTCAACCAGTTGAGTGGACCTCTTTTGACTACTCTTTTAACATCATCTACTCTTAATGAACTTCACCTACAGAGCAATATGCTCTCTGGAAGTATTGATTCTTCGCCTCTCTCTAATAATTCAAACCTTCATGTTCTTGATCTTTCTAACAATCAGCTTAATGGCTACTTACCTGATTGGTTTGGATCATTAACCGGACTTCAAATGCTCAATGTTGGAGGAAACAGTTTCTCTGGTTCTCTGCCTACTTCCATAGGTGACATCACTACCCTCATTTCATTAGACATTTCACGGAATCATTTCACAGGGCAACTGCCAAGGAACTTGCCCGACAGTCTCCAAAGCTTTAATGCATCATATAATGATCTTTCTGGTGTCGTGCCTGAAAATTTGAGAAAATTTCCTCTATCTTCCTTCTACCCTGGCAATTCTGACTTGCAATTCCCCAATCCTCCTCCTGGCTCTAGTCATGGTCCAGCTGGAAATCCAAGTAAGAAACAGTTCAGAACTATCATCAAAGTGGTGATAATAGTTTCTTGTGTGGCTGCTGTGGTCATTCTGATCCTTCTGGCGATTTTCATTCATTACAAACGGATATCAAAAAAGCCTTTGCCACATGTAACCAACAAAGACATTAGGCGCCAAGCTTCGACAAATCCTTCTACCTTTGGGGGAAGAGACCGTGCTGGCGGCTTGGTTGTTTCAGCAGAGGATCTTGTGACATCTAGAAAAGGATCGTCGTCGGAGATAATCAGTTCTGAAGAGAAAATGGCAGCGATAACTGGTTTCTCTCCATCAAAGACAAGCCACTTCTCGTGGTCACCTGAATCTGGTGATTCATATACTGTAGAGAGCCTGTCAAGATTGGATGTCAGGTCTCCTGATCGGCTTGCAGGCGAGCTGTATTTTCTAGATGATACAATCTCATTTACGGCCGAGGAACTATCAAGGGCCCCAGCAGAAGTCCTTGGAAGGAGCAGCCATGGAACATCTTACAGAGCAACTCTGGACAATGGTTTGTTCTTGACTGTGAAGTGGTTGAGGGAAGGAGTTGCAAAACAAAGAAAGGAATTTGCTAAAGAAGCTAAGAAATTTGCCAACATTAGACATCCAAATGTTGTTGGGTTGAGAGGGTATTACTGGGGTCCCACACAACACGAGAAGCTTATCCTTTCAGACTACATATCTCCTGGAAGTCTTGCGAGTTATCTCTATGGTAATAACTTTGCTCCATTCTCATGTGTTTCATGCCTCTCTGCTTACAATGTTGGTTACATGCAGTCTGAATGTTATATCAGAGTTTGCTTTGTTCATTACGTCTTTTGGTTATGGATCTGATCAATCTGATTATTGTCTATAAGTTTGTGAAACATGTTGTTCTTATACACTGTTGAGATCCATGAAGATGTGATATGCATGCAATCATCAAATACTTATTAGATGACAGCCTGCTTCCGCTCGTGTAAGTTTTGCTCGTTGGGTCCTCATTGCCTGCATGAATTAGTGATTGCCTCTTGCCTCGGTGATGAATTCTGTCTTGTGATAGAACATAGAGATCATCTTGTAGCAAAGTAGCCTGCATTTCATTTATGCATTTGCATCTCGTTTCCAATTGAATGATGATGACATGTATGGTGGTTACCTCGTGCCTTTTTAACAAGTCCATTGTTTTTAGCAGATCGGCCTGGAAGAAAGGGTCCACCCCTAACCTGGGCTCAGAGGCTCAAAATAGCAGTTGATGTTGCACGTGGCCTGAACTATCTCCATTTTGACCGTGCTGTTCCCCATGGAAACCTTAAAGCAACGAATATATTACTAGACGGACCTGATCTTAATGGGCGAGTAGCCGATTACTGTCTTCACCGTCTAATGACCCAATCAGGAACCATCGAACAAATTCTTGATGCTGGGGTTCTGGGCTACCGTGCACCAGAACTTGCCGGGTCCAAGAAGCCCCTACCATCTTTCAAATCAGATGTTTATGCTTTTGGAGTGATTTTGCTGGAACTCCTCACAGGAAAATGTGCTGGTGATGTAGTTTCAGGTGCAGATGGAGGAGTTGATTTGACAGATTGGGTGCGGTTGAGGGTGGCAGAAGGTCGAGGATCAGATTGTTTTGATGCTGCATTGACGCCTGAGACGAGCATCCCGGCTGCAGATAAAGGTATGAAAGAGGTCCTCGGAATAGCTCTTCGATGTATTCGTTCCGTGTCGGAAAGGCCAGGGATCAAGACAATATACGAGGATCTCTCGTCCATTTAGTTTTGATGAACAAAAATGCAAAGTGGGAATCAAATAGCTCATTGACCTCCCTTTTTTGGGTAGTTGAACTAGGAAGCTAGGGTTTGCTATTTCTTTTTTCTTTTCTTTGGTTCAACCATCGGTGTAAATTGGGAGAAATCTTGATGATGTATACCAGCCAGCTTTCCCCTCCAATACAATGGCAAGTCTCTCTCTTGCTGTTGAGAAGGCTGGCAGCTGTTGCTCCTCAAACAATGACTTAAAAGGTTTTGAGTTTGCATGTAGTTAGAGCAAATGTCCAGTTTTTGACTTTAACCCAATTAGCCCATATCTGTTTCTTGTCAGTATGTATTTGTATTGTGTATGAATTCAACTATTGATATGGCATAATTTGGATCACAGTCCAACTCCATACATATCTGCAAGAATTTCCAAATGACATTTAAAAAAAAAATAAAATCAATTGAATTTCATTAAATTCCAAAATAAGATAAAAGGAGAAAAAGTAATTTCAATTATACAGAAAGTAGTCGAACTGTACTACTACATATTTCATCCGTGTTTATTACACTTAATAATCACAGTTGGTAAAGATCTTGTTTCTTTAAATAATTGGCAAGTTCTTGTCATCTCCGACAAAATTCAAGAATGGCCGCTTGTTTCTGTTACAGAGTGAGATCGCTGTTGTCCCTTCACAAACGCAGCCCCAAGATTACTTCATCCTACTTTTCATGGACTCGCATGTTTTCTTCATCATCTTCCCAGTCCCAATTTCAAGTGAGTTTATGTTTCTTCTTCTTCTTCTTGGAAATCTTGAATCGAGCTTTTTACTCTTCTTTAACATCGTCGTTTGTTATTTACTTTCTGTTGTTTTAATTTCTGTTACGTGAATTTTAGTCTAGTCCAAAGAGTCCGATAAAGGAAAATAATCGTTCAAGTCTGAATTGAAAAACAATGAAAAAGAAGGTCAAGAAACCAAAGTAAGGGCACTGTACTCTGTTAGCCAACTTGTCCTGCTCTTTCCTGTTACTGATTAAATTCTTGGATGGATGATACATACTGTTGAGTCTTCTTGAGCAATTTAATCTTTGATCGGTTCTTGTAAGTGGTGGCTGAATTTCAATACCCTCATAGCATTCCTGCATAATTTCTTTATGTGACTTTAAGCCTACTCAGCTCCTGCATCAGTGTAACTATGATAGAGGGTTCTTGTTTTTTACTACACTCTTTGCTATTACGTGTAGTTCCCTGTTGTGCTGATTGATATGCTTTGTTCTGTTGATACATTACAGACAGTTGGATTCATAGGACTCGGAAACATGGGATCCCGTATGGCCAACAACTTGGTTAAAGCTGGATACAATCTCTTGGTGCATGATGTGTAATTTTATTTAATACAAATATTTCTTTGCTTTAGACATAATTCTTCTTGCTACTCTTTTCTTGGCTTATTTTGTCTGTGCTCAAACTCAATTAAAGCATTATAGAGTGCATGATTTCTCATTCCAATGGGTGCTTGAAGTGGAGGAATAATCAATAAGGATTTCTGAAAGAAAGATTCTTACTGATTCATATTCTATATTACGCCTTCACTATGGATCAAATCTTCGCAGTTCTGGTTTCAAATGTTTATGGGGGCTTTCTTTTTATATCTTTTTGTATGCTTTCTTTACCCTGCTGTTGGTACAGAAACCATGATGTTATGAAGAAATTCTCGGATAAAGGCATTCTTACGAAGAATTCACCTCTCGAAGTTGCTGAAGCAAGTGATGCTGTAATTACTATGTTGCCATCTTCAGCCCATGTAAGTTTTTTCGCTTGCTATCTCATAGATTACCTGTTAAATGAAGTCCCTAGTTCTTGGTCTGTTGACGATAACTCAGGAACATAAAGTTCTCAAGTTGTGTTCTACTTTTTCATCGTACTTGAGCTTGTGCTTGCCTCATATCTGGTATAACTTCAATGTTTTTATATTTAGGTGATGGATGTTTACACAGGACCAAAAGGTTTGCTTAACAGTGGAAATCAACTCAGACCATGGTTGTTCATAGATTCCTCTACAATTGATCCACAAACATCCAGAAAGCTTTCTGCAACCATTTCTAATTATAACTTAAAGGGAGAGAGAGGTAATCTAACCTTTTCTGAAACCGACAACTAGTTTATTGCTTTTAATTTTACTTTGGGTGGTAGCGCAATAGGTAATTTTTCTTATTTAATCTTCTTTATGGTCAACAAATTAATATCTGAATGTTATCTCTGTTTGGTGTGCAGACAATTTTGTGCTGTGTGCATCATCTGCTCATAAAGAAACTAGCTCCTTCACAATGATCCCTTTTTTACAATCTTCTGTATCAAAAGAAAAGTTCTTAGATTCTGAGGATTATACTTACACTCTGCTGAATTTAAAACAGATTGTTACAATGAGACTTTTTGGCTTGAATTAGTTGAGTTTTCACTTTTCACAAAATTATAATATGTCAAAGGGACTCCAGAAATTGGTAAAAGAAAGAAAGTGGAAAGAAGGTCTTTCCACTTCAAATGGAGTCGGTATAATATGTCAAAGGTCCTTCACAATGATCCTCCCTTCCTTCTCATTGTTTTGAAAATACATGTTTGATCAAAGTTGATCTCCTCATTCAACTTTTAATACAGAAGCGGTATATCTATGAAATGGTCTTCACACGCACACACACACACACACACAAACACACATATATACTTGTGTCCTAAGAATTTCACCCTTGTATGAAGCATGGGCTGTTAGAATTATTACACTGGTTTGCATCTTCTAATTTTCATGACCAATATGTTGCCAAGTTCACTGGCGTGGTGGTTTTTGTTTTAGTTATGCCGCATGATCTTTTCAGTTTATTGATAATCTACATTGAAACCCATAATTTTGTTCTGTTAACACAGCTGAAAAATCTTCCCTACAATTTGAAGAAATTTTTTTGCTCAGCCTTGAAATAATACATCTCATCATAGAACATTACACACGTCAGCAAGCTTTGCAGGATCACTTTTACCATCTATGGATTTCTCCTGTCTTAAATGAATCATGAGCAGATTACTCAAATTATGTGGATTGTTGGTGCTGATTATGTATTATCATCTGACAGATGAAAATGGCCAAATAGGTCACTATTTGGTTTGGAGAATCACATATTATTTATTTATTCATTTAATTATAGGTGGCTGTGGAACTCCTGCTATGTTGGATGCTCCTGTATCAGGAGGTGTTCTATCAGCTGAGACTGGATCACTTACTTTCATGGTATGGTTTGAGAATATTTTGACTTATATTCTGATTTCGTTCGTATCACATTGAACCAAGTAGTTATTTCAAAAGTATTCCATCTATTCTGGGAGTTCTATGCGTGTTACAGACTTTTTTCGATTTATGGATCTCTTGCTGCCAGTATCTTCAGAAGCAAAGTCGACATATGCCCTTCACTGGGAAACAGTTTTCTGAATAAATGTGCTCAACCTTTTTGCCTTTTCTCTTCCAGTTTGGGTACCTTATTTTTGGATGTTGTTGACATGTTCAGGATGCCAACTATTTTCTCCTTCAGAAACTAGTTTTTCCACTCTGGAAGTGACATCATTTATGGCATATCTTTCAGGTTGGTGGCCCGGAAGAAGCCTATAGATCTGCAACGCCTTTGTTTCTCTCAATGGGCAAAAACATCATATACTGTGGTGGTCCAGGAAATGGTTCGGTATGCCCATGCTTGTAAGCTAGTCCTCTTGTTTATTTTAGAACCTTTGTCCTGGAAACTTCATTCGCTATAACTTTGCACCTTGAAATCACTAGAAATAACGAGCTTAGTAGATAGGTCTGGAAGATAAGTAAGTCGACTGAAGAATATGTAAAGTTAGACCTTTGAGTCAATTTTTTGGCAGAAATTTAACTGTTTTGCTTTGGCTATTGTCTGTCTTGAACTTGAGATGAATAGAAGGATGATGCTGCTCGTGCGTAACTGTTGAAGATTTATTATTGGAAAAATCATATGATTAACACTCTCAGGAATTCGTTTGTATGTAGAGCGCAAAGATTTGCAACAACTTGGCGATGGCTGTGAGCATGCTTGGGGTATCAGAAGCCTTAGCACTTGGTCAGTCGTTGGGCGTAGCAGCCACTACTTTGACAAAGATATTTAACTCTTCAAGTGCTCGATGTTGGAGCAGGTACTGCGCCTATCTGGTATATTCTGGGATCAGAAATCAATCTGTCAATACTGATTACAATGTTATCTGTCGTTGACAGTGATACATATAATCCGGTGCCTGGAGTGATGGATGCGGTGCCAGCTTCTAGGAATTATGATGGCGGCTTTGCAACCAAATTAATGGTATACGTCGTTCGATCCTTATTGTTGCTACCAAACATAATATATAGCTCAAACTCAGTCACAATCCTGAGTTTATTGTGGTGTATGGATGTAGGCTAAAGATCTAAAGCTTGCAGCAGAATCAGCCAAGGAAGTTGAGGCCAAAACTCCAATGACATTTCTAGCTGAGGAGATGTAAGTTCCCATCCCTCAATTCATCAGCATTATTATTAAGGATTATGAAATTTACGCCCACTAACCTATGTTTGTTTACAAACCACTTCTACCTTTTGCATAATTACAGAAATCGACTCTCGTTGCCAAAAAGCAATGGTAGTTTGTGTAATGATGTTAGACGTTTTTGGAGGGTGTATGTGTAGTTTTTCAAAAAGTATGGGTGGTTTGTGTAAATGATGTGGGCATTTCTGATGGTGTATTTGTAATTATCCAAAATGTAGGGGTGGTTTATGTAAATAAACCGTATGTGAGGGTGTGTAAATGTGATTATACCTTGGTATATTATGGTGAGATTAATGTGCTGTAATTTGATTGTGCAGATTCAGAGAGGTATGCAGTGAAGGTCATGGAACAAAGGATTTCTCGTGTGTTTTTCGCCATTATTTCAGTGGCAAGGATGAGTTTTAGTATCATCAAATACCTAAATAATGCTTCTTTTCTCAACTTGTAAGAATTTGTAACTAATTAACCCAAACAAATCTCACTCATGACATTTTTGCTTCCTAGATATCTAATCTAATTTTGTTATTAACTACAGAATTTAAATAAATAGGTGACATTAAAATCAAATCAATCACCTAAAATAATCTTGTATACTTATTGGACAATAATGATTAAAATTTAAGTATCAAATCCTGAATTTAGAAAATATTAGATGCCGATTTGATATTAGTAATAAGATTTGGTACTAAAAAGTAAACTTGTACTCCTCTAAATATGCAAAAGTTGACCGTGCTTTATTTTCTTAATTAATGAATTTTGATCCTTAGAGGCAGATAAAGTGACCAAAATTCTTTTATTTTCTATCATTATGCTACACAGCTTCAAATTCTAATATTCTATTAATATTCTATATATTAGAAATTGTGGCACATAGTATCTGTGTATAATATTTAGTAATACTTTAATGGCATGCAATATTTGCGTGCATAATTCTTAACAATACTTTTATTTTATTGAAATTTATAATTTATTTCTATATATTAAAATTTGTCATTGCTTTACAACATTATATATGAAAATTGTTTAATAAATTTTTTAATGCATTAATTATCAATAAATATTTTAGTCATATTAAATTAAAAATTAAAATTTTGTTCAATATACGGTTTATTGATAACGATGATTAAATATGCATATGCAACACAAATACTAATATGTTATTTCTATACCAATTAACAATGAAATAAAAAAAATAGGAGTAAATTTAATTTTTTTGTACATGCAATTGCATGGAATTAATTTTCTAAGAGAATTTAATTGAATAATTAATTTAGTTACACGAGTTAGAAAATTGAAGATATATTTTGTATTATAATAATTTAGTGCAGTGGTATAAAACCTACACTACACCAAATTATTCAAATAAGCATCATGCATTCAAATAAATTATTGTTATTCTACTACACATAAGAAATCTATTTTTTTAAAATTTAAAGAAATGTATGATTGTTTGTATTTACGAGTAAAAATATTTAAATTTATTTTCATGTCTATTTATATTTATTAGTTACTGAAATTTTAAATCTTAAATTATTTATCATGATATTTTAAACTTTAAATTACTTATAAGTAATTAAAAACATTGGGTTACTAACAACTTCAAAAAACAATTGAATTTTAAAAAACAAAGCTCGAAAGTTTCGGTAAAAGATCAGTTAATTTCTTTCTACCAAAATAACGAATAATGAAAAAAATGGGGAAAAAAAAAAAAAAAAAAAGAAAGAGTCGCCGCCTTTCCCCAACGGACACTTATATAACGGCTAGTTGGCCACTTTTCCTCACTGGTGATCATCATTCTTTCCTTTTCTCAGTTGAACAAGTTTCTTCAGTGAGTCTCTAGTTTTCTTGATTACTCTATTCTCTTTACCTTCTGCGAATTCATCAAGGTATAATTTTGTGCGTCTCCACTCCATTTATAATATATCTTTATCTTCCTTTCCGGTGATTCCTAGTCAAATTGATTGATCTTTTCCTTACTTGAAAAAACGCTTCTGTTGATCTGTAAAGTTTTTGCATGCGAGTTTTAGGGTTTTCTTGGAAAATAAAGCAAAGAATTCAAAGGGTTCATCAAGAAAAGGGCAATGTCGAGTAGAACTGGTGTTGATCATCACAACAATGATTACAGTACTCAACCAAGAGGCTTCTTGACGCCGCCTCCGACATGGAAGGCGAGACGGAGTCCTCCGGTGATGCCGGCGTCGGAGGAGAAGCCAAGAAGGTCACCACAGTCGAAAACTGACCTCTTCCATGTCATTCACAAGGTCCCTTCTGGGGACTCTCCCTATGTCAGAGCAAAACATGTTCAGGTAATTGCATACTTGCCCGGTTTTCTTGTTTTTTTCCTTTTCCAAAAATTGTGATTCTTGTTGTCCTTTTGAGGATCCGGTTCAATTCTATGTTGTAACTTTGAATCTTGTTTGTAGTTTCTTGTTGGACTGTTCTGCGTTCTTAATTGATGTTGCAAATATCCTTCGCATTCTGAATTTTGATCATCATATCATATTATATATGAGTATTCCTGAAACTTGAGACAAAAGTAAAAAGTGTTGGACTGTCTCAATTTTGAAATACTTGAAACTTTTTACTTTGCAAAACTATGATGTTATTATTTCTTGTTGTGTGATAATTTTTCTAATGACAGCTGATAGACAAGGATCCAAGCAGGGCTATTTCCCTGTTCTGGTCAGCAATAAATGCTGGTGATCGAGTTGATAGTGCGTTAAAAGATATGGCTGTTGTCATGAAACAATTGGATCGGTCAGACGAGGCGATTGAGGCCATTAAGTCCTTTCGTCATCTCTGTCCTCCCGAATCGCAGGAATCCCTTGACAATATATTGGTTGAACTGTATAAGGTAAAGTGTAATTCTGCTGAATATTATCAGTCAACTGTTTGATAGAAGAAGCTCTTTTGTTAGTGAATACAATTGATAAGATGGCACCCTTTTGATGTTTCCTTCTTGTTAGTGCAGCAATCTGGCAGGATTGAGGAAGAGATTGAAATGCTTCAACTAAAACTGAAGCAAGTAGAAGAAGGAATAGCTTTCGGGGGTAAGAGAACGAAGATGGCGAGATCTCAAGGAAAGAAGATACACATCACGGTTGAAAAAGAGTATTCTAGGTTCATAGCTACCTTTCTTATTTGAATCATGAGGAAAACTGATGAAATTCGTTTACGTTAGAATGATTTTTTTTCCTTTCATAATATATAACTGCAGGTTGTTAGGGAATTTAGCATGGGCTTACATGCAGCAGAAAGATTTCAAGTCGGCAGAAGAAAATTACAGGTATTGTTCTAATGTCTTTGAAGTTTTATTCTTGAAACTTTTGAAAAGTGTGTACTAAGGTGATATGAATGTTTGATGATGCAGAAAAGCGCTGTCATTTGAATCAGATAAGAACAAACAGTGCAATTTGGCAGTGTGTTTGATGCACATGAATAAGCTGACAGAAGCCAAATTTCTGCTCCAAGCAATAAGAGATTCAGGTGTCAATGGTCATATAGATGAATCACATGTTAAGTCCTATGAGCGTGCCTCTCAAATGCTGGTCGAGTTGGAGTCACAGCGCATCCTTAAGCCTATGAAACAGACAGAAGAACATTGTAATGAATCTGGAACAGGCAGACAGTTTGCAGATGGACATCTTAAAAAGATGGAGCCATTTGGCAGTCAACGGGATAGTGGATTGTATTTTTGGAAAAACTGTGATGATAACAATGGTATGCAGTCATCTCCACTGCCTTTGGATGTCGACAAAAGGAAGAATGGAGCATTTACTGAACTTCCTTATGAGAAAAGGGCTGATTCTGACTGGAGAACAAACCATTATCAGCATAATATGGGCCATGGACCGTATTCTGCATGCAAGAGGGCGGCATATATATCTCCTTTTTGCAATCAAATGATCCCAAAAGTTCCATTCACCCAACCACGGAGAAGTTCACGGTATGGAGATCAAAGAAAGGGTGGATTGAAAGAAAATACATATGCAAGTTCCTGTCGGAAATTGTCCTTTGGATCGTTTACGGATACTGAAAATGTGCAGTCATTGGTGAACAAAAATGTTAATTATTATTCTACTGCTTCTCCTGCCGAGATGCGACAAGTTTCGGGAAAGCATTTTCCATTTACTGGTGGAGATTGGAGAAGGAATTCATCAGATGACTTTGATGGGAACAGTGGATTTTTGAAGCCCTTAGAAACTAATGAAGAAAGGATGAATCCATTGGCATATGATTCCAAGAAATCTGCTACAGAAGAATCTGATTTGCCTTCTGACTTTTCTGCTGGCTGTGCAGAAACTAAAGAAATTTGTAACAGGATTTCAGATCAATGTTGCAGGTTAACTAGCATTTGGTCTTCCAATTGTAAAGATAAGCAAAATTTGCAGACAGGTAGGATGACATGTGAAGATAAGAAAAGTTGGGCTGATATGGTCGAAGAAGACGAGCAAGAGTTGGTAAGTTGGAGAAATGATTTTCCACGAAGCTATTCAGACATCCAATCTCAAGCAGATGTAGCTGTTCGGTCTATGATTCAAGAAGGGTTTAATGATGAGAATGTGGACTCTAACATAATTTCTGAGACTCCTAAGTCACTCGATCAAGCTGAGAAATTAAGTGAACAGATTGGACTTATTGATCTGGGGAGCGGATATTTCACACAACCTGAGAAAACGACCTTATCAACGAACCATGCAGTGAGGCGTTCTTTGTATTTCGATCATAATCACAAACCAGGGATAGCAAAAAATCATTGTACTTCACCATTGACAGTTAAAGCCTTGAACTTTGAAGGCCAAGGCTTAGAACTCCCAGAGAATGTCTGTTCTACAAAATCCGTAAAGCGGAGGAACAGGTTGCAGGTTTTCCAGGATATAACACTTACTCCTGAAACTTCAGATCTTTGATATCACACAGAAAAACTAGTGACACGCGCTATCTTTCGTTATCTGCTCGACAAGTCTGAATATTGATTTCTGTAAGTTTCTTTGTGTATTCAAAATCTTATTCAGCTGTAAATCTCTACAACATCACACAGAAGCTACACAATCCTTGTTAAATTTTGTTGATTCAGAGGTGTATGATATTTGTAGTAATGCCTTTATAAATAAAAAATACACTTGAGTATATTTGAGTCAAAGTATCTATTATTTCCATTTAGTTCCAAATTTTGTTTGGGCTTCCAAATATGTTTCTGGGACTTTCTTTATGTCTTTCAGAAATACCTGATTACTACAAAACTAAAGTCCAGAATGACACGACAAACAAGAATACAAACACTAGACCACAATGTCTCAATCCAACATATTACTAGTCAATCTAAATCCGTTTCTATATATAGATAGCTAGGCAGCAGCATCAGACTATCTGGAACCATGACAAAGAAGCAGGAGAGCCGATTGAGTCATTATATTGGTGCACCCAAAAGATTCTTGCGCAGGGCCAGAGATTTGTATGTGGATAGCATGGTCAGCTTTGATGGTAGAGTTGCCAGTGCCAATGTCGTGGCCGCCCCGGCAGCGTATGTAACCCACCCTCCCAAGAGTTTTGGTGGATACTGCGCCTCAACTAAGTGGGACGACAACGATAGTCTTGATGAGCTCTATAAGTCAATCTCGGAGAAGTATCATTGGAGCAATGGCATGGGATTTCACGAGGCTGGTAGCAAGAGTCGACAGAGAGTGATCGGTGGATATAGTGCCATGGGTAGGAGTTACAGCGTAGCATTGGGAAAAATTGGAACCATTTATGAAGAAGAGGCATGTGAATTTGAAGAACATGTCGGAATGAAGAATGAGATGATGTTCCCAAGAAGCAGAAGTTATGCAGTTGCAAAGAACAAGGGGTTCTATTAGTTAGAATAGAACATCTCCCTGGCTAGTTAAATCATATTTGTTTACGTGCGAGTCTTTTTCTTACCAGGAGTTTGGACATATTATAACAATGAATTGAAAAAGATATCCAATATAAAGAAAGAATGTCCTATAAAGAAAAATGGATAGTTTGTACACAACACTAACATCTAGGAGCACAAACATTCATGATTGCCGTTGGATGAAAATACACATTTATCACAACCCATCTCAGACACGAGGAACCACAAACATACAAATACACATTTAATACATCAATATTGTAGCTTCTCTCTCGATTTTAAGAAATAGCAATCACCCAGTAATAAAATCAACAGACCATGAGATTTGGACAAGCGAGAGGACTCACGAATCATTTCAAGCAGCCTCCTCTTCTTCCTCCTCATATTCCTCTTCATCGGCAGTTGCATCCTGGTATTGCTGATACTCGGCCACGAGATCGTTCATGTTACTCTCAGCCTCCGTGAACTCCATTTCATCCATTCCTTCACCAGTGTACCAATGCAAGAAAGCTTTTCGCCTGAACATGGCGGTGAACTGCTCGCTAACACGCCTGAACATCTCCTGAATTGAAGTGGAGTTTCCGATGAAGGTAGAAGCCATTTTGAGACCCTTGGGCGGAATGTCACAAACGCTAGACTTGACATTGTTGGGGATCCACTCAACAAAGTAGGATGAATTCTTGTTCTGGACATTGATCATCTGTTCATCAACTTCTTTGGTGCTCATCTTGCCACGGAACATGGCTGAGGCAGTCAAGTAGCGGCCATGGCGTGGGTCGGCAGCACACATCATGTTCTTTGCATCCCACATCTGCTGAGTGAGTTCAGGTACTGTAAGAGCCCGGTACTGCTGGGAGCCTCGAGAAGTTAAGGGTGCAAATCCAACCATGAAGAAATGAAGCCGTGGGAATGGGATCAGATTGACCGCGAGTTTCCTGAGATCAGAGTTTAGTTGTCCGGGGAACCGGAGACAACATGTGACACCACTCATGGTAGCGGATATGAGGTGGTTGAGATCACCAACTGATGTAAAACAAGACATAATTAATTGGATCAGAAACACTAGATTCATATCCCAACTAATTATTTGCAAAATTGGGGATTCAAAGAAATGGACTTACAGGTAGGAGTGGAAAGCTTAAGAGTACGGAAGCAAATATCATAGAGAGCCTCATTATCCAAAACCATACACTCATCTGCATTTTCAACGAGTTGATGAACTGACAAGGTGGCATTGTATGGCTCAACGACAGTGTCGGACACCTTCGGAGAAGGAAAGACGGAAAATGTCAACATCATTCGGTCCGGATACTCCTCCCTGATCTTGGAGATGAGAAGGGTGCCCATACCAGATCCAGTGCCTCCACCCAAAGAATGACAGACTTGAAATCCTGAATTAAAACCAAAATATATAACTATAATCTGATAGGAGAAAATTATTACAGGACATATATGACTAGACTGTTTCTACATTATGACATCATTAACTTTCCTGGGCGGAAAGATGGCGTTGTTGGAAAGCTAGAAGACATTAACAATATAGAGCGAAGAGCATCGAAATAAAATTAAAGAAAAGTCTAATACAAACCAAGAAAAGGCAAAGCTTATAGCAAAATTGGGCTTATCATGATCTATGAGATCAAAGACAAAAAGAAAAAGCTGCCGCGGTTGCATTCAGACCAACAAACTAAGAATAAGAAAGCAATTGCACAACAAACTTAAAATTGGAGGAAAGGGCAAATGAGATCCAGACGAATTCGAATCCCACTGTTCTAATTAATTCTAGCAAATTGGAAATTAAACAAGTCAAATACACAGCATGAACTTCGCATCTAAAAAAAGCCCATAATTAAACAAACAGAAATATGCTAAAAATAATCATAATTCAATAACCAAACAAAATCCACAACATCTCCACACAAACTGCACCCCGCATAAAGCTTCATCTACACAGATCTAACGAATAAATCCAACCAGAAGACAAAACTACCTTGCAAGCAATCACAATTCTCGGCCTCCTTGCGAACAACATCAAGCACAGAATCAATCAGCTCAGCTCCCTCCGTGTAATGGCCCTTGGCCCAATTATTCCCAGCACCAGACTGCCCAAACACAAAATTATCGGGGCGGAAGATCTGCCCAAAGGGGCCGGATCTGACTGAATCCATAGTACCGGGCTCGAGGTCCATGAGGACGGCGCGTGGAACATACCTGCCGCCGCTGGCCTCATTATAGTAAACGTTGACACGCTCGAGCTGGAGATCAGAGTCGCCGCTGTACTTGCCAGTGTGGTCGATGCCGTGCTCGTCGCAGATGACTTCCCAGAACTTAGCACCAATCTGGTTGCCGCACTGCCCACCTTGGATGTGCAGAATTTCCCTCATTTTCCTGTGTTTTCTTCTCTAAACGGCGGATAGAAAATTCTATTTTCTGGAGAAGGGAAAGTGATAGCGATCAGCTTGTGCGCAGGAGAGATGGGTTGTTGTGTCTGAACGGGGAATTTGAATCTTAACTTACCGTTTGTTTAGTGTCGGTCGGGGAGTGGACGAGAGAAAATTGGGTGGATTGGAGGAAAAGAGAGATGGAGAACCGTGGGGTGTTTCCTCTTTCAGCCTCAGATTTCCCTACATTTTCGGAAATGCCATTCGGATCTTTTCTTCTTTCTTTTAATAAATAGAAAGTAATTATTATTATTATTGTTTTGTCCTTGTGTCGTTGTAACGGCTACTTTATTTATTTGAACTCCTCCGGAAACTTCATATGCGAAAGGGTTCAAATTCAATCCCACTTAACTCCATTATTTGGTGCTATCCAGAAAAAAAAAACACATTATATGATTAAATAATGCAAAAATCCGATACTTTTATTATTTTTATTTATGTTTTGAATTATAAATTGATTAATTTATGTTCAAAACAATTTAGATTTAGACTAAATTTAATCAGACCTTAATTTGTACTTTAATCACACGATGAATATATTATATTTATGTTAGTTTGGTTCAATGAGAATTGATTTGTATAAAGAAAATTCTTGATGACATGCAATGAGAAATTAGTCCTGAATTTCCTATTTTGGTAAAAGAAAATATAAAATTATTATTATTACTATATCTAGAAGAATAAGATTATCCATTCAACAGGTTGTGTTTCTTTCATTTTTTCTATATATGTTCTTGTTGTGGGCCCACCACATCTTAATCGCTATTTCAACTATTGGGCTGTTATGTCGGGTTCTGATCAACCATCATTGGTTCTCTGATTGGAGTGAACTAATTTTGGGCCAAGCCCAGTGGGCTAATATATTTACCAATTACTCTCACTCCCCTCATTAGCTTAAAAATTTTAAGGGATAATTACACTCCCCTCTCTTGAGGTTTGGCTTAATTATATGTAGAGTTCATATAGTTTGGAGAATTATATCTAATATCCCTGAAGTTTACTTTTATTTAATAAATAGGTTTTCTGTTAGTCAAAATTCACCGAATTTGTTGATATTAACAAAAAAATAACTGAATAAAAATTGATATTTATCAACGATTGATTTATTAATGACTTATTACAAGCCAAAAAAATCTTTTATGATCAAACTACCCTTATAACGGTGAAAATATACCTCCTCCATGCATTCACGTGTGAAGATATATAAGGATGGTTTGGTCATAAAAATATTTATTTGACTTGTAGTAAATCAGTAATAAATCAATCAATGTTAAATATCAACTTTCATTAAAATCTTTTGCTAATATCGACAAATTTGATGAATTTTGACTAATGGGGGACCTATTTATTAGGCATAAGCTTTTAGGGGTACTAAATGTAATTTTTCAAATTACAAGGGATTTACGTGTAATTACACCGAACCTCAGGGGATGGGAGTGTAATTATTCCTATTTTCAATGGTTTGTAATGCCTTCTGCCCATGGGAACCTCTTATCCAAAATCAGATTGGTTATTAAAAAAAAATATTTGACCTAAAATAAGTCAGTAATAAAATAATTGGGATAAATATGGATTTTCATCCAGCTTTCTATTAAATCAGTAAATTCGGTGAATTTTGACAAATAGAAAAACTTATTTGTTAAGCGGAAGCAAATCTCAAGAGTATTAGATGTTATTTCCCAAACTACATGGGGTCTAGATGTAACTACACCAAATCTCAGGGGGAAAGCGTTATAATTATATCTAAATTTAATTTGAAGTTTAGTTATAAAACCACTTACCCCCCAAAATAAATAAAACAAATTTATAGTTGTTGCTAACATGAGTAACAACTTTACCGAGTATCTCAATGAGCCTATAATTTTTTAAAAATATCTTATAATATGTTTGTGAGGTTATAAAATATTGAGATTTGTTTGGCAAAATTATTAAAAAAAAAGCTTATACGATCTGAAAATCGGATATTAGAAGCTTGTAAAGTCTTTAAAAGAGTAAGGAGTTTCCCAATTATTTTTAAATATCAATAAGCTCTCTCAACTTTAACCATAGTAATAATAACATTGTCATTACTAACATGTTATACGCTTCATACTCTTATTTCCTTCAAGAACTCATTTTTAAAATATGATTTGACATCTTATAAAAAGTATGCAATTATAAAATATTTGAAATAAGTTTAGCCAAATAGTTTTTAGTCAGATCTTAATTCTACAAATCAAATCAAAACTACTTTGTATTATAAAATTACTAGTTTACTATTGTAAAAATGTCTGCATTTAAATCAATGTGATCGTGCTATATTTAACTTATATTGTAAAAAAGATACCATCATTAATTCACTTAAACTATTATATATTTTAATATAGAATGATTAATTTAAAATAATTTAGCAACGTGATGTTCCATTTGCATGATTGAAGTGGAGCATGAGAACCAACAGTTATAGCACCTTTTATTCACAGAGTATATTTTGAGTTGAAATAAAGATCATAATTTTGAAAAAATCACACATGCGTTTGGCATTTGCGTCAAATTTACTCCATCGAATATTTCCCATTCAAAAAGGTCTGCTTGCTCCAAATTAGCATGAACCACGCGATACCGTGTCCAAAGGGACTTTCTGTCTCTCCACCTATTTAATAATAATAATAATAATATACTAGTTACATTTATTATTTTTCTACTTATATTGTAAAGTATCTTTTTTTTGAAAAAAAATTACATTTTCATAAATCATAATTCGCGTGATGCCTTTGCTTTTTATTTATTTTCTTAATATATGAATGGTGATAGCGACACTCCACGCGAAACTGAAAATAAATTACAATTGCCGATTTGGTTGGGTTGAAAATGACAAACTTGTGGATTATTTTTAAATAATCCGCTAAAGATCAAATGTTTGGTAAAGGAGAAAAGGAGGAAATGAGAAAGAAGGAGGACCCAATCATAATTTTACATGACTTTAGGTATTTCTTTTTCTTTTTTGGGTTTTGCCCCACAAATAATATGATCTTGATGACTAAGTAATTAAAAAGCTTGTCTTTTATTAAAAAAATCATTTGATATTTATATGCAATTTTTACAGTTATGGGTTCGGTAATATTTCTTTTTTCTTTTATTATTTATCGACTTTGGAAGAGTGGGAAACCTTAATAATAAGGACAATGATGGGATGTCGCATTAATTTGATAATTACAATAATTTCTTTGAAAATCATAGATAGACTTTAATTGCTATTCAATCAGATATATTAGTCCAAACATACAGAATAAAATTACTACTTTCAAATTTAGTTACTAATTTTTTTTTTGAGCGAAAACAATGAATTATTATTATTTAAAATAAATTGACACGATATACAATCATTCTCATCGAATGTTATTATAACAGATATCATATTTTAATCAATAATACTTTAATTTTAATTTTTAAGTTAAGAGATCATTGATTAATTTTTTATTTTATTGACATTATCAAAATTAAAAATCTAAGGTAATTAATGAAATTATTATGGCTATTTATTTCATTGATTACTCCGTGTAAGGCTACAGGGTACAGCAGGCGCCCTACCGACAAATCTATACCAAAACAGATTGATGTCCATTAATTTCTCCGGTGGATGATGAACACAGTTGAAACAGTTCCCACGCGCAATTACTACACCTTTCTCTTTCTTACTATAAATCCCTCTTTTGGTTTTCAAAATTTTCTTGCCATCCTTGTGATAAAGTGTCAAAGATCCGGCCTTTATATACTACAATCAATAATTAAGATCAAGAATGAGATAAGAAGAAGAGGGTTGTTGCTGTTGCTATTTCTTGTCATCAATATATAAATCCTTTCCGAGCGCTAGAACCCTTCCACCAAGATTTCTTGATTCCAAGTGGGGGGGTCTTGATTGTTTTTGCAGATTTGATTTTCTTTCTTTATTAGCTCTTATTAAAATATTTTCTTGTTCTTTCCTTTTTATGCTCTCCCACATGTATGTATGTTCGAACGTCGCAAACCTTCAAGAAGGGGTTTTGGGCTGATGAAATTCACCCTGAATTTATGGAAAGAGAAGGAACCCTAAAGTTCTCTTTCCGGGAGTTTTCAAGATCTTGAAATCGAATTTATCAAAACCCTTTTGTTCTCGAAATGCTGTAGCGGAGCCATCGTGTTTCAATCGATCCAATCTCATCACTTTTGTTTTGCTGTTGGATCGCGCTTTTGTTGGCATCATGACTTTCCCATGGAAGAAGGTGAAGAGCACAAGAATTTCTCAATTCGTGAACGATCATCTCCAGAACTCTCAGAAGCGGCGCGACGGCTCTTCCCTTGTGGTGGAGACCGGGTTTCCGACCTCGTTGGTTGATCTCTTCATGAAAAATCATGGAAAATTGAAAATAACATCCAAGAAAAAGCGTCAAAGCCATCCAATTACACCCCTTAGTGATTCTAATGATCCAGCAGTTGCGGGATCGCCCGCCGTTTTCTTCTCCCCTCTGCCGTCAAGTTCGCCTATGATTTCTCCGTCTATTGCGGGATCTCCTGCTCCTACGCACGCCCCTCTGCCTTGTGCTTCGCTTTCTGGGGATGCGAATGAAACTCTTGTTGTGGGATCGAGTGATGGGGGTTCCTTGATTGGTGTAGATGAGAGGGAACTTGGTGCTGAAACTGAAAGGGCCGCAGATGCAGTTGGGGTTTTGTTGATGGTTCTAAAGATGTTCTTGGTAGTGGTTTTGGCGTTGGGGACCAAGAGATTGACAGTGGGCTTCACCATCTCGGCGTTCTTGTTATTTTTCCTGGAGTATGCTGGGAAACATGCGTGCCGGTTGTTGAAGCCGTGTTTACGGGCCAAAGGGGTGTTAAGGTTCATGGTAGAAAGGGTGAGGAGACTGTCAAGATTCAAGGAGGCTAAGTTAGGTGAGAATGATGGTGGGGTTTTGATGACAGAGGGGCAGCAAATGCGCCCTTCAAAGTCTGGTTGTTCTTCTCTGAAGAGCTCTGGATCAAGATGCCAAAATCAAGAAATTGAAGTTGTTGAGCCAAAGGGTTGTTTGGCAAACCATGTGGATGAAATTCAATTGGAGAAGGAGATAGTGGAAGAGTCCTGCTATCAAGAAATTGGATTGAAGGAGGTTGTGATGGAGAAAGAAGACTCTGTATGTGAATTGGCAGATATGAAGAGGAAATCGCGGCGAGCTAAGATAAAATCAAAGATGAAGAAATTTGTGCCAAAGAAATTAAGAAATTCAAGACACGACCCTCAACTTGTAAAAGAAGATGCTGTTTCCTTGTTTGATGAACAACAAGAAGCAGATGAATGCAAGGAAGAAAGGGGATCAGAGAGTGGTAGTGGATTTTCATCCATTTCAAGTGGAAGATACAAAGAGGAATCTGTCACGAGCTCCATTTCTGCTTTAAGTGGATCACCGGAGATTAATGATGAAGCTGAAGAGAAAGGCGAGGAAACTGAAGCTGAATCTGCACCGTATCGGAGATATTTGGTTCTTTGCCTAATAGTCCTCATCGGACTCATCGGAGGCCGGGGATTAGCACTTGTGCTAACCTTATCATGGTGCCTGCTCTTAAAATTAAGTGAAAAACGACCAACATACACGAAAAAGGTGCCTATAATCAGGTCTCTAAATCACAAATCCGGTTAGAAGATATTGGATGCGGTTGTTCTTGTTCATAAAAACCTCTGATTTTAACATTTTCTTGTTTTCGTTCATTGCTTCTTGTGAAGTTCTCTTTCACCTCAGACCGTGTTGTGGAAGTTTTTACTCTTTTAGATATTATACAGGAATCTGATGTACCATGTTTTTACCTTGACCCTGTAAATTTTTTATATATAAAAGCACGGTTTTAACCCAGTTGGGAAGTCTGCAGTTATGAATTCTTTGTCCTGAATCTTGAAGTGCAGCGAGCAGTAGTATTATGACAGAAGAATTGCAGTGAGGCCAATAAATGCTTGCAGTTGCAGACTGAGGTTTTGTTTGGAAACTTGTCTCTCAGTTGAAAAGTTGCTTTCTGTTTGTGTTTGCTGCTCTCTACCAGTTTTTGCCGTGTGTTGTCTCTCAAGTCTCATCTATCTCCTGTCCTCTACATAAAATTGGTTTGTTTGTTGGTGTGTGCTCTTTGTCTTTGCTTTTTGGATGCCACTTCACTTGTGTGACTCTGCCTAATTGTATGGTTGCTGTCACTGCTAAAAAGTGAAAACCTTTTAATTAATGACCCCTTTGGTTGCTTTAAGTAAATTACGCTTTTTGGAGTCGTGAATCACGCTTAGCATTTATTGTTCATTTCTTCTCTACGTATCTGCCCCTTCAACTCCTGATATTTTGGGTTTTGCCCTTGATGGGATGATATAGAAACTGTTTGCAAATTTGTCGGGTTTTGTGATTGGAATAAGTTGTGAATCAATTATATGTCAAATGCATTATACTTGTCGTGTGATTAGTGTATAGTTAAAAAAAAAATGATTTATTACATAACAAGTGTTTCGCACTTGTTCTATGATTGATTTGGTTCGATCAAACCAGGTCCGGGTGAGATTTTTTCGTTGAAATTGGGTGTGTTTTAAAACAAGCAGACGTGAAAAGTGAAAAAATATTGAAGTTAGTGTTCAAGGAGAAAGCTTCATACGTAGATAAAATTTTATGGATAAATTGCATAACTTGGTAGGAATAAATTTATTAGCTTTTAACTCAACATAAATTGAACTTAAAGAGTTTGGAAGTATAAGTTGTAACCCAAAGAAAATTTTATAGATTTCAACATATTTATAGCAAAAGAAATAATAAACACAAAATAATCCTTTAACCGCGTAAAAAAAGAAAGGGTTGTTTTTGTGGGTGAATTTATGAGTTAGTCCAAAGTAGGGCGGACCGGACAGTGTAAAACCAATACTTGAAACATATGGCAGATGCGTGGACCGGACCAACTTTTTAATTATTTGTTGTTGCCGCATAAAGGAGAGGACGATGCTCTACTAATTTGACTACACTCAGACTGTTTGTGTTGATTGACTTCACTTAGAGTATCTTTTCTCAGTCACACCATAATATCGTTTGGGGCGCGAAAGCACTATGATTTTTTGAATTGCATAATTATCTTGATCATCAGCTACTATTCTTATAGTGTTGGGAAAGTCTTTACAGCAATGAGTTCCACTAATATTCCTCTGGTGGGTGTGGGTGTGGGTGTGGGCGGACCCTGTCCTCCACATTTTGCCCTGTTCACTGAATTGGTTTTGGGGCATCATCACCGTTTATATGATGTTGGTGCATGATGAATGGTGGGGAATAACTTGTATGAAAGCACGCGTTTCATGTGATTCTGTTCACTTATGATGATCATGTCCAAACTATTTTTCCTCTGGTTTTCACGCACTCAAGCAAAGTAGGAGGAGCTCTCAGTTAAGTGTTGCATATCTGTGTCCCCATTTTTAAAAATCTTTTAATGTTTTATTTATGCACCACTAATCGAAAGGAGAAAATGAAGTTGGGACTGAGGTTTTGTTTGTTTAAAGATTTTTGCGGCTTAACTAAACTAATTATGAGAAATTCGGTGTCGCTCATATATGTAAATTTGTACTCATATATATTGTGAATCATTAAATTAACACATTACGACATCATCGAACCCACTAACCATATGGGTTTGAGGGGTTAGACTAAATTATCATTGAGAGGGACCCAGCTGGGCTTGGAGGAGAACAAGTAAATGAATTAGTGGTTCACCCAACCCGGAAAATGATATTGATAACCTAAGTTTATGACGTTGATGGCTCAGAATCTATGTATACTACTACTACTACATAGTGTCTGCATTTCCAGTGGGAATAGAAAATTGGTGTACTCGTATTCTTTTTGTTCAACCACCTAATAATACTAATAGCCTAATACTAATAGCAGCACTAGAATTCGATTCGAGGATTTTATTTTGACACCGTCAGAATTAATGACAACATGCATATGAACGGGTCAGCATTTTGGGGTGGATTTAAGTGCTATCAGACAAACAACATTGGTTTCTTGAGTTATTTTCTTATCTTGGATCTTTGGTGTTGGTTTATTAGTCTGGACTGGTAAATCAACTTGTATTGACCTTTTGTAGTTTTGTTTGACATTACACAGAGTTTCCAGGTGAAGATGGAAAAATATGGGTGATTTATGTAAATAAAGTGTGACGTTTTTTATGAATGCATAATGTTTTTTTTCAAATATATGAGTGATTTATGTAAATAAATCATAGATTTGAATGACAGTTAATCTAACTCTTGTCGGCTCAGGTTCTACTTGAAATCCATTTAACTTCTAAAATTTAAAAGTGGGCACATGAATTAATAATAAAAAAAGTTAACTCGCATGTGTATATATATATGTGTAAATTAAATTTAGAATTTGAAAATTAAGTGATAATATCACTAAGCTAATTGAAGAAAGAAAAACCGGGCACTTTTCAAATAAGCCCATTCAACAAACAAGGAAAGAGCAGACATTAAATCTTAACATATATTTTGGACTTCACAGAAATGATTGGAGCAACATTTATTTTTCTGCTGCTACAATTTACACATCTGTACGTACGTTCTTGTAATCAATAATCAAAGAATTTATAAAAGAAAAAACATCAAAGTCAAACTAATTGTATGCAGCTTGCAGCTTATCGATAATCGACTTATCAACCTGGAACGCCTTGGCCAATACATCAGCGTTTATTGGCGGATCCGAACCGAAAACCGCATTAGCAACGGCCACAACCCCAGGATTCTGGCTGCTCAGGAATGCGATTGTGACGGCATTCCCTTGCCCGACATTTTGCTGAAAGTGGACAAGCCCAAAGGGGAAAGCAAACACGTCTCCCTTTTCAAGGACTTTGGAAATGAGCCTGTTTTCCGGGTCCGACGTGACGAAGCCCACGAGCACACTGCCCTCCAGCACCGTCAATATCTCGGAGGCGCGAGGGTGGCGGTGGGGCGGAACCACCCCTCCGGGACGGTAGTCGACTCGCACGGTGGAGATGCCGAGGGTGTTGAGGCCCGGAATTTCGAGCACGGTTGGCCGGTTTACGAAGGTGCCGAGGGGATTTGAGGTGTTTCCAGGTATGTGAAGCCCTCTGAAAAGGAAGTGATGAGGGGTGACTTGCTTCGGGTCTAGGCAGCCAAACCCATTAACTCTCACTGCAAAAATAACAAGAGAGAAATTACCATATTAATGTGAGTAATTACATGAAATATATAATCTTGCAAATATATAGTAATTATGGAAAAGTCGAGCAAATGTATAGTTAAAATGAAGTTTAGAAAATTCTAACCCGATCCGACTCGGCCAAACCAAACCAATCGTTGCAAGTGTAATACAATTGTCATGTGATTGGTGTACATTTAAAAAAAATTGACTATGTAATTGATTTAATACGATCAAACCTGATTTGGACAAAATTTTCTAAAAATGTAATAATAATACCTGGAGATTTGAAGTCTGCGACGCAAAAATCTTGTAGAGGGGAAGGTTCATGGGCTAGGGCAAGAGAGCTCCAACTAATTATTAATGCTAGAAGAGATAGGGATAGCATTAAATTTGCCATTTTTGAAAATGTTATAATTATATCAATGGTTATTATTTTTGGTAGCTAAGCTAGAGATATGTATATGGTTCATGAACAATATTAACCTATGTGTTATATATAGTGTAGGCTAGGCAGCTGGTGAGAGATAAGAAGTGAAGACCAAGTCAGGTAGAGGTAGAGGCGATCATCTCCTGCCGTCTGATTCTTACATCATATGCTTCAGTTGTCCAGTAGTACTGTTATTTCTTCCAAAATTAAACATAATTGTGTCTGAATTGTTCAACTAATGGAATTACGGCTCAATTTTTGTGATAAAAGAATTGGGTGCTGGCATGGCATGCACATCATTTTCGTTAATAATTACTTAAATCAATAAACTATTAATTATATACCGAGTCTAGATGTGCATTAGGACAAGCTTAATTAGGTCCTAAACCCCTCAAGTAAAGTGGACGTGGCAGACAGAGAAAAATATCATGAGCCAATTACGACTCGGCATGCATGCATGCATCTCCATTTCAACTCATCAATTAATACTATAATAATAATAATAATAATATAAGTTAAAAGCCAGCTCTAGTAATTAATTAATGCTATTATTAACTTTGACCTTTTCATCGCCAGTATACAGCTTATTCATAATAAGTGGATCATATATAGATTGAAATCAATCAACGTAGGGCCTGCTGGCCCGACCCAATATCCAGATCCTAGTTTGTGTAAAAATGGGCCTGGTCCTGGGCCGGCCCACTATCCCCACGTCCAGTATTTTTCCTGCTATGGTGAGGCTATAGAATGAATTTTGCCTATATAAGATTTGATGGTTACCATAAGCAGTTTTCGTAATGAAGTTTATAGTAAGCTTCAGATTTTAAAGAGTTGGTCTTGGATACATTTATGTCTGTCTATTTATTTATTATTACACTACTTTTATTTTATTAAATGTATAATTAGATTAAAGTTAATTGATTTTTGGGTATAATATTATAATATTGAATGTTCATTTCTTTGAAAAGAGAAAATTATTGAATGGAATATATATATGTTTATTTGATGAGTATGTATTTTGATTCTCGTAACAATCACAAGCATTAGTCTCTAAAGTTTCAGTCTTTGGTCCAGATAAACTGTCTTCAAGTCCAACCCATTAGAACTCTCCCTAAATTTGAAATTTGTGTCTTTTGCCATTATTTTCTCAACGTAAAATTTAAATCATAATTTTATGCTATTTATGACAATAATAAATTAAGATAATTACCCCCGAGCAACTTGGGTTCACTGCATATAGAAATTTGGTCGTCTATGCCTCTATGGTGTATGACAATCCAGATTTTTCATTATAAATTTGTATTGCATTTTATATTACATGTAGATATTATGTGTATAAAATTCATATTATTTATTTAATATATAATATAATATACATAGTATAGTATAAGATGCAATATTAATTTTTAATATTGAATTCATCAATACTCAAAAAGAAAAGAGAAATAAAACAAAATTAGGCAATTAGTGCAACAGTCAACATCAGATGAAGTAAAATTGAGTTGTGAAGGTGGACCCGCCAGGCTGGCAACCGTTAGAATCCAACGTGAATATCTGCTGGCCGATTCCCTCAGATCTGCGGCCACGATCTTCCCCCTAATCCCAGCCCTCACTGCACGGTCCTCACATTATTAAATCCTTTCCACTACTTTTTCTCTGTACTGATAATTACACACTTTTAAGTTTATTACATAGCCCCACCTAAATAGCAAATATCGCTTCTCAGTTCTCACCGCACTGTTTTGAAGGAGCAGCGCTGCGCTGCACTGTGAACTGTGTCTCAACTTCTTCACTCCTCCAGGGCGGTGCCGGAAGACTCTCTCGGCCTAAAACTACACCGGCATTGCGCTGGGTTAGTGTCTGTTCAAGATTTTTCTGTTCAAATTTGGCTTCTTTTTCTCGATTAGTATTGGATCTGTGATTTTTGTTGCGCGTTTCGGATTGGGTTTTCCATTGGTGTTCTTTTGGTGCTATGGCGACGCCAGAGGAAGTTGTTTGCTGTGTAGATCAGATTTTGAGTCCGGCAATCCTTTTATTTATTTTTGGTCATGTATCGTTTTAAAAAAAACACGTCAATCTTTATCAGGAATTGGGGTTTGTTGTCAAGAAAGCTGTTCTCACTCTATCTTTTGGGATTAGATTCTTAATCTTGGGATTTTCTCGAAGTTTTGGAAACTATAGTCTACTGTATTTTGTTTACCACAGTGCAGAAAGTTCTTGCTTGGAAAGGGCCTTCAAATTTAAATTAATCTAGATTGGTATGGGTACGATTCACAAGTTCTTCATGGGAAAGAGACTTCATATTCACATGCCCCAGTACAATGTTTTCAAAAGTTTGACTGATGAGATGGTTTAGGCCCTTCTTGATGCAATTGATTGCGTGATTTACTTATTATATATGTTGTATATTCATTGTTGCCTATTCATAATTTCTGGAGTACCTAGTTGTGCGTTGTGAATGGTGGCTGATTTTGTAGTTTCTTTTTGCTTTAACAGTCATACTTTCCGTTACCAATATGGTGGCTCAGTGCTTCACCGTGGACTTAAGTAAACCCCTTGTCTTCCAGGTAAAACTGATGCTGTTTTCAAATATATTGTTCATGGATGGTTTTAAATCCTAATGAGATGGCTCCTTCATTATTTCTCGTCTGAAGACTCCACTATTCAACTCTGAAGTGATCGGATCTTTCACCTAGAATATAGGACTGACTGTTTCTTTGATGCTATAAATGAACAATTCCGGTGGGCAAAATGGTTTGGTCTGAGATTTTGAACAATTCTCATCTGTTGACTTCGCAAAAGTACTTTTATTTTCAACCCTTTTTGATAGAATTCGTCTTGCTAATACCTGTCACATTCTAATACAAATCTTTTGAACTTTCATAGGTTGGCCATCTTGGTGAAGATTATCAGGAGTGGGTTCACCAGCCCATTGTCAGCAAGGAGGGTCCTCGATTTTTTGAAAGTGATTTCTGGGAGGTATTAATCTTCTACTTACTTTGTGCTTGGGACACTGCCATCCATGTCATCAATCACTGGTGTGGAATCAATCACCACAAAGAAGTTTTGCTTTGCAATTGGTTTTAATGGTTTTCCATGCGATTTCATAAATTATTCATTTGTTGAATCTTTCTTCAAACAGTTTCTGACCCGCACTCAATGGTGGGTTATTCCTCTTATCTGGCTCCCAGTCGTTGGCTGGAACCTCTCAAGGTCCATTTATTTGGGTCATACAATTACTGAGGTGGCAATCATGGCAGCCTTTGGTGTTTTTGCCTGGACATTGGTCGAATATACCCTCCATCGCTTCCTTTTCCACATTGAGACAAAGAGTTATTGGTTAGCTTTCTGTTACATCTATCTCTTGCTCTCTGATCCTTCTTATTTCTCTTGAGTGTTTGAATGGGCTTGTGACTTCTGAGTCTTATTGTGATATCTGGCCGTTTGCCCTCCAGATTTTACTTTCTTTTTATCATCTCTACTAAATACTTTCAGTAACTTGCAGGGGTAACACGATTCATTATCTTCTTCACGGTTGTCATCACAAGCACCCGATGGATGGTCTACGCCTTGTTTTCCCTCCTGCTGCCACTGCCATTCTTTTATTTCCAGTATGTCTCTATCCATGTTTTTGTGGCATTAATTCTCACCTTTTCCATCTGTGGTTCTGTACTTGCTAATGATATTTTCAGTTGCTCTTTATGTCAATGGGTCTTGAAACAAATTTCACTTTCAGCTCAGCAGATCTGTAGTCACTAAACATGCCGGCTGACTCACTTTGTGTTACAAAGTGGTCTGAAACCAACAAGAATGCAGAATTTGTTCTTGTTTCACAAATTATTCTGCTTTGCAATTCCAAAATTGTAACGTGCTTGCTGTTGTTGATTGCAGTTCTGGAATTTGATAAAGTTAATATCCACTCCTACCACTACTCCTGCTATATTTGGTGGCGGTCTACTTGGTTATGTGATGTACGACGTAACTCATTACTATGTGCACCATGGGCAGCCAACCAGTGAAATGCCAAAGAGCCTCAAGGTAAGGAGCCGTAAATGTTGTCATACAATGATTTTGATGGCCATTTCAAACTCCACAAGGAGTCGGGTTTTGTTCTTAGTGTTCCGCTGATATGAACTTTGTTTACCTGTTGTGCAGAAATATCATCTAAATCATCATTTCCGCGTTCAGAATAAAGGATTTGGCATCACTTCCTCACTGTGGGACAGGGTGTTTGGAACTCTACCTCCATCAAAACTGGCCGAGAAGAGTAGATGATTTTTTGCCGAGAGTGATACCATGAACCAGTAGTTTCTGAAAGAGTGTACGTCGTGTTTAGAATGTTGTAATGTACGTTGTGTTTCTTGGCCAAATGCACTTTTCTGTGGATTTACAGCATGGAAGAAAATTGATGATTATGGATCCATTATACGGTTCGACTCGAGTTTGTATAATTTAATGTGGAGTTGTTTAGCTATCATCTCTTCTTAGATGCTTGTTCAGCCACAGAGTGTTATGTATACAATTTTTTTCTGATTCGAATTTCCAGTTACTAAATAAGTTCCTAAAGAAAAAGGGAAAAAGAAGCACTCAACAGTTTCGAAATATACCAAGGACCATTAGTAAATATGACACAAAATAAAATAGATTTTTGTTGTGGTTTAGTGATTAAAATTGAATTTTACCATATACCATTAGTAAATATCCAACCTTTTCCACCACCCAAGAATAGCCAAAACTGTCTGCATGTGGCAAAATTACCTTGAAGTAATGGTTATGATTGATTCCCATCTATTACCAGATCAAACATCCCCATCTGTTTCCTTTTATGTTATTAGAGAGATAAAATTAGATTCATTCAAGTAGACAAAAGGCCAAATGTTTTGATAGCTGCATGTGGCAAATATGACCATAAGTGAAGGGTTGTAATTGAATAATCTAACCACAGATGAAACAGCCCCCATGTGGGAGCTGTTTTTTATTACAGAACTGGATTCATTAATTTAATCAATCAGATTGAAGTGCTCCAATTTCTTAAAAACTTTCATCACCAAACTATATTTGTGTTAGTGTAATTTTCTTCTGCAGTGAAATGGGCTACCTCTCACATTCTCCTCCATCTTATTCTTGGCAAGAAAGTTGTAATATTTCACCAAATTTTATGACTGTAAGAGCTGAGATTTGTAACAGAGAAAGTAAACCTACCCAACAGACAAACTCCAACACAGAAAATAGCTGCAACTTCAGATTACATAACTAAAACTTATGTATAGTAATAGCATATCTTAATAACTCTTATATGACAAGCAAATTGTGTTTCAGTGGATCATACTCTTCCCTCTTCTCTCATCCATTAAAGGAAGAGTTGGTATGCTCTGTTCATGTCTGAAGAAATTATCAGGATCAACCTTTGTCTTCACACTGACTAGTCTGTTAAAGTTGTCCTTGAAATATTTGGTACCCCATGAACTTGCTTGTATGAAACTTGTGCCGTTTTTGTTCATTCCTAAGTCGAGATCCCTGTAGTTCACATAGGCTTCTCTGGGGAACATGGAAGCGTAAGAAGCCATGTAATTGTACAGCCTCCTAATCCAGTCGATGTGCTTGGCTGCAGACTCCGGTTTGTCATCGTTCCAAATGGTTACATATTGGATTTTGTAGATGACACCTTTCCTGTGAGGGAAAGGGATTTCAGATTCTGAAATCTTACTCATCATCCCACCATATGGATTAAATATCATCAACGGTGAATCTTCCTCCATAAGCCTTTTCCATAGCCCTTCGAGCCCGGTTTCTGGAATGGGATCTTTCACAAAGTCTGATTTGGCTTTGAAGTAGTTCTTGAATAAGGATTTCCCCTGAAGCAAAACTTCAGGTGGTGTATTACTTGGGTAACCAGCAATATAGAGCACAGACTGAATCCAGCTCATTTCGATGCAGTCTTTTCGCGTCAATCCTAATTCAGGGAAGCTTTCTTGCATCACCTGGAGCAGTCTATCTGATCTTCCAAGAAACAATGCATTATACAGAGTTTGCACGGTTTTTTCGCCCTTTTGCGCACCAGCCGCCACTTGTATGATGACTCTGATGAAGAGATCTTCATCAATTTTATCAGCAACTTGTTGCCATTTGTAGAGAATCTTCGTTGCGCCTTGTTCCAATGTCTTTGGAACAGTGAATACTGTGACAGTTGCCGGAACTGGAACCAGCCTTACCTTCCAGGCGAGTATGATCCCGAAGCTAGCTCCTCCGCCACCTCTGATAGCCCAGAAAAGATCTTCTCCCATAGACTCCCTATCAAGAATTCTGCCGCTGGCATCAACTATTCGTGCATCAATAACATTATCGGCTCCAAGGCCGTATTTCCTCATCATCGGGCCGTATGCTCCTCCAGTTATGTGTCCTCCAATTCCCAAGCTGGAGCAAAGGCCAGCAGGAAAGCCGTGAGTTTTGCCTTTCTGTGAAATCCTGTAATAAAGTTCTCCAATAGTCGGACCGGCCTGAGCCCATGCGCTGTTGTCCTGCATGTCTACTGTGACAGACCGGAGTTTTCATAGGTCCAAGATGATGAAAGGTTCATCCGTTTCCGACCTGTATGATAGGCCTTCGTAATCATGGCCTCCACTTCTAACTCTGAGCTGGATTCCTAGCTCTTTCGCACAAATTACTGCAGCCTGAACATGGTTTTCGATATACGGTGTGAAGATTAGTTGAGGCTTAGGGACAGATAGAACCAGGCACCTCAGGTTTTGGGCAGAAGATTCTAGGATTGTGCTAAATGAAGCATTTTCTGGGGCGGAAAAAACATCGGAAAATGGAATGGAGAGGTCGGAATTTAGAGTAATGCACTGATAGAATCTATCTTGAATCGGTTGTGAAACTGCGCATGAAGCCAATACAAGAATTGCTATGTGTAATGTAAGAAAGAAGGAACTTGAAGATCCCATAATACTTGCTTCCCCAGATGATTGATTATCTTTGTTTTGTGTTTAGGACAGAAAGACAGGAGAAGTCCTCCTATTTATGGATTTCATGGTCTCTTTCCTGATGACTCTGTGACATAATGCCAATGTCAGGCTCAAGATTTGAACACTTGTTATGAAAGTGCCTCGGCTCGCATTACATCTCATGAAAGGTCTTATAGTTCAGTCGAATCTAAACCAATCATATGGCAAGTGCCATGTGATTGGTGTACAGTTTAGAAAAAATGATCAATCACATACCAAGTGTATCACACTCGTTACATGATTTGGTTTGATTCAGCCAAACTTGGTCCGGGTTAGAAAATTTTTTCCCACATTTCTTGCCTTCCAATGATCAATTTCTGCTGATTTGTTGCTTAAAGGAAGCATCTTTATGTAGCGAAAATGGCACGTTAGTTGATTCTTACTGGACTCATGTTGCACCTTCCAAAGCCCAATCATATGCTTGTAACAATAAACACAGAATTTTCTCAATTCTAACCAATTAGGCATAAAAAAATATATCACCAGAGAAGAACAATATTACACAATAGTCCAGTTGAAAATTTGAAGTTGTTCATAGTGGTGTTATCCAGTCAAATCCCAGATGAAGATGATATCTTTCCACTAATTTAGCAGATTCCTAGTTTGGTATGTGGAAGCCTTGTCATAGTTTAATGGGCTGAGTGATCATGATTCATGGCTAGGAAGAAAAGCTCAAGTTATCTAGAATCATAGGAAATCAAATCAAATCACACTTGTCTATAATTATCATTCAAGTAAATCATATTTTACCATGATAATACTAAGAGAAAAGCAGAAAGAAATAAGAATTTCTATTCCAGGTAAAGATTTTATCTCAAAAGTGAATTAAACAGTCATTATGAGATATTTAAAGAAGAAACAAACATGGCATGGGATGTATCAGAACTAAGGACGCCTTCTAAAGCAAAAGTAAAATCAACAATAAAAAATAAAAAAATAGTTATAAAAGAATAATATTATATCAAAAGAAGACAATTTAAGAGTTCGAATGCTTTTAAACTACTTGAACAATGATGAATATATCTTATATAAAAAAAAAAGGGTAATAATATGTCTATGCGATTAATTTTGTCGGATGATATTTTTAAATATTTTAAAAATATTATTTTAATAGGGCATAATTTAATTTAAAATGAACAACGTCGGAATAATACTTAAAGTACTAAACTTTAAAATTACATATATATATGAAATAATAAATATCATGAAATTTTAAATAAAAAATTATCAACCTTATTAAATTAGAAATGCTTTTATTTTAATATTAGTAGTAGAAAATTGTTTTGAGATTATACTTTCATGTACTTTTGATTTTTACCATAATATACTAGAGGTAAAATCATACTACTAAGTGCAACTTATGATTAAATATATAATAGTGTGAATTTCTTGAGTGTTTATTCCTATTGTGAGAAGCATTCATATCCTTACTGTGATACTCTTTTCAATAATGAATTAGAGAGATAATTATATTAACACCCTCTGATTTATGCTCTGTTTACATAAATCACCCGCCCATGCCTTTTGTATAATTATAGAAACCACACATAACAACAAAGAAAAGGGGTCGTTGTGTAATGATGTTGACATTTTTTTGGGATTTATGTATAAATTTCCAAAAAGCACGGTGGCTTGTGTACATAATTTTGATAATTGAGATGGTGTATGTGTAATTATAAAAAAAAGAGGGGGGGATGGGGGGGGGATCTCTGTAAACAACAGGTTAAGGGGTGTAAATGTAATCATCCATAAATAAGAACTTATAATAACATGATTCTATCAAAGCCAAAAAAGTATTTTGGTATTCTTAATTTGTCTAAATTGTTTAGAGAATGAATAATATATTTTAAAATATAAATAGGTAAATAAATTTTAATGCTAATTAATTTGTTATGAACGATTTTAAATATATTTTTAGAAAAATTGATTTATTTGGGCACTGTAAAATTTATAAAGAATAGTGTATGAGTAATGTATAAATATATACTAACTCAAAGGTCAAAACATAAAAACTACAATAAAGAATAAATATTAAAAAAAATTCAAATAAAAATCCTCAATCTTATTATAGAAGCCCGTAAAATTTTTTAAAATGATGAGTGACTTTGGACTAATTGATATTATTATAATATTAATATTAGATAATTCTTTTTAAATTATATTTTTATTCTTTTTCTTTTCATGATATGATAGAGGTAAAATAATAGTAATAAGTGCAATTTAGGTATAAATTGCAATGACAATTTATGCTATTTAAAATAAAAGAACAGTAATAATTAGATCAAAGTAAATAAAGTACTATGAGAACATGCATACTAGAGACTATAAAATACAAATATGCAATTTGTAACCAAATCATGTACAAACCTGCCTGAAAAAAAATAATATTGTATATAAGAATAACCTAAAAACTAATGAGGTTGAAGAAGAGTGTACACATTAGAATTTGTAAAAGGTAGTAAATACAATTAACATTATTATAGTCTCTCATGATTAAAAAAAGTAAATTAAGTATTAGGAATAAAAAACATCGGCAAATAAAAGCACTACTTTTTATATATTAAGTTGAAAATGCGTATGAAAATTTAATTATTCAGTGAATCTCTTACTATCTAATTTTTCTATATTAGATAATCTTGTATGCACATAAAAGATTAGGTTTTTAAAAACATAAAATACAATTGAATAAGAAATAGATAATATCCATTAAATTTGTAATATGAATTAATTGATCAAGAAATCACACTATTAATATGAAGTTAAAAATGCAAATAATTATTGCTATGTAATGCTATTTCAGTAATGCAGTTTGGTTTTCCTTCAAAAAAATGCAAATAATAATATTGTATGCAATAATATTTTGAATTTAGACGTTAATGAAGAATGTAAATAATATTGTAACAAATTTTAAAAATTGATAGTAAATTATAATTCGAATAATTATAGGACAATATTTCAATACAAATTAATATTGATATTGTGGATATGTGTAATTAATTAGATTTTTTTTAAAAAATTAATTAATAAATGATTAGTTTAAAATCATTACACATCAATAAATTTAAGAAAAAAAATTCAGGATATGATAGTAAAATAAAAAATAAAAATTTTATAAAAATAATATAAGGAACACAATAAAAACATAAAAAATAATAAAAATTATAAAAAAAAACACTACTAATAAAACAAGATCAATTTTATTAAACTGGAATGTCTTATATATAATCCAAAAATAAGGGACTTCGTCAATTTTTTTTTTCATATTGAATCTTTTATATATTATATTTTATTTTTGCATTAATTTATTTCAATACAAAATCATTCAACATAATAATTATTAAATACAAAATGCAAAAATTTAATTTTTAGGAACAAATCTTTTATTTAATATTACTAATTAAATTTAAAGTGAATTACAAATAACGAATTAAATAATTTCCTCATCAACTAAAACAATTATTATCAATATTTTAAAAAATATAATTAATACTAAGAATTTAATAATACAAAAATAAATAAAACGATGAACTTAATATCTTTTTTAATTAATAAATTATAAAATCATCTATAAAAATATATTTCTATACACGTTATACTTCCTGGTTTTTAAAAAACAAATTAAAAAAATTGAGCAACTGTAGACCTGATTACTGTTTGTGGCGATCGATGTATTGGGGTGGATTCTGGATATTGCGATGTTGAGTTTTACAGTGATGGTGGAATGTAGTCGGAATGAAGCCGGCGGTCCAGTGGCGGTGGAGGGCAATGGAGGTTTCACCCACTTTTTCTTTCTTGTAATTCTATCTTCTTCAGTAGGTTTATCAATTTCTGCAGCCCTAATTGGTAAATATACATAATCTCACAAGAATTCATGGTTTCTTGGATTATAAAGTTATAATTTCCTGATTTGCTTCCCTCTTAGCAAGCATCGGACATAACATTGTTCAATGTTCCAAGAGTTTCTTGGATGATAAATTGCTTCATATTCGCATTGTGTTTAATCTGAGAGTAGAATTGATGGTAATTAGTAAGTAATTTTTGATTCTTGAGCAATTAGCACTGCCGTACGGTAGATTATCAAGAATATTAAAGTCAAAAAAGAAGTATCTTTGCTTAGATGATTGTTAAGAAATATCCAGGTTTAGCCAAGCTTCATGGGGAAGTCACAGATTTTTGGAATATATATTGTGTTGAATACCAATATATTCAAGATTTTGGCTTTCCCTGCTGTATGTTTCTTTGGAGGCAACAATCCCTGTTTCACTGTCTAGTTCTTTAGAGGCGGGATGCTTTGTTCATTCCTGAATAAGTTTTCGGGGTCTTCATTTTCACCAATTGATTGAAATTTCTCTTGAAATACTTGACTCCATACACCTGTGCTAATTCATTATAGGCGTTGTGACGGTTGTCTGTAGAACCGATGACAATATCTCTATAATTGAGAAATGCTGCTCTAGGATTTTTTGACACAAAAGTTGTCATATAATTGTAGAGCTTCCTCATCTCATATATCTTCCTCTTTTCTGCCTCTGCCCTCAGCTTGTTCCAATATAGCATACTGAATCTTGTATGAGGAAATGCTGTGCCGACTCTGGAATTTCACCGTAGGGGTTGAGCACCATACATATGTCTCCTGACTCAGCCAATTTTTCCAATACAACACTTTGTAATCCATCCCTGGGAATTGGAGTAATTCGGACAAAATCAGAGATTATACATAAAGGAGCTCGACGCTGATTTTCTGTTTAGCAGAGCAGTTTCTGGAGTCCCATCAGGAAACTGTGTCCAGAATAAAACTGGCTCAATCCAGCTGATCTCCTTGCAATCCTCCAAGGAACAATGCTATAAATGCTGCTGTAATGGTCTTCTAATTTATAGTTTGCCACGGTATCAGAGTGGGTCGGACATTCTTGTTCTGGCTTTTTATCAGTTACATGATAGCATGATATTAGATTCATGCATTATCTTATTGCTACCTAAACTGTAAATTATTTTGTCTGTCCTGTATATATGCTCATGATATTCACAGATTGAAGAAAAATCCTGACGTTCATTGTTCAAGTTTGGAGGTAGAGAGAGTATCAAGGATCAAGGAGTACAATTAAATGGAATTGATTTGATTGTAAAGATTATAGACCGAAGCTATAATTGTAATCTGAAAAGTGCAAGAATATTTTTGGGCGTGGGCCTTTTCTCTGTCGGAAATAGTTAGAACTCGATTATGAGAGCTTGAAATGTTAAAAAATTGAGTCCCACTGTATTAATAGCCAAAACACAAAGAATAATTAGTTAAAAAGCCTTCGAAATACATCCTATTAATTAAAATAAGTCTCTTCAAAATCTTGAAATCATCAGCAATAATTTAATAACTTGGAACATCCATCCCTATGAACATGACATCCATCTTGACAATGCTTGCCTCAGACGCCGACGTGGGGAAGAAGAAGATATTCCGTGAAAAAGCTAGTGTTACACTTTAAAAAACTTGGATCAATTTGCACCAGATGTTGAAAAGAAATCCCTAGAAATGCTGCTGCCTGTAGTAGTTATATATGTCTGAAGACTTCAATGACAAATGTCAAGAATTGACAGACTACTAATAGTATCATCGGTGAATTTATCGATGAACCTCTGTTTTCTTGCTTTTCTCCCTGTACGGGGATGCTTTGTTCATTTCTGAAAACGTTGTCTGGATCAACTGTGGTCTTGATTTTCACCAGCCTGTCGAAGTTACTCTTGAAATATTTCGCCCCGTACACCTGGCCCTGGCTGTAGCTGTTTTTACCGCTGTCGGTGGTTCCAATGTCCAAGTCCCGGTAATTGAGGTATGCTTCTCTAGGATTCTTGGAAACAAAAGGCTCCATGAAACTGTACAGCTGTCGAATCTGGTCAATGTAATTCTTGTCAGCTTCCTCGCCTTCTTCCTCCCAGTTCACGGAGTATTGAATCTTGAAAATATTCCCAGCCCGATGAGGGAAAGGGGTTTCCGATTCTGGGATTTCGCTCATTCTCCCACCATACGAATTGAACACCATTCCCACTTTCCCTATCTCCACCATTTTCTGGAACAGTGATTCCAGCCCGGATATGGGAATTGGGGTCTTCACGTAGTCGGACTTCCGTTTCAAGAAGTTGACGGAATCCGGTTTTCTACTTAGCAACACACTTGGGGAAGTTGTATTGTCGTAATTACCCCAGAAAAGAACTGAGTTAATCCACGGCATTTCAAGGGAATCCGGTTTTGTCAACCCCAGTTTCGGGAATTCAGAATCCGTGATGGACAAAAGCCGGGCAGAGTCACCAAGAAACAAACCCATGAATGTTGCCCGGACGGATCTCGTCTTGTTCCTTGTAATTGGCTGCAGAAGAACCCTGATGAAGAGATCATTGTCAAGCTTGTCGATAACTTGTTGGTATTGGGAAACAGCTTCTATTGCATTCTCGTCCACGCTTTTTTCCAATCGAAAAACAGTGACAATTGGTGGCACCTGGACTAGCTTTATCTTGTACGCCAATATGACACCAAAACTAGCACCTCCGCCGCCACGAATTGCCCAGAAAAGATCCTCCCCCATGGATTCCCTGTCCAAAACCTTGCCGTTCGAGTCAACAATTTGTGCGTCAATCACGTGATCAACTGTGAGCCCGTACTTCCTAAGCATGTTGCCATACCCAGCGCCACTGATGTGGCCCCCTACGCCGACTGTGGGGCAAACGCCGGCGGGGAATCCATGGACTTTGCTTTTCTCCCAGATTCTGTAATAGAGTTCGCCAAGCAAAGCGCCGGATTGCACCCAGGCGGTCTCATCCTCCATGTTGACGTCAATCGACCGGAAGTTAAACATGTCGAGAATGACGAACGTTGTGTCAGATACGTAAGAAATGCCCTCGTAATCGTGGCCGCCGCTGCGGATCTTAAGCTGGATTCCGAGTTTCTTGGCACATAGGACGGCGGCACTGACATGGGCCTCCGACGTGGGGGTAACGATTATACTGGGTTTGGGGGTGGTAGAGACATTGAAACGGCGGTTTCTGACATAGGAGTCAAGAACATTTGTGAAGGAGGGATTCTCGGGGGTATATAGTATACTTGAAATTCGGGCATCTGGGATTTTGTTCTCCGCAAAACATTGAACAAAGGAGTCATCAACATTAACAGAATCTGCGGATGCAAGAACAAAAACATTGAGAAAATAAAAGAAAAGTAAGAGAAGGGATTTCTTCATTTTAGTAAACCTCTGTTTCTTGGTTCCTCGGGAAAGAAGAACTGGGACCTTATATATACATGTTCATGAACAATCCGAGTAGAAAATATGTGCTGTTTCTTGCAGGGGTGGGGTGGGGTGGGGTGTTGTTCTTACCAAGTAAGGAAGAAAGTCGAAGTTTCTTAGTGTGTCTTTCAGAAGTGTGGAAGGAAACTGATGAACCTTTTATTTGTAAACTTGAAGGACAACCGCCTACACTGGTGTGGCGGATTCCATTTTGCTTACTATGCCGGCACATGGTTTATAACTACTATTGCATTTTCAGACTGACGGAATAAAATTGTGAAATAATTACATAAAAAGCACGTTATTCTTTGAGGCCTATTTGTTCTCTGGGAATGATATTTTTTTTGGAATTTAACTTTTTCGTATCATATATATTTTTATTAGATATTTTTGAAAAATAGGAAAGGAACAAAATCCTAAAAATTGGGAATATGCATAAAATATTTAGAAATTTAAAAACCTTGATATTATGGGGGATTTATTTTCCATGTGCTTGTGAATATGCCAATAAAATTTGTTTTGGACATTATTAAACTTATCTATCTATATATTCTATTTTTATTTTTTTTGTCATACATAGCATATAACACATTTTTTAAGGATTTTGCATGATTTTTCTATCAAATACTTTGCTATATCCAGACACATGAAATGAAATAAAATTTCTAGCAATCAAATTTCCTGTAATTTTATTGCAAGTATATATTTCATTCTCGATAAATAGATGACCTAAGAGTGTACGCACTACTATGTGGGATTGTATTGCTCGATGGACATTAAGGGATAATTACATTTTTGGTCCCACACAATATTGGGAATTGCACTTTTAATTTCAGAGGTTTCAGGCTTAGAACATTGGTTCTATAAGATGAAAAAATATTGCATTTTTAGTCCAAGGTTATTACAACAGTTAATTGTGGGATGGAAAATGATCACTTGTATGTGGTCAAATGTGATTTTGGTGGTTGGAAAGCCACCATGCTTGTTAGAGGGAAATGAGGTATTGGCGTCATTTTCTTGCTATTTAAGCCGAGTTTATATATAGTCATAACATTTTAATCGTTTGATTTAATTAAATTTATGTAGTTTCAGCAAATTATAATATGTAATTATGTAATGACACTTTTATTAATAAAAGTTAAATTTTGTGTATTAAATGACTGCAAAAATAAACTGACTGCATTAAATTTCATATTTTTTCATGTATACAACCATAGAGAATTTTTGAGTACTCAAGGTATGGAAATCTTTTCTTGATTTTTAATAATTTTTTATTATCAATTATTTTGTTTACAAATTCATGTATATGTAATTTTATGTGTTCATTAGAAGTTTTATTATTTAATTTATTTACTATTATACATATTTTGACTATTTTATTAATAATTTTTGATAGAAATATTGGATTTTTTGCAGATATTTTTACTGATGAGAATCGATATTTTCTTTGAATTTTAAGATTTTTTTATCAATTTTTTTATTATTTGAGTTCATGAATTATGTATTATATATAATTATTTCAGAATAATAAAAAAATATCTTAAAACTATTAAGTGTCTTTTTTTGAAAAAAGAAAAGATTCAATGCGAAACCCATACCTATCTATATTTCACGTAGAAGTTGAACATTTATACCTATTTATGTATTATAATATAAATATTTTTATTTCATGCTTTGTGGGTGGGTGGGAATTATACCAGCAATTATGTTATTTGAACAAATAGGTAAGATATAAATGAACAAACGGAGAGGCATAAAAAAAAATTCCGGTTGCTTTCTGATTTTAATATTATTAATTATTTTATTTGTAGTAATGCATATATACACTTTTTTGCTACAATTTACTTAAAATATTTTTTTACTAGATTCTGATTTCTATTTTTTTTTCTTCAATGCATAGATAACTTGTCTTCATTATAAGATTTTAAAAAGTATAATTAATTAAATTTTATTTTCATTTACAAACATTATTTAAATCAAGTTCTTATGATTTTTTCATGAAAATTCTCTTTGGTTGTATACATGGAAAAATATGAAAATCAATGCAGTCAGTTTATTGCTGCAGTCACTTAATGCACAAAATTTAACATTTCATCAATAATAATATCATTACATAACTGTTGATTATAATATGTCAAAATTATGTAAATTTAATTAAATTAAACTATTAAATATTATGACTACATATAAATATGATTGAGATGACAAGAAAATGGTGCCAATACCATCTTCATTTCCCTCCAATTAGGGGTGGCAATCCAACCCAGACCCTAGAGCGGGATCAGGTCCGAAAAATTGAAGACGGGGCGGGTAAACGGGTCTTAATAATTAGGACCTAGCCGGGTCCGGGTCCTTAAGGACCCGCCCCGTTTAGATATATATATATATATATATTTCTATTTTCTTTTATTTTATTATATGATAGAATAAACACTAACAAAATATTGTATCATTTAATTTATTTATTGTTAGGTATTTGTTCAATAGTTGATGAATTGAAAATTTGTCTCACAATACTTAACGATGAGGAAGACGAAGAAGTTGTTACTAATGTATAATCAATAATTTATATATGAATTGTTTGCGCTGTTCTATTATAAACAATAATTTGTACATTAAATTCTTTCTTTACTTGAATTGAGTTAAATCATGAAAAATTAATTTTATTTGTAATTGATATATTAAATTTTATTTTACTTTTTTAATATGTAGAACAAATAAAAAATATTTTATTTTTAAAAAAATCGAGTCTACGGGTTAGAATCGCCCTGGTGAGTTTTGTACTGAGGTGGGACGGGGCGGGTCTCGAGTCCATCCAAACCCGCCCCGTTGCCACCTCTACCTCCCTCCAATAAGCATGGTGGTTTTTCAACCACCAAAACCATACTTTGAAGGTGGTTTTCTATCCCACAATTAACAGTTGAAACGACATTGAGATTAAAAATGCTACACTTTTTTTCATCTTATTGGGCCATATGTGTTAAGTTCGTAAATTGTGGGACTAAAAGTTTAACACCATCTATCGTGTATGGCCAAAATTATAATTCTTCCGTGTCCGAAAAACAAAAGGAATTGAGAAAAAAAGAACAAGCAGAAGCTGCAGTATTGAGAATGGTACAGACGGATATGGAGACTGGTAAGAGTTGCTCATAGTTTGTTCTTCATGGAGACAAATGTTTCCTGAGATTACTGCGCTTTAAATACTTGTGAAGACAATGTCATTATCTCCATGCGTACGACCAGTCTGAAGGATTACCTAAACCTTAATGCAATTTATCTTCATGTGATAATGTAAATGAGCAAATTATCTTCTTATAAATTTTTTTTTTAGCAATTTATCTCCCCGTGTTTTTTAAAATAAAGTAATTTACCCCTAAATTCATTTTAAAGAACACGGGAAGATAAATTGCTATTTTTATTTTTCATAGGGGTAATTTACACATTTACAGTATTATAGGAGTTGCTTGCATTTTTTCTCTTAAACTTATGAGTTATGATACACAATAAGATGATAATTGAAGTTACGGTACAAATGAATTGATTTGATTGTAAAGATTATAGACCAGCCTATAAATTGTAATGTAAAAACTACAAGGATATTATGGGTGTCGATCTTTTTTCTGTCAGAAATAGTAAGCCGATTCTTGAATTCTAAAAGCTTGAAATTTTGAAAAATTGCGTCGCACTGAACCTGGATTCTCTTTCATAGCCAAAACACAAGTACTAATTAGTCATATAACCTTGGAAATACATACCATTAATTGTAATAATTCTCTTTAATATCTTCAAATCATGAGCAATAAATTTGATAATACATCCTATAAAGTATAAACATAACATCCATATTGACAATGCTTGTCTCGACGTCTACTGGGGGGGAAGATATTCCATGAAAAAGGCTAGCTAGCTACTAGTGTCACAATTTAAAACAACGCGGATAAATTTGCACCACATGTTGAAAAGAAATCACGTGAACCGCTGTCTGTGCTGTGCTAGTTATACATGTCTAAAGACTTCAATCACAAATGTTGGAGTCTGAGTCAAGCATTGACCGACTACTAATACTATCATTGGTGCAATTTATCCACCAACCTCTATTTTCTTGCTTTTCTTCCTCGGAGGGACTGTACCTGAACGGGGATGCTCTGTTCGTTTCTGAAAACGTTGTCTGGATCAACTGTGGTCTTGATTTTCACCAGCCTGTCGAAGTTACTCTTGAAATATTTCACCCCGTACACCTGTCCCTGGCTGTAGCTGTTTTTACCGTTGTCGGTGGTGCCAATGTCCAAGTCCCTGTAATTGAGATATGCTTCTCTAGGATTCTTGGAAACAAAAGGCTCCATGAAACTGTACAGCTGCCGAATCTGGTCTATGTAATTCTTGTCGGCCTCCTCACCTTCTTCGTTCCAGTTCACGGAGTATTGAATCTTGAAAATATTCCCAGCCCGGTGAGGGAAAGGGGTTTCTGATTCTGGGATTTCGCTCATTCTTCCACCATAAGAATTGAAAACCATTCCCACTTTCCCTATCTCCACCATTTTCTGGAACAGTGATTCCAGCCCGGATATGGGAATCGGGGTCTTCACGTAGTCGGATTTCCGTTTCAAGAAGTTGACGGAATCCGGTTTTCTACTTAGCAACACACGTGGGGAAGTTTTGTTATCGTAATTACCCCAGAAAAGAACTGAGTTAATCCACGGCATTTCATGGCAATCCGGTTTTGTTAACCCCAGTTTCGGGAATTCAGAATCCGTGATGGACAACAGCCGGGCAGAGTCACCAAGAAACAAACCGATGAACGTTGCCCGAACAGATCTCTTCTTGTTCCTTGTAATTGGCTGCAGAAGCACCCTGATGAAGAGATCATTGTCAAGCTTGTCGGTAACTTGTTGGTATTGGAACACAGATTCTATTGCATTCTCGTCCACGCTTTTTTCCAATCGAAAAACAGTGACAATTGGTGGCACCTGGACTAGCTTTATCTTGTACGCCAAAATGACACCAAAACTAGCACCGCCGCCGCCACGAATTGCCCAGAAAAGATCCTCCCCCATGGATTCCCTGTCCAAAACCTTGCCGTTCGAGTCAACAATTTGTGCGTCAATCACGTGATCAACTGTGAGGCCGTACTTCCTAAGCATGTTGCCATACCCAGCGCCACTGATGTGGCCCCCTACGCCGACTGTGGGACAAACGCCGGCGGGGAATCCATGGACTTTGCTTTTCTCCCAGATTCTGTAATAGAGTTCGCCAAGCATAGCGCCAGATTGCACCCAGGCCGTCTCATCCTCCATGTTGACGTCGATCGACCGGAAGTTGAACATGTCGAGTATGACGAACGTGGTGTCAGATACGTAAGAAATGCCCTCGTAATCATGGCCGCCGCTGCGGATCTTAAGGTGGATTCCGAGTTTCTTGGCACATAACACGGCGGCACTGACGTGGGCCTCCGACGTGGGGGTAACGATTATACTCGGTTTTGGGGTGGAGGAGACATTGAAACGGCGGTTTCTGACATAGGATTCAAGAACATTTGTGAAGGAGGGATTCTCGGGGGTATATAGTATACTCGAAATTTGGGCATCTGGGATTTTGTTCTCCGCAAAACATTGAACAAAGGAGTCATAAACAGAATCTGCAGACGCAAGAACAAAAACATGGAGAAAATAAAAGAAAAGTAAGAGAATGGATTTCTTCATTTTAGTAACCCTTTGTTTGTTTCTTGGGGGAAGAACTGGGACCTTATATATACACGTACATGAACAATCCGAGTAGAAATTATGTGGTATTTCTTTTTCTTTTTCTTTTTCCTTTTTTGTTGGTGTGTGTGTGTGTGTTTGGTTCCTACCATTACCAAGAAAGGAAGAAAAGATGAAGTCTCCTTGTGTGTCTTTTCACAAGTGTGGAAGGAAACTGATGAATCTTTTATTTGTAAACTTTAAGGATATAACATTTTGCTAATCGCGTAACAATATTTTATTACAATTTATAACCTCAGCTTTGAATATTATGCTTTGTGTTGTAATTGTCTTTTCCTTTTGATAAGTATGTTGTCTTTACTTATCTGCCGGCACATAGTTTATAACTACTATAGTATTTTCATACTGACGCAATAAAATGTAAATTAATTACATAAAAAAGCACTTTATTCGTTGAGGCCTGTTTATTCGCCTGTACAAAAAAAATATTCTTTTTGGAATCCAATTTTTTGGTATCATATATATATATATATACATTTGTTAGATAGTTTTAATAAATGGAAAAGGAAATAAAATCATAAAAATTTAAAATATATATAGAAATTTTAGAAATTTAAAAGTTTGATATTATTGTGGGACTTACTTTTTATTTTTTTTGTAATATACCAATAAAATTATTTTTGGACATTATTAAACTGATATATATATATATTTTAATTCTTATTCATATGTAGCACTTCAAACATTTTCTAAAAATTTTTAATAATATTTTTATTAAATATCTTCTATCCAAACATCTACCATCCAATAAAACTTTTAACACAATCAAATTTCTTGCAATTTTATTATATTCCCAGCAAATAAACATGGATTAAAAGCGCACCCACTACTATGTAGTGCGCTTATGGGAAGAAGAACCAACACACCAAATTAAACATTGATCATGATTAGACATTCGCTTCTAATTAATTATAGTTTATCAATCAAAGGGAATTATAAAATTGGATTTTGCGTGATTATAGCACCAATAATCACATGCACTTTGAGGGCTGGGCTAACATGCCCAAATCCTCCATGTCGTTTGACGATTTCTTGCGTGTGGAATTGTACGGACAGGGTATCTGCGAGCATTCAGACATAACCAGTTTTACCAAGAACTGGTCAAAGAAACTCATCCCAGCCCTGGTCTGGACCACTTATGCGCATTGGACGGCTTGATTGTAGAACAATTATCTACTTGCATTATATGATGATTTGGTATAATTATAAGTATTTTATTATTATTTAAAAAATTAGAAATATTTCTCTGAGGTCTGTAATCATTTAATAAATAATTCTTTTTCATTCATTTTTATTGGTGAACTAACCAAAATGTCATTATGCAAACTGAATTATTCTTAAAAAAATTTGAATTTTTTTTACTATAATTCGTAGGGAGAGGTTTCTTAATTTTTTTTACATAGGGGAGCAATAATGTACTTTGCCTCAATTGATTCTTCTACAATTCTAATTAAAAATTCAAGGGCAAAATGATCAATTTCATATATTTGATTAAAAATTACAAACTTCAAGAAGGTATTTGTAATTATGCCAAATATCAGGGGAGGTGGCTGTAATTTACCCTTTATTATTCTTGAAAAGATTAATTTAATTTGACATGGAGTTTTAAAAGTCGAGCAAATCTTATTTATGTTTACAAATATTAGAAAGTATTAGTTACGATTTAGTAGTATTAAATAATGGGACTCTTATTGGGTTCAGAAAAAGAAAATAATCATGACTTGTTATAGTAGTGTTCATTTCTCCCACTCCATCAAGAGAAATTGGATTTTATTTCCGTATTGCAATTGAATTCTTCCCATCATAAATTAATTAGAGGGTGCTTCCCTAAATTTATTTAACACGTTTTGTAAGCTCGTATATCTTGTAATACGATTTTTAAACTTAGAAGATATTAAATCTTATTTTATAAGATAAGCTCTTGAATTGTTTGAGATAAAATAAAATTATAAAACTTATAAGACGTGAGTAATTAATATGAAAAAAGATGAATGAGTTTGTTAATATCTAAAAATAAATTAGGGATCTTTTACATTTTCTTTTTAAAAAGTTTATAATATTTTTTATTTTTGAATCTTATAAGGTTTTTATTTAAATATTATTAAACATCTTTTAATATTTTATAAGCTCTTCAATAATTCATAAAACCGCGTTGAAAAACTTATAAACCTATCCAAACACCCTCTTAGTTGTATTTCGGCTTATTCAAACTATTTTAATACGTTCATGCACCCACAGGAATTTCTAAAATGATGGAAGACTTAGGGCAGTCAATCAGTTTTAATTTAAAGCTAATTAACAATTTTGCAACATTACATACTATTAATCGTGGATAAAAAATAAACACGATTACAAATTGACTTGTGAAAGAAATGATGTTTCCAAAATCAACGGTTGCGTTTTTGCTTGACTCAGTCATCTGGGAATCTATGGCTCTGGTTCTTCGACATGTCCATTTATGGCCTAAACTAGCTCAATTTAAGAGTTTGTCACGTGTGTTTTCGGCGTTGAAATTGAAATGATCTTTGAATTGTATAATTTTTTGGAGAAAAATCATTTATTGTATCAATACTTATTATTCACAATTGGGATGTATTTTCTTTTTCTTTTTTTTTTGAAAAAAAGTAATATCGCGAGGTTGTAATAGGATGGAGATTGTTTATTGTTGTTATTGTAGCTCGACTAATATATTAAAAAACTAAAATTAAAATGTAATGAAAAAATAATCATGAAAGTATGATCAGAACACGCATCACACGTCTTAAGTCAGAAAGCTCAAGTCTTTGTTATATTATTCTTCCAAAAGTCCCTTTTTACAATTAAGTTGTGACTATTTATACTAGACAAGTCGTAAATGTGGGAATTCATAAAGACAATTTTGCCCCCTTTCCAAACGTTAGTTAATGGATACATTACTCAATTGAAATTATGTGGTTTTCATTCCTGCTTACTTGTATGGAAGACTTTGACTTTCCTTATTTGATTGATCTTGTAACTGTTAAAATGCATAAATAAAATGACAAATTTTTTTTTTATCCTTAACGAAATTTGTATTTATAACATTTAAATTAAAAGAACTAATAATTTAATCATTAGATTACTATACCCAATGAAAGATCAAACAGAAACTTCTAAGGAAAACTTGATTTTAACATATTTTAATAATGTAAAATCTTGAAGCAATGAGTTGACTTAAATATATTGAATCCACTTGCTACTAGTTACATAAAAACCTTTAGTCCAAGAACATTTAGTCGTGGTTGACTAAGCTTTTAAATCTGGTTTCATCTCTAAATTGGAGATTAGTTAGTACTTAGTACCGTTGAACACTCAGTTTTTATTTTTAAAATATAACAACAAAATGTTATTTAATTGAAGAGGACACCAACTACAAATATTCCACCAGCCCAAATACCAGTTAAGTGAGAATTGCACTAATTATCATGAATTAGGTATCGAAAAACTATAATTGAGCCCATCCAATATATTCCTAAGTGTACCTTCTGACATGAAGCAGGGGTCCGGCTCTGGAGCTCTAACAAAATTGATCAAGTTGTGACTTAAATAAAACGATAATATTACAGTTATATTGAGGTAAAAGTACAATATTAAAATAATCAATACAATACATTAGTTAAAAATTAAATAATTTAACATTATACAATTATTTTAGTACATTAGTATTTTCCGCATCAATTTTAATATTATCGGATAACACTTCCAATTCAATTCAAAATTTATATTAGAGCTCGAAATTTAACTTCATAATTTGCATAGGATTCGATTCCTAATTGGGCCATGTGGTCCAAAAGTAACCAAAATGCAACGACAACTTGTGGGCCCTGTTTTGCATTACTACCCAATTACAGTGGCCCAAGTTTTCCCTCGGTTCTCTTAAAAAACCAAGTGGGTTTCAGGCCCATGTGGCAAGTCCATCAACCTTCCGTGGATTTTTATAAGCATCCATCTCAAAAACCAGTGCAATTTAATTGGATCCCTGTTTGTTTGTATTTTCAATTCCACTCTTCAATTTTTGAAACAATAATTAAAATAAATTTTATTTATTTATATTTATTCTCATTATATATATATACAAGAACCTTACTAATTTGTTTTCAGTTTTTAATTTTTAAAATAATTATGTACGTGAAAATGTATTTGTATATACATATTTCTATTGATAATATACTGATTTGATATCATTATTCACTATATAAAATTAAAAATATATATTTTTTATTTAAAATTAAAAATAAAAATATAAAGATACCGGGATTTAGAGTTCCCCATTTCCTTATGGGCCGCCATCGCCATAGACTTTTCACAATACCTTGTTCGGAATACTTTTTGGGTGGACAGACATAAAAGTTCTTGCATGGATTATGGATTGCGTGTGCTTGCCCAAAATATAACCCATACTTTTAAGAATTATGATTGACAATTGACATATCATTAAACTAGATACCATATTCATAGTCCCTTTAATCATTACGATATATTTTTAGTTGTTGATGAAGTATTAAACATAAAAGAAAAAGTTTCAAGACTATTTTGTGTTTTTATTCAAGCTAGTTTCATGTTTCATTATGTGATACTATTATTAATAGTTTCTTTCTTCTCTTTTTACTTAGTATTTATCAAATTAGAGGTTTTATTCAAATAAAAGTAAATCCGGTAAATATTTTGGTACAAGGACACCGAAATAATTAAGAAGTAATTAATCCATTACAGGACCTGCGTAGCTAGCTTTTTACTTCCTCCATGTGAAGACTAGGACTAAAGTACAAGACTCGAGCATACTATAACTAGTTCCTTTCAGTGTCCGGGAAACCACACCTTCAATTTATTTTCACCAACCAAACATTTAATTATTGATGATAACGACATCAATAATTACTAAAATGTCTTATTCGCATACAAACCAGTGAGGAAATCAAATTAAAGGAAGCAAATATGGAAGGTTGTGGAACCACATCCTGTTCCTCATGAATATGATCTTACATGTCCTCTTTCCCTGTCCATCCTCCGAGTGAGGGAATGCTTTGTTCATACACGAAGAAATTCTTTGGGTCAACCATGGTTTTTACCTTCACCAATCGTTTAAAATTTTTCACGAAATACTTCTTGCCCCAAACGCTTGCTTGTTTATAACTTGTCCTCCCTTCATTGTTATTCACTCCAATGTCAAGATCTCTATAATTGACGTAAGCGCGCCGCGGGGAGTTGGAAACATAAAGACCCGTGTAATTATAAAGTCTCTTTTGCCAACTTAAGATCTTGTCAGCATCTTGTGTTTGATCTTCTGACCAATACGCTGCATAAAGGATCTTGTAAAGGATACCAGCCCTATGAGGGAATGGAATTGCGGATTCAGGAATTTCAGCCATTTTTCCACCATAGGGGATCAAGACGATGTCGCCATTCGCGCCTTCAGGTTCATAGAAGAAATTCCAGATGCCTTCAAATCCATCTACGGGAATGGGGGTCTGCACATAATCGGATTTTCCTTTGAAGTATGATAGGAAAGGTTGTGTCCTGTTCAACAAAAATTCAGGTGAATCTAATGGGAACCCCTGAAAATACAGAACAGATTGGATCCAACTTATTTCTTGGCAATCTTCTCTTACTAAGCCCAATTCGGGGAAATTTTCCTGCATTAGCAGAAGCAATCTGTCGATCCCACCAAGGAACAATGAGGTAAAGGAAGCACTCATAGTCATCTTACTTCCATCCTGATCGACATTCACCCTTGCTACACGAACTAAGGTGAATAAATCTTGGTCGATGCTAGGCGCGACGTATTGCCAGCGGTTAATTAGTTGAGTCGCATTTTGTTCCAAAGTCTTTGTGACCGAAAAAACAGTGACTATTTCTGGAACATCCACCAGTTGTACTTTCCATGCAAGAAGTACACCGAAACTGGCACCTTGACCACCCCTAATGGCCCAGAATAAGTCCTCACCCATCAATTCTCTATTGAGAATCCTGCCCTTAACATCTACTATTTTTACATCAATAGCATTATCTGCAGCTAACCCGTATTTTCTATGCAATGAGCCATAGCCTCCTCCACCAATGTGCCCACCAATACCAATAGTTGGGCAAGCACCAGCCGGAAACCCTAGTGTTGGGCTTTTCTGTGCGATCCAATAATATAATTGTCCAATGGTTGCACCAACTCCAACCCATGCAGTTTTTTGCTCAGCATCAACTGTTATTTCACTAAAGTTGATGAAGTCAATGAGCACAAACGGGACTTGAGATACATAAGAAAGTCCCTCAAAGTCATGGCCCCCACTTCGAATTCTAATTTGGATGTCACTTTTTTTGGCACAGTAGATGATAGGGGGGACTTGGGACTCTTCATTCGGGGTTATTATGACTAGCGGTTTTGGGGTGGATTCTGTCTCGAATCTGTAGTTTTGAATGGAATATTGCAGGACGGCAGAGTAAGATGAGTTGGTTGGGGTGTAAACAAGGCTAGAAATCGAGCTATAGTCAGGGAATTCTTCCGTGAGACATTCAAGGAAATTATCAACGGGATCAGCTGCCCATGAGCATGAAAAGGTAAGAAAAAGAATGAACAAAAGAGTGGAAATGGATGGAGTCTTCATGATTTGAGATGTTGTAGTTTGTGTTTTGGGAACCGAATTGCTTTCTATTTATAATGCTACATGGTGAGGAGGAACTGGGCAAACTTGTTGCCATTGGAACGTGAACATCGTGAGTTAAAATCCTGTGATTTTTATTTTCTATAACTAGACCATAATTGAAGCATATCTAGATTGAAATTATTAACTCGCCCCGCAGATGCATTTCTTTGAAATAATTCTTTTTCTCGTGAACAAAACTAAATAGCTGTCAGGATTAACTTGTTTAATGTTGCCAGAAGTCTCTGAATATAATAGCAAATTAGGTGGTTTTGGATACTGTTAATTGATTGTTTCAAGTTGGGATATTTTACATTTTCCTTCCATTAAATAACTACACTTCTTAATTAATTGGTATTGGTTTCAGTGTCCAGCTGGCTTGTTAGATCACCAATGCCCATTTCAATTTTTTATTTAATATCATATTAGCGGGTTTCAGGCTAGCTGGCCTGTCAGATCATCATTGTGCATTTCAATTTTTAATTTAATATTATATTAGCAGGTTTCATTATTTGATCAAAATACTATTTTCAAGTTAATTTTTAAAACGTCCTATATTTTAATCTTTTACAATTTGTAGCTGCTCAAGTTTCAAAAATTGATGCAAGAAAATCTGAAAAAGAGATTAATGTAGTGGTACAACTACACTCTTTATTCGAGAGGAATTAAATATATGTATATATATATAAAAGGAATATATTTTGCCCAATATTTGATGATTTGAATTCTACCCAAATATGCTATTTTTAAAGAGTTGAAAGTTGTCTATGACGATATAGGTCAAGAACAGGGCGATCGAATAATGCTTTTTTCTAAGGTGTGATGTGTTAGTTTTTTTTTTTTTTTTTTTTTTTTTTTTTTTTATATTAGTCTTGTTATTATTATAGACAAACCCTCAAACACGAAAATTTTTAGATTGAATTAAAATGTCAACCAAACATAAAATTAGTTAAGGATAATTACATTTACACCCCTCATATATTGTCTTTTTATACAAATCACTCATGCCTTTTCAAAAATTACAGAAATTACTCTTAATAACCTTTGAAACCCAAAAATGTCCCTGTTGACCAAGTCAAACTTTAACATAATTTTTTTAAGAAACAAAAATGCCCTTCGAGGTGTTTTTGTTATTACCAAAAGATAGAGGGAGTGCCAAAGTAATATTTTGGGAATGAGTAATATGACTCATATACTTTTTATTATTCATACAAAGTTTTAGTTTTAGTTTAAATTATTTATTTAACTTTTTTAATTGAATCTCTATATAAAATTGCACTGTTTAATAACTGAAATATTAAATTATTCAATTAATATATTAATAAAATTAGTTACTAGGTTATAAATTCAAATTAAAAAAATTATCTCACTTGTGTAAATTATTTTACATTTCTTAAAAATAAAGGATTATTTATCCTCATTTTTATTTATAACTAAATATTAAAAATTAATAAATTATATATTTATACATTTATACATACATATTTAGAGGAGATACGAAGGCGGAGGAGCGCGAATGTTGGGTGGCGATGAGGGCTGGCGAAGGCGGTATAGGGTTGGGCGCAAGCATTAGGGCACAAGTAGGTGTCGGGTGTGGCCAATATTTTTTTTTATCAAAAAATAATTTAATAATTAAATTATTTTTTAATAAATATATTATTTATTTTAATATGATTTACATAAAATACATAAATTTATTTATGAATTATAATTTATTAATTTAATTATAAATAAATAATTTTTTAATTTTAATAATTTCAAATAATTTATACAAATGTGATGATTTTTTTAATTTAAATTTATAATGTAGTAAATAATTTTATTAATATATTAATTGAATAATTTAATATGTCAATTATTAAAATATGTCAGTTTATACATAGATTCAATTAAAAAATAAAAGTTACTAAAATAATTTAAATTAAAATTAAAAATTAGTATAAATAATAAAAAAAATCTGAGGTCATATTACTCATTCCCATATATATTACTTTGACACTTTCTCTACCTTTTGATAATTACCAAAACACCCTAAAGACTGTCAGGGGTGGTTTCTATAATTTTTTTAAAAATAAGTATAATTTATGTAAAAGGATAATAGGTAAGGGGTGTAACTGTAATTATCGTAATTAATTATTAACATGAATCACGATGTAAGAAAAATAATCATTCATGATAATATGCACGAATCTTTATGTAAGAAAAATATTTAATTATAAAATATTTAATATGCTTGAATCACGATGTAAATAAAATAATCAATCATGAATGAGTATGCATGAATCACGATGTAAGAAAAATAATGAATGATAAAATAATATGCAGGTACAATCATGATATAAGAAAAATGTTCAATCATGAAATAATATGCACGACTCAATCTCGATCTAAGAAAAATAATTAATTTTAGAATAATATGCACGAATCGCCATGTAAAGCAATAATCAATCATAAAATAAATAAGACTTATTGTTAAATTTATGTAAATTAATCAGGAAAGACCCTATTAAACTTGAGGGATGAAGTTGATTTTAAAATGAAAATAGTTTTCATTAGATCTCTTACGAAGTTTTAGAGTAAGGGTGAAAATTCAAAACTCTGTGTATACTTTTATTATACTACAATATTATAGTTGAAAATTAATGGTGTCTTATTGTTATATATCAAATAAAAGATAAATTTTGAATGAAAAATCGTCATATTAAAAAGTAAAAATTCTTTTTTAAGTATTTCGAGAAAAGTTAGAACCATAAATTTAGATGTCCTAAATTGAGGTGGACCTATTGGGCTTATTTATAATCCTATAATTAACATTAATTAATTAGATAATTAATTGTTAATAATTAAGTATTAATTTAATATTTGCAAGTGGATTTGGACTTTCCCGAGACGGGCCGACAATAGGCATAGGCTTTTCACAAAATCCTAGTTCAGAACACTTTCTTTTTCTTTTTTTTGGGTGGGTGGAGGGGGCACGTGAAAAAAGTTGCATTGGATTATGGATTGCACTTGTCCAAAATATAACCTCGACTTTAAAAAATTATGACTCACAATTGACATGATTATCGTTAAACTAGGTACCATAAGTATTTTCCCTTTAATTAATATTGTTGGAAATGTAGGAAACCACCACGAAAGTCTTGAGGATCACCTTGATGCTCGCTGCAATTAATTAATTAATCGTGACTGTGATCATTGATTTTTTATTATGATTATTTGTTTTTAATTATGACAATAAATTATAATTAAATGTTATATTTCTTTTAGTGATATTTGATGTGAGATGAAACTGAATTTTATATCCACAGTGAATTTGTGAGACCGACATAAGGATTACAAGAATTTAAGCAGTGGAATCCTTAACTCAATTTCAAAGATTGTAGTTGAAGCTTATATGTATGAATTCTGCTCGAGATCTTTAGTAGGAACTCGAGGCGCTATGGCAAAAGTGTTGGAGAATAAAAGTTAAACACAATTTCAAATTGATAAAAAAAAAATTATTCTAAAGTTAAAATATGGTTTTTATACCTTTTCCCCGACTTGTTTTTAATTTAATTATTATTCCTATCTTGAATCTATGTCGGTTGTATAATTGACAAAAAACGATGTATTATTTGAACAAATTAATCAAGATTATTATATATATTTCAATGATGTTCAATTTGTTAGAATAGGTGACCATGTAAGCCAATTTTGGCGGGTATATGTGACCTATGTCTAGACAATTATAGGTGTTTGATAAATCATTAAAGTGAATTTCATTTGGCATTACTTTGTTTGTGTTCACTTTTATCTGTTTTCTATATCTGTTCACTACGCAAACAAAGCCCACGGACTGAGAATCAATTTCGGGGACTGGGACTACGCTTGGAGGTAGGTCCATGGAATCAGTCTTCCCGAATCAGTCCGGAAATCTCCAAGTCAAGGAATCCCGAAAAAGGGTACCGGGATTCCATTTGAGACTTGCACTAAGCACCTGCTGTCGTGTTTCATCGACGAGTGACGAGGGTCGTCTAAGCAGTGTTAGTGGGTTAGCATGCTAGGACGCAGCTGACTGAGGTGACTCGCGGGAACCGTCTTACGGAGGACCTTGAGTATGGTCAGCAAGGTATGACGTGTATTCCCGGTTCCAACGGTACAGGTCAAGTCCTTTGACTTGAGGAATTGCTGAGTTTACCTGTACATCAGGGCTGTATCTTAGGTATGGTGAGAGATTGCCAGAATTCTCTTTGGTAGTCATAAGCCATGTCTAGTGCAGTTCTGGTGTGCAAAGTGACAGTAGTTTCCAAGAAAGGATCTGTCTCCTGTCAATAGGTTTTGGCAGTTGAGTCTCATATATACTCTAGGTCTTGTCCCTAAAACTGTGGCCACAATGACTGAACAGAAGGGAAGGATTCCCTTGCGGCGTTTAGTGAGGACAGACCAACACTTAGGTCCAAAATGGGTACCTGCATTTTCCGTGCCCTAGACTCTAAGTGATGAGACCGAAGACAGAAGGACAAGTGTACTGTTAGAGCCTAAATGTTCATCCCTGAATATTTCACCTAGTCTCTAGTGCCATGGACCGTTGCTAGATGGCCACCCATGGTAACGGAAGGATTCTAGGAATCCGACCAAGTCTAGCTGAAAGGTGAACCTAAAGAGTCACACACTATCCACACACATTTAGATATTTAATTAGGAATTAAATATTGGAGTGAAGGAATGATTAAATTGGATTTAATCGGGTCCTTTATTTTTCTTGGAGAAATAATTCCTTCTATTAGATATAAGGAATTAAATTGATAAATTAGATTTATCAAAGGAATTTATTTAATGGGCTTAAATAATATTTATATTTATTTTAGCCTCTTGGAAATATTTAAATAGGTTTTAAATATTCCATTAAATTAAATTAAATCAACGATTGAGATCAATGGGAGAGATGGATGGCTAGAATTGTTTTGACTAGGTCAAAACACTACTTTGATTAGGACTTTGACTAGGTCAAAATCCTAGTCAAATTAGAGTTCTTAAAAGAGGAGTTTAAAGAGGATTAAACTCCTCTTCTATATAAACCCCTAGCATCCTACAAGTTGAAGGATGATGAATCTCCAACACACACACAACATACACACACACACTCGGCTCTCTCTCCCTCCATCTCGTCCGCCCTCTCTCTCTCTTACACTCCAAGACATTGTTTCTTTGTTCTCTTGTTCTTGGAACATTAGAACTTGATGAATCAATACCGTTAATTCATAACGTGTTGATTGATTCATCCACTCCAAATATTATACACTTGTTCGTTGCTAGCACGACGTGCAAGATACGTGGGTGGATCGTGTGTCACGATTTGGAGGGTCTCAAGAACGAGATCTTGGTGCAAAACGGGGAACAACGCGTGTAGCCGTTGAAGACGAAAACGACAACGGGTAGGTCTCGTTTTAGTTTTTCGTCCTCTTTTATTTTCAACCCTATGGCCTCCATGATATGTTATATGTGATTTATTCATGAGATACACCGAACACCCGGGAAATTTCAAAGGCACACCCTTTGAAACGTGTTTTAATTTAAAAGCATGTTTAAATTCCGCATTTATTTTTTTAATTATACCGCGCTTCCACATTCGCGCTTTTCCCGGGACGATCCACAATTGCTTTCACAATTTGCACATGCTTAAATTTCAAATAGCCTTTAATTTCTTTTATCAATCACAAATTCTTAAAATATCTAGTAGTAATATGTTTTGGTAATATCATTTTTAAGAAATATGTATAACTGTTGTTTTTGTTTAAAATGGATAAATCCCAATCTAACCCAATTATTTTGAGTATAAAATAGATAAGATTCAATGGCTATTCTAGGAGTAGGGCTCAAATAAAATATATAAGTAAAAACTATTTATTTTTATTGAGTCTAAATCTGAATAAAATAATACCCACCCATCAACCGCTCTAGTCTTGGTTCATGTGGTAAGTCCATCAACCTTTCCTTGGATTTTTATGAGGCATTCATCTCAAAAGCTAGTGCAGTTCAACTGGATCCCTACGCTTTGTTTGGTTATGTTTTTAAGGTGTTTGTCTTTGTTTTTTATTGACGGAGAGAAACGGATAGAGATATGTGTGTATTTTAATGTATTTATATATTTGATTTTGGGGAAAAATACAAAAATCCCCTTTGATATAGAAAATGTTCAAAAACCCTCATGTGAAAATTAAAGTATTAATTACACTCCCTTTAATAGAAAACAAGGTTAAAAAAACCCCAGTCGAAGTTCTGTTATGCACGCGCGTTGACTGTGCTTGGACGTTTGAAAAGTGGCTTTTTTTATATTTTTGCCCTTCTCTCTCTCAGCATATACCATAAAGGAGCCATGGCAAGATGTCATGGAGGAATCGGGAATATACAAAATCTCGTTTTGAAATCCGACCATGTAGGCGGAATGTAAATCCGACCATGTAGGTGGAAGGCGAGAGATAGCAAAAAATATACAAAAATCGCCATAAATCCGACCATGTAGGCGGAATGTAAATCCGACCATGTAGGCGAAAGATGGTCAAAATAAAGGAGTATCTTAAATTGTGACATATATAAAAAGAATTTAAATAAATAGGATAGAGTAAGTTTGGGAACCTTTGACGCTCCGTTAAATTAATAAGTATGGATTCATTCGGTTTTTTTCAACACCTAAAGGCCCAAACAACGCCATATTCGGCAAAATCGGGCAGCAGTGGCAACACAGACTTCATTCATACTCATAATTTAAGGGAACGACCCAAATGGCCTCCTTTCCATATTCATTCATTTTTCCCGTATATTTATCATTAACTTAAAATACTTTTTTTTTTTTTAGAACCTTGCCATCTTCGTTGTCATGGATAATTCAACAGTATAGATTTAGCTTTTCATTAGGCTAAGAGTAAAATTAAAAGGAATATAAATACGATAGGTAAATACAATAATTTAAAGTAAAGAACTTACAGAAGTGTAAACTTGTGCACAACACTAAGATTTTATTTTGTGAGGGAAGGAAAGAGGATATACATGTACAAGAGTATTTTCTGGCTTGCTCCTAATGAGCCAAGAGGGTGTATTTATACGAAAGGTCGGATCTAAAAGTATTATTTCAAGTCCGTCCGTAATTGACAAATGTCCTCTGCATTGGAGACAAATGGCTGGAGTTTATTTCCAGACATGCTTCATGTATGAAACGTGTTGCTGTATGTGTGACACGTGTTGATGCATGTATGACACGTGTTCGTGTCTTTGACTCGGTCAAAATTTTCCGACTTTGTCTTCTTCCGGCATTTATGTGTTGTCTGCTTTCATTTCTTCATTATTTTGGAGAAATTGCTTTCATCTGATTCTGCTTCGGATCTCTTGTGGTAGTCTATTCTTTGTTCTTCCGAAGATTCAGAAGTCCCAACTTTTGACTTTGCTTTCAAAGCAATCATGATTCCCTGAAATAATTGATCAAGAATAATTTCGTGATTGGGTTCTTCAAATGGGTCTTGTGATTCTCTTGTTAGACAAGAATACTTATTTTCTTCATCTTTAGAAGAGGTCTCCATTGGGGACTCTGCTCCTGTTAGATTTCGTTTGAGGTCTTTCTGGACATGGTTTAAATATTCCTTAATCATTTGCTCTTTAGAGATGATACCTCTTTTGCTTCTGATTCTTTGTGATATTTGCTCGAAGGGGCTAGGAGTCTGATTTTATTCCTTCTCTAGAAGTGCCTTATATTCTTGAAGCTTTTCTTCTATTTCACCGAGTGCTTCTTGACAAAAATATTTTTTTGTTTCTGGGTTGATGAGCATTAATTTACTCCAGAATTTAGAACAAGATTTCCTTTTAATACAGAGAATTTTTTGTAGGGTCATTCCTACTTCAGGTAGCCATTTCCATATCCATGGAAGTGAGAATTCCATAAAAAAGAAAAATGAGGCCATTCCTTCAATCCATTTTTGTGATTTTTCCACCTGGATAATTTTTGGCGAATAATTGATCCATTCCGTATAATAACCGTGGAAAATTTCAGGGAGTATAGAAATTGAAGGACGATAATTTAACCACCATTGAAATAACCAATTTGGTACTTCTTGTTGAAAAACTAATGGACAAATTTTGAAAAATCACGTGTGTTTTCTCTTATAATTTTCATAGAGAAAAGTTTTGTTGAATGACTCAACATAGTTCCAATAATTGAATTTTATCGGGGATTTAGATTTTGGGTGAATATATTCTTTTTCACCTAATGGGTTGATTCCCCATTCAACAGCAGTGATGAATTTTTTCATTACTGCTTTTGAGTAATTAAATTCTTTTCCATTGTTGGAATAAGTGTGAGTAATTTCAACACTTTGCATTACCTCCAGGATGCACTCATAATGAGCTCTCGGTTTATATGAACCTGCTGTGAATGCTGTCACATCCAGATATCTTTTCATTAGATACCATGGATCTTTCTCCCATCTTAAATCCTCATTTTCCAGAAGTATAATTACTTCTTGATGTTCACTAAATTTATAGTTTGCTAACTCATCTTCTTTTTCAAGTAATTTAGCATAAGATACTGAAGAAGATGATACTTCTTCGGCAGCAATTTTTTTCTGCTCTTTTTTAAATATGAGGAATTGTTGGAAGAGCTCATTCTCTTCTTCAGAGACTTTATTATATTTCCCAATTCCGAAGATGTTCTCTTTAATTAGTGATTTGTTACCTTGGCGTATAATTTCGCCTGGTCTAAATCTATCTCCTCTCTGATTGGAGGAGTTTCTGCCTCTTCCTCTTTTAGGAAGCATTCCTGCAATAAAAGGATTATTCATTTAACCGGCATAATATTCTGCAATTTGTTGGCGATATAACAAATTTGCTATCCAAATATTTTTTATGCGGTAATGATAAGACATGTCTGCATCTGGATGTTGAACAAGAATTTCGGAAATAATCTTTTTTGTTTCCTCAATCTTTTTTCTTATTATTCTTTGAATTCTTTTGAGTCGTGCTCTATATTCAATTGGCTCATCCCAAAATTCAAATTTATATACAGGTCATTTTAACCCATTCATCCAATAATTCTCTCCTTCAATTCTATCTTCAACTCAATAATCTGTGATTTTAGAGGAGGTACTTACTCCTATAAAGAATTCTCCTCCAATCCAGTTAAATTTTCCAATGTCTATGTTCATTTAAATATTCTCTTGATAAGAAATCAGAGAGACTATTAGTCTTTCCTTTAATGTGTTCTATTGTAAAATTAAATGGGGCTAAATGTGCTTGCCACCTGGCAAATATTTATTTAGAAACATCATGCTTAAAGTCTTTATTAAACATAAACTTAGCAGCAGAACAATCCGTTCTGATAATAAATTCTTGGTTTAATAAGTCATCTTGGAATTTTAAAACACATTTAATGATAGCAAGAACTTCTTTAGCCACTGTAGCATAATTCAACTGGGTTGCTTTCTATTTTCCGGAATGGAATCTAACTAAATATTCTTACTTATTATTATCAATTTGCTTGAGATGAGATTTTTAGCTACATAACTACAAAGATATTATATTTTACGATTTATTACTTTTAATATAAATTTATTGTAAAATGTGTTTAATTATGAAGGATGTATTGTAATCAGTGATTTTAAAGCGTAATGCTGTAAGGGTGCTACATTAGTTTTTTGAGCAATTTAAGCAAGTTATATTTAATTTAAATTGCTAATATATAATCGTTAAAATATAAGATATATTAACTTGTAAACTATTATTGTTCCAATCAATTCAATGATAACTTCAAAATATAGGGCACGCCGACCATGTAAAGGACATTTTTGTGATGGGTGAAAATAAATATGTGATAGATAAAAAAGTGAATATAAAAACAAGTAAACCCTAATACAAATTCTAAAAAATCAGGTTATAAAAACAGAGTAATATATTGTACCAGTTACATGTCAATTAACAATGGAGTTGGGTGCCCACCCACTGGGTTGGCGTCGACCGAGCCGTACTGGGATTTGGACTTTCCCTAGATTGGCCACTGTAGACTTTTTACGATTCCTTGTTCGGAACACTTTTTCAGTGGATCCGCAAAAAATAATAATTTATTTTATAATTATCAATGAAATTTTATCTCAAAAGTTATGAGTTTGAATCCTATGTGTAGGATGATTTATTTATATTGTATAGTAGGTTTATTTATTGCTGTAATAGTATGATGTTAGTTTCTGTGATATTGTCGATATGATTGTTGTATTTATTTTTATCCAATATTGATACTGATAAGATTGATTGTAATCGTTTTATTTCAATTAATAAAATTAATCGCTTTCAACTCAAATATATATATTATAATTTTAATTATTCATAGATAATATAAGTTAAATAATATATTGAATCCAGTCCTTTTATTTTTGTAAGATATAATGGTGAAGATTAACTTATTAGATTAGACAATCGTTGTATAATCAAGAAAGACCCAACAATTATTAAAATAAAAAGTAATATATAATAAAAATAATACAACGATCATATGAAAAAAAAATAACGCTATTAAATTAATTTAACGAAGAGGATAAGTAAGCAATATTTAATAAAATGGGGGAATGGATTTAGACTTTCCCAAGATGGGCCGCCAATCGCCATAGACTTTTTGGTTTTTGCAAAATTTATTGGGTGGATGAGCATAAAAGTTGTTGCATGGATTATGGATTGCACTTGCCCAAAATATAACCTCAACTTTCAGGAATTATGGTTAAATGTATTTTTGGTCTCTCTAATTTAGGTTATTTGGCGTTTTCATCCTTTAATTTTTTAAGATTATATTTTAGTTTTATATCTTTTTAATTTTTGCAATTTCAGTCCTTTTGTTCGCCGAAATTCTCACCGGCGAGAAAGGTGAACTCCAGTAAACAAAGGATTGAAATTGCGAAAATTAAAAAGATACAGGATCACAATGCTACTCTAAAAAGTTAAAGGACAAAATTGCTGACATAAATGGGGCCAATAAGAACAAAACTCCAATTTTAAAAATGTCACGTGAAAGGCACATTGTATTTTTTCGGCGAGAAGGGTCAACTCCGGCAAAAAAAGGACTAAAATCACAAAAATAAAAAAGATATAAGACCGAAATGCTAATCTGGAAAGTTAAAGGACGAAAGTGTCAAACAACTTAAGCTACGGGACCAAATGCATTTAAGCCCAGGATTAGACTGCCAATTGACATAATTATCACTAAACTTCCATAACTATTGTCCCTTTTAATTAATTTGATATATTTTTTTATTTGTTGATGAAGTATTAAACACAAAGATAAAAAAGTTTCAAGAGTATTTTGTTTTTTATTCAAATTTCATGTTTCATGTTTTGATATTCATAGTTTCTTTTTTGGACTTAGTATTATCAAATTAGAGGGAAAGAGAGGGAAGATAAAAAAAGCAGAACCAGGTATAGTTTTATTCAAATTAAATACAAATTAAAGTAAATACATGTATATTATGGTAAAAAACCAACTGAAATAATTAAGAACTAATTAATCCGGACTTGACTAGCTAGTTAGCATGCAAGAATTTTTTACTTCCTCCCTTGGGACTAAAGTACAAGACCCAAACATACCATAGCTAGTATATAACATCTTACCAACCAAGCATTTTATTAGCGATATAGCATTATTGATGAAAACGACATCAATAATGTCTATAAAATGTCTTATTCGCATACATACTAGTAAGAAAATCAAATTAAAGAAAGCATAAATAAAAGTTTGTCGAACCACGTCCTTTTCCTCCTGAATAAAAATCTATATTTCCTCTTTCGCTATCCAGCTTGGAGGAATGCTTTGTTCATTCTTGAAGAAATTACTTGGATCAATCATAGTTTTCACCTGAACCAATCGATCAAAATTGTTCTTAAAATACTTCATACCCCAAATGCTTGCTTGCTCATAACTTGTCTCCCCTTCAATATTGTTTACTCCAATGTCAAGATCTCTATAGTTGACATAAGCTTCCCGCGGGGACTGGGAAACATAAGAAGCCATGTACTTATATAGCCTCCTAAGCCACCTTATGTACCTGCCAGAGTTTTGTGCATCTTGTTCTTTCCAGTACGTCATATAAAGGATCTTGTAAAGAGTACCAGCCCTGTGAGGATATGGATTGCAGATTCAGAAATTTCATCCATTCTTCCACCATATGGGGTCAAGAAGATCTCTGTCTCCGCGGAGTTTGGTTGAGAGAGCCGTCTCCATATGCCTTTAAGCCCGCGTTCAGGAATGGGTGTCTGTACATAGTCGGATTTTCCTTTGAAGTATCTTAAGTTGGGTTGTGTCCTGTTCAACAAAACTTCACGTGATTCTATGGGGAACCCAGCGAAATACAGGACGGTTTGAATCCATCTCATTTCTATGCAGTCTTCTCTTACTAAGTGCAATTCGGGGAAACTTTCTTGCATCAATGGAAGCAATGTGTCGATCCCACCAAGAAAAAGTGAGAGAAATGAAGCACGAACAGTCATCTTCCCTTCATCATGGCTGGAGTTCACCTTTGTTAAAAGGACTCTGACAAATAAATTTGGGTCGAATCTATGCGCGATGTATTGCCAGCGGTGAACGAGTTGAATAGCATTTTGTTCCAAAGTCCTATGGATTGTGAAAACAGTGACTCTTTCTGGAACATCCACCAATTGTACTTTCCATGCAAGAATTACACCAAAAGTGCCGCCTCCACCACCCCTAATGGCCCAAAATAAGTCCTCGCCCATCGATTCTCTGTCGAGAATCCTGCCATTAACATCTATTATTCTTGCATCAATAACATTATCTGCACCCAGCCCGTATTTTCTGAACAGTCCACCATAGCCTCCTCCACTGAGGTACCCGCCAATACCAACTGTTGGACATTCACCGGCTGGAAACGCTAGTGTCGGGCTTTTCTCAGCAATCCTGTAATATAATGTGCCAAGGGTTGCACCAGCTTCAACCCATGCAGTTTTCTGCTCAACATCAATTGTTACTTCACTGAGGTTGATCATATCAAGGATTACAAATGGGACTTTAGATACATAAGACAGACCCTCAAAGTCATGGCCGCCACTTCGAGTCCTGATTTGCATGTCATTTTCTCTAGCACAGTTGATGACATGAGGGATTTGTGACTCGTACTCGGGGTTATTATCACTAGCGGTTTTGGGATGGATCCTGACATGAATCTTGGGTTTCGGATTGAAAATTCTAGAATGGACGAATAAGATGAGTTGGTTGGGGTGTAAATAAGGCTAGAGATGGAGGTGTAGTTGCGGAATTCTCCCGAGAGACATTCCAAAAAAGCACCGTGGACATCAACAGAAGCTGCCCACGAGCACGAAAAGGCCACAAAAACAACGAATATGAGAGTGGACATAGTTGTAGTCTTGATGATTCTGAGATGTTGTAGTATGTGTTTTGGGAGCAGAATAGTACTCTCCCTATTTATAATGCTAGCTACTTTTGGCGAGGTGGAACTGGGCAATTACTTGTTGAAATCGTGCGTGTTCTGTTCATGAGGTTTGAATTGAAATAGACCATGAATAATAATAATAATAATAATAATAATAATAATAATAATAATAATAATAATAATAATAATATCATCGCAGCACAGCTGGGTTTTTGTTTTTCATTTGAATGACTGGACCATCAACTATTGTAGCACAAAGCACATAGCTCGTTTTTTTCATTTGAATGACTGAACCATCATTTCATTTCAATACAATTGGATTCCCAATTGGGCCATCATGTGGTCCAAAACATGAACCCTTTTCGGCACTACTACCCAATTAGAGTGGTCCAAGTAGGTCCAGGCCCATGTGCCAATTTAAGCTGTTTGTCTTTGTTTGATTGATAGAGAGAAACGGATAGAGATGTGTTTATATTTTACTGTATTTAATATATTCTAATGTAAAACTCGTGTTTTGTAAGGTTATTATTTTTTATTTTTTAATCAAATAAAATATTTTATAATAGAGAAATCTTTTGTATAAAATCTTTTTTAATAGATAAAAATAATGGCTTTTTGAATTTTTAAGCCTATTTTAAGTATTATTTGAGAATGATATATTTTTCTATACATTTAACATTTTTTTACTTACCAAAATTTGTATTTGTATGTGGATTACTTTCAAGTTTCAAATAATTATGATATTCTATTAAATATAAAGGTAACATTTTACATATCCGGTCCTATATAAGAATATACCAAATAAAAAATTAGTTAAATATATTGCCTATATTACATAATTCATCTTCCATCAAAAACTACATTGAAATACGTAAACTTAAAAATGATTTTAATTATTAAAAAATAAAAACTCACATTAAAGATTTAAATATAAAGTAGATTGAAATGTATAAGTAAGTCATAATTATTATGTTTTTTTTAAAAAAAAAGGAAAAGAAAAAAATGAGGCCATGTTAATATGTTATAGGTTTATCGCAAGTTGCAATGATAGTACTATCTATTCAATCATAATTCATAGTGCCATCAAATTTTCATTTACAAGTATTAATTTTTGCTTTGGATGAAAAAATCGTTTCTATTTTTTCATTATGTTTTATTTTTTCATATTTAATAAAACACTAATCTTCTTCTAATATCATTTATTTATATATATGTAGTAAAACTTTTGTAAAATTTATTGAACTTTGAGTTTTATTCACTACAAAATAAAATGATATTAGTGACAAAATATCAAATAACAATTTTTTATTTAGAATTTACAGATTGGATATTTTTTTTTATTTTTCATTCGCCACATAAGTGCTTACATAAATAAAAATTACATAAAATAAATCAAATTTATATCATGTATATAATTATAAATATAAAAATAAAATAATTCTATAATATACATTTAAAAAAAATTACACTAACCCCTTCCCCAAGCACGTTGGGGGGCGGCAAAGGGTGGAGGGGGGCCGCGAAAGGATGGGGATGTTTTTTCTTTTAAAAAAAAATTAAAAAGTATATATTATAAAAATATTATATATATGATATAAAATAGTGTTTTTTTTTACTTTTTAATAAATATTTACTAGTAAGTGTGGCACATTTTATGTATGTGCATAAACTTTGAAAAATATTTTAAAATAAAATATTTTTATAAATTATATTATTTTATTTTTTAGAATGAAAAATTACCTTATATATATAAGATAAAAATAATTAATTAATTAAAAGAATAATAGACCAAATTAATTTGGACACGAAAATAATTCTCTCCAATAATATATATAATATATATATATATATATAATACAAAATAATATTAGATTTGGACCATTCGTTTAAATCAAGGAAATCAAACCATTGTTTCAAACATTAAAAACGAGATGAAATAACATGAGGACTCGTGTACGATACAACAAATTTGAGCCCTTTTTCTATTTATTTTAAATTCATGAGGAGGTAAATGGATACTTTTTCCCAATTCGAAATAATTGAACAAGCAAAGAACCTTTCGAAGGATTATAGAATTATGGGTCAATATGGGCGTTAGGCAATTTTTCGAGAAAGTTGGAAACAATTTTCTCTTGGAGACAATTTGATGGAAGAAAAGAGAATTACTCAAGTTACCTATGCTAAGAAATTTCTCTCACTCAATGGAACTAAATTGTTATTGATGATAATTTAAATTTTCAACAAGTTTTGTTAATATTCATAGTTAATATTCTTTGATAATTTTACTAGACCAAATTAAATGTTGGCACAAAAAAATATAAAAATTAATAACTAGGCTAATTTAAAAGTTATTTTTTATATCTATAAATATCTACTCGTAGTTGACATTTTGCAAGACAGAAAATTCATTTTGAGAGTTGTCTTCTACTACTATTTTTTTCTTTTTCTTCCTAACAATTATATCTCTGTTGTATAGTTCCTAGGCCAAGGGTATCTTGGAAAATTTTCCATCAGCAAAGGGATAAGAATGGAAATATTCACCATTTTTCTCTTTTTTGCTCAACCAAGTTAGTAAATCGCCTGCAAGAAAGGAAAGCAAGAAGAAAAGAAGGAAAGTAAACGAACGAAGAAAGGAAGGAGGACGAGAAGGGAAAAAAAAAAAAAAAAGGAAAGTGGTGCTCCGCTCAGGTATGGCTGGACTACTACACCACGGGCCTAATAAAAAAGGATGTGCCGTTGGTTGTTAGATTGAAATTAATATTTATTATTTGGCCAATAAAATGATATCAAGTGTTAAATTTTATATTTTTGGCAAGTAAATCAAATCTTTCAAACCAAGCAAATACAACTCAATTTCAAAATAAAATCATATCTTGCAAATTCTTGAAGCAAATGTGAAATAAATTACAAAGGACCAATCAAATCACGCCACGTTTGGAAAAGTCTTCCACCCTACAACTATAAATAGGGGTGTACACCAATAATTCGAAACGCATACTAAAGATATAAGTGAAGACACAAGTAACAGAGTCTCAAAATCCTTTCAAGCGTTCAAGGCAAAAATCAAGGTATTAGTCGCGAAAATCTCCAAATTCAACGTTTGATTCGAGAAAAAATCAGAAGACATGCAAATTAACGTTATCAAGATACAAATCGACATTAGCGAAAGATCAAAGCTTCAAATCCATAAAAAAACATTCAAGTCCAAGTCAAATATTTGAAGTTTATAGTGTTAATCTGGGAATAAGTCAAAATACCCCGAATTAACGCTATCTGAAAATCGAAGTCAACGTAGAAAGAGATCAAAAACGTCAAGTTTTGCCAAAATCAAAGATCGTGTTCTTGAGGTGAATAACCAGATATTCCAAATAGAGATTTTCTACCAACAAAATATTCAACTAAATTCAAAATTCATTTGTGATATTTTCTTATTTCATTAAATTCAGAAACACGTAATTTGCATTACAAGTATATTAATTTTTATATTGCAATTTCAATTTAATTTTTTTAATTTAAATTATAAAAATTTAAAAAATTTATTTACTCTTTTTGAAACTTTGATATTTAAATAATGACCAATCAAAATTAATAGTCACGTGCCATTGCACGTATAAGTTGCAGAAAGTTTAACAAGCTACCTTCTATGACGGCAATATCCGGTTGATTTTCAAAATTTTGTCGAAAAATCGGAAACAAAATTTTAATTCAAATTAAATTTCATCAATTTTGAAACTTAAATAACTTGATTAAAAAAATAGTATAATTACAAGACTAAAACTAATATCGAGTAAAAGTAAAAGATATTTAAAAAAATAATTAGTGAGAAGATGTAATGTAAGATTTTGTAGACTGTTACATAGTAGGTGGCAAGTAGCAGGCAAGATACGTACTGGGATTTAGACTTTTCGGAGATGGGCCACTTAGCAATCCTTGTTGGGAGCACTTTTTCGATGAAATGAAGGCTGCATGGATTATGGATTGCATGCAGTACTTGCCCAAAATATAACCTCAACTTTCAAGAATTATGACTGACAATTGACATAATTATCAGTAACTATTATAATTATTGTCCCTTTAATTAATGATATATTTTTATTTGTTGATGTAGTATTAAACATAAAGATAAAGTTTCAAGACTATTTTGTTTGGGAAATTTTAGCCCAAACCTAATTCGGTCGAACTTAAACTAATCATATGGCATGTGCAATATACTTGTCATTCTAGCCCAAACCTGGTTCGGTCGAACCTAAACCAATCATATGGCATGTGTAATATATTTGCCATGTGATTGGTGTGCAATTTAAGGAAAATGACCAATCACATAGCAAGTGTATTACATTTGTTATATGATTAGTTTAGTTCGACCAAACCTGGTCTGGGCTAGAATTTTCCTGTTTGATGCCGTAATCCTATGTTCCATATATACAGTTTCTTTTTATGTTAGTATTTACCAAAATAAAGGGGAAAAAAAACAAGCAGTACCAGGTATTTTTTATTCAAATTAATTGAAGTATATAAATCCGGCATATATTTTGGTACAAGAACAGCTGAAAAAATTAAAAACTATTATAGCACCTGACTAGCTAGCTAGCATGCAAGAATGTTCACTTCCTCCATGGGAAGACTGGAATGCTTTGTTCATTCCTGAAGAAGTTGTCAGGATCAACTTTGGTCTTGATTTTCACCAGCCTGTTGAAATTATCTTTGAAATACTTCACCCCGTAAACCGCTCCTTCCAAGTAACTATTCCGCCCATTGTGGTTAATTCCAATGTCAAGATCTCTGTAGTTGAGAAAGGCTTCTCTCGGGGCCATGGAAACATATGGAGTCATGTATTCATACAGCTTTCTCGTCAAACTCAAGTAGCGGTTTGCAGCTTCCTCCCCATCTTCATCCCAGTTCGTTGCGTATTGAAGCTTGGCAATGTTTCCAGCTCGATGCGGAAAGGGTTTCGCTGACGGTGAAATCTCAGCCATTCTACCTCCGTAAGGGTTAAATGTCAGCATTGGAGTTTGCAATTCCACCATTTTCTTGAATATGAACTCTAACCCTTGTTTGGGGACGGGTTTCTTGAGGTAATCAGATTTCCTCTTCAAATAATTGAGAACCTGAGGAACCCTACTCAGAAGAGCATCAGCTGGGGTTCCTGTTGGGAAATTAGTCCAGTAAAGAACGGATTCTACCCAACTCATTTCGACGCAATCTGTTTGTTCTAGTCCCAGTTCAGGAAAGCTCGCGTTCATCACCGACAGAAGTTCTTGCGACTTTCCGAGAAACAGGGCGAGAAACGTACCCCGGTTGGTACCATTCACGACGTCCAGCGTCAGCCTGAGGAATAGTTCTTCCGGCAGCTCGTCAGCTGCGACTTGTTGGTAACGGTAAACGAGATTGGTGAAGTTTTCGTCATATGTTCTTTGAACTCTGAAAACTGTTACTGTAGGTGGGACGCGAACCAGTTTGATTTTGTATGATAGAATGACTCCAAAGCTGGATCCTCCTCCGCCGGTAATAGCCCAGAAGAGATCCTCTCCCATTGATTTTCTATCGAGAAGCCGCCCGTCAACGTCGATTATCTGCGCGTCAATGATGTTATCGACAGTGAGGCCATATTTCCGCATCATGTTGCCGTAGCCTCCACCGCTGATGTGACCGCCGACGCCAACTGTTGGGCAAACCCCGGCGGGAAAGCCATGAGTACTGCTCTTTTCAGCAATTCTGTAATAAACTTCACCAAGAGTTGCGCCAGCTTGAACCCACGCCGACTCATCTTCTATACTAACATCGATTGATCGCAAGTTGAACAAATCCAGGACGAAGAAATTGGGAACATCAGACCAGTATGAGATTCCTTCGTAATCATGCCCTCCGCTCCGTATTTTCATTTGCAGGCCGTGCGCTTTTGCGCAAACAATGGCCGCTTGAATGTGCGAAACATGCAATGCAGTGACAATAAGTCGTGGTTTCGGGGTAGAGGACTCATTAAACCGCAAATTTCTTATGTAATTCTGCAGAACAGAAGAATACGAAGAATTATCTCGGGTGTAGAGAACCGCAGAGATTGGACTAGAGGGATCGGAATGAGTTTCCAGGCACTGAATGAAAGCCTGGTGAGACGTGTAATTGGAAGAAGCCCATGAGATAGAAACAAGAAGAGCTGAAAACAAAGAAAATATTGCAATCTTTGAAGTTTCCATTTTCCGAAGTTGTTTTATTTGATATGATACGAGGAAAGGGTTTCTGAGTTTAGATTATATAGAGAAGTAAAGGGGCAGACACGTAAAATAAAATAATTAATAATCAGATAATGCAGATCTTCCAGCAATATATTGACCAATGAAAGTTTCAAAGAAGAGAAGTAATAAGAAATGTTACGTAACATAATCAGCCTTTGACATTCGTGAGATACTAATATTGCTCCAAACACGTTCAACTTCACAGTATTTCCAGAAACTCATCCTACTTATAAGATGTCAATGCTGACGCTTTGCTGATATCCAGTATTTCATACAAGTTGACAGTTTTTGAGTAGGTATAAATGTTGAGGCAGCACGTTAAATACAGTTAATAGGCGCAACGTGCTAATACATTTTTTTATTGCTATTAAGCTATATTCTTGTAGTGGATGTGATTGGTCGCCTTCCATGAACTATATACCAATCACATTACAAATATATTGCACTTATCATATAATTGGTTCAGGTTCAGTCAAATCCGATTTGAACTAGAATGTCCCCTAATGTATGATACAAAACCTAGAATCGTTATGCAATCTTGTTTTGACTAAGTTGATTCTATACACTTGTCCTGTAATTGATTATGTTCGTCCAAACTTAATTTGGGTGAAAAAAAATTCTTAATAGATTAAGGGGAAAATACAATGTACTCCGGGACTAAGAACTAGATAACCATGCTACATATATATATTTAATATTAAATCAAGACGCAACATATAGCTTGCGGGGATTAAATAGAGGAAGAAATGTATAATATGATTAAATGAATTGGTGTGGTTGGTAGACGCAACTGTCTAATTACATCATGAGTTGCAAAACCTTTTGACTGCGATTCTAATTAAATTAATTACCATATGTTTATGATTAATTAATGAATAAACAATGATAATTAACTTCCTATAAGATCAAAGGTCACAAATGCATGCGTATATAAGGCATTTTCTTAGATATATTACATAATATAAAATCAAATATCAATTAATGCAAGATATATATAATGAAAGAGTGATTAATTAATAAGGTATTTTAATTATGATAGTGTTTTGTACGTGTGGAAGAGGGAGAAGTCAGACATCTAACTCTATCTTTGTTGTTCAATCTTGTTTTAATGAAGAACGTCTATTACTTGTCCGGCATAACTCTCCACCACTCGGAATATTGGTATTTATTTAATTAAAAAGAATAATATATAGTTGTTTTGATTAGGGCTTCTTTACTAACAAACAGTGGGATCTATCAAATCTTAGTTTGACTTTGACTAAATTTATGGTCAAATTTATGTTGGTGTAAGAACAATAATAATTGAAAAGGAATTGATATAAAGGAATAATAAGAAGGAAAAATCTCAAGACGGGATGACAATATTGAATATTTTTCTTTTTAAAAAAAAAAAGTCATCTCACGGAAAATATATAAATAGTGGGATGGCATCGCTGACCTAGATGTGAAATGAGCGTTGGACCAGATGGTATATTTGACTTCTTCATAATTTATACTTTATTTCGACTTTTTTGTGTTCTGAATTTTCTGATTTTGGGGGTACTTTAATATCTCCCTATTGAAAATATGATAAAAATTACAACCCATCTCTCCTAAAATTTAATATAATTATAAATATCCCTATGTAGTTTGTAATTTTTAACCAAAAGCCTAAAATTGACCATTTTGTCCTAAATTTTTTTGTTAAATTGTAGAAAAATTAATCGAGGCAAATTGCATTATTATTCCTCCATGTAAAAAAACTTAAGAAATCTCTCCCTACGCATTGTAGTCCAAAAAAATTCAAAAAAATTTAAAAATTAAATAAAATGCATATGGGCATTTTGGTCAGTTCACCCATAAATTAATGGAAATGGATTATTTGTTACACGGTTGCAAACTTCAGGGGGTATTTATAATTTTTCAAACAACGAGAAGGTATTTGTAATTATATCAAATCTCATGAGAGGTGGCTGTAATTCATCCTACAAAATACTGGGACCCATGTGGCTAACATATTAACTTTTATAAAATCTTGCATAATTTTTTATGAATACTAGCTATTTTGACATATCGTCCTTGTTTGCATATAATAAATAATATTTTATATTTTAAAATATATTATAAATAAAAATAAAATATATAAACAGAAAAAAATCATATTTTAAGAAAAAGAAAAGAAAGAAACCAAAAGAACCCAACCTAAGGTATTATGACACAATAAAAGAATTGATGTAGTGGTGTTCAAATAAAGTGGAGTGACAATGATCTAATTAGGTATATAGTTAATATATTTTTAAAAATCGATATTAGCGATAGACATTAATCATTATTTGTGAGGGTACATGACCTCCCTTTTCTATATTAGTATATATTAAAATTAATTTTTAGGTTCACAAATGAGAAACCTTTCGAATAAAGGCCCAACACGAAATTCGTTTGGGCCATTTGCTATAGAAAAACGTGTTCTGCTATGCTGCAATAGGAGATGTTCTTCAGGGCTGGAGAATGCGATTTTACTTCATGAAGAGATCGTTGTTTCAAACGATAAAGAAGAGCACTCAAAAAATTCAAATCTTGTGATTGAATGCTGTGAATTTTGACATGGTTACCTTATCATGAAGATAGTTGGAATGGACTAGGTTTCGGGGGCCATCTGTCAGTTTGATTTGAGGACTAAGCCTAATATAAGGTCTGTATGTTTTGCGCACCACATGTTCGATAATTTGCATGCATGAAGATGATCTTACGTTGACTTTGCTTGCCAGGCCCAAGTATATGTAACTGTTAATCGCTCGAATTCGGTAGTTGGTCGGCGAAAGGCCGATGATATCCGAGGCCCTGTTCGATCGTCGCTGAAAGCAATCATACATACGACCAAAAGGCCCAGGTTTTGGGCTGAAACGCGAGAAACCTGAGACCTATCAGTATCCGCCCGTCTGTTTTATAATCTCCACTTCAAGCCCAGTATTCGGAACGGAAATCTACTGCTCGAGGCAGGCGAGTGGCAAAAGTACAAAGATGAAGGAGAAGCTTGTGGGTTTGATAAAGATGGACAATTTGTCCCTTGCCACTAAATATTTCTGCAATTTTGCGATATTTTTCTTTTCTTCACAAAGTACAAGATTCAAGCATATATAGCAAGTTCAGTTCAGTGTTTAGGAAACCGTATATTTAGTTTGTTGAGTTAAATACATTTTACGCCCCCAAAATATGTTATCCTGATTAATTATCCCCTAAACTTCATAAATTTTCACTTATCCCTATCTTTATAATAATCCGTTAAATTAAATGAAAATGAACAAAAATAGTCTTGACTATCTAATAATATTATATATTCACTCTAATACCCTTTATAGTAAAATAAATCAATCAATTGAACTTCAAATTTTATACACTTATGATGTTAATAAATTAATATTGATCGTCACATGTTAATAAGATCAATGTTAGTAATTTTGGATTTAAAAAAATTATAAACTTGTGTTTGTGCATTACACTAGATGTAATTTTACAGATAAAAATATCGCAAGTGTCGTCGAGCTTATTGTTTTGGCGCCCAAATGTCAAGTGAAGTAATTTGGGGGTTAATGAGGTTTTTTTTTTTTTTTTTCTAGTAGTAACTCCATTTCACCCTTTAACATAATCCTGTGTACAACATGTTAGGCCTGTCAATTGGTGGACAATTCCAAGACCCAGGTTTATTTTGATAGTTCTTATCGGAACCTGTACCTAATATTTTTATATCAGATTCAAGCTCGGACAAATTACCTATTGAAATAATTCATTTGGGTATGGTAGAGCCTATAATCAAAAATACCCCTGAGTATGGGTATCGGTGGGTAAAAATTAATACGCAAAAATGAATTTTTACTGATTAATTAAAAATTATTGAAGTTATAAACTTTTGTTGCATCAGTACGACTATTTATACACTCAAATTTGAAATATTTATTTGTAATTAATTAAGTTATACTAATCCAATATAGATTTAGAAATACCGCAATTGAATAAAATTTTAAGTTAGATTGATTGATATATTTTACTATAGAGGGCATTAAAGTGAATATATCATATTACTAATAATTAAGGGTATTTTTGTCTATTTTTATTTAATTTAAAGAATTATCTCAAAGAAAGAGGGGTAAGTGAATGTTTATGAAGTTTAGGGGTGTAATTGATGGGGGTGATATACTTTAGGGATGTAAAATGTATTTAACCCTAGTTTATTTGGATAAAATGTATAAAACTCCCATGTAGTTTCAAGCGCCCTTAATGGATTTCGACCCCATCCGTTAAAAATTAACAGAAGGTGAATTTCACGCGCCCTATTAATGCTAAATGGACCTTTTTTAAGAAAAATTAATTTTGACCTCTTTTTGAACTAAAATACCCTTGTTGACCTATAAAATCACCCTCTTTTGTTTCTTTTTGTTTTGAGGTTATTTTTCTTTTTCTTTTTTTGGTTTTTTTTATCCATCCTAAAATAGTAAATAGTATTGTTCTTAAATATAATTTTTAATTTAAATTAAAAGCTAAATTAATATCATAATACAAAAATTAATATACTAAAATTCACTTTCAAATATAAATATTTATGCGAATATAAGTATTAATTATTTTTGATAATTATATTTATAACTAATTTGAATTATTATTAGTATAAATATATTTAAATCAATTCTATTTCTACTATAAGAATATTTAAATTTAAATTATCATTATAAGTATTTAAAATAAAATTTTATTTCTTTTAATTATGTTTAAGTTCGAAAAAATTGAAACAAACAACAAATTGGGTGATGGCGTTCGCCGTCCCCCAGGGGGTTTATTGGGGTAGGTGGCAGAGGGTGGGGAGGGCTTTTGTTTTTTTTTTTTTTCTTTAAGGTAATAATTTTATTTTTATAATTTTAATCATACATATAATATATATATATATTTCGTTAAATCTAGGACTTTAATAAATATAATGGTTCAGATGAATTAATTAGTGTACGGCGACTTTTACATTCTAAAAAGATCCAACACTTATTTAAATAAAAAATAATATATAATAAACAAGAACATAACAATCACTTGGTAAATATTTACGCCGTTGGTGCATTTAACGGAGAAGGATATGTGAACTACGTCTAAAAAAACAAAAGGGAGTTTTTTTGCCTAGTTTTCAAACACGGGAGTTTTTAGCTGAATTTTAAAACACATGTACATTTTATGAAATTCAATCTAAATAATATAACTTAAAACATTTGATATAATTTTTAGGTAGTTTTATACTTAAGTAATATTTTTTATAAATAAATATAATTTATTGAAACGTATTTAAATTAGATAATTGTTTAATTTAATTAATAATATGTAATTGTTACAGCTGATTTTAAAAATTTTACATACTTTATTAAGGTATTTTTTATAATTAATATATTATATAAATAAATATAATTTATTAAAACATATTTAAACTAAATAATATTCTAAATTAATCAAACTTATAATTTATTAACAACTTAAATTAATTAATTAATAATAATTTATTAAAATATATTTAAATATCAAATAAAGTGGCAAAAAGGAACACTTACACACTTAAAATAACCCTAAAAATGGTAAAAAAAAAAAAAACAAAAACAAACAAACAAATTCATTTTGCTCAACAGGTGTGTGTCAAAGACTTTTTGTCAGTTTCTAAAGAAAAAGGGTCTTTCAGCTGTATTTTAAATAATACGATGATTTTTTCCTATAAATATAATACAAGGAGATTTCGTGATATTGCACCAAGACACAACAATTTATTTTGACCAACAAACCCAACTTATTAGTACAATAGGATATAGCATTAATTATTGGCAAAAGGACATCATAGTGTCTTATTCGCATACGTACTAGTACTGAAATCAAATTAGGGAAAGCATATATGGAAGTTTGCATAACCACATCCTATTCCACGTGAATATAATCTTATATGTCCTCTTTTCCTGTCCATTGTGGGAGTGGGGGAATGCTTTGTTCTTCTCTGAAGAAATTCTTTGGATCAACCCTAGTTTTTATCTCAACCAGTCGATCGAAATTGTTCTTGAAAAACTTGGTGCCCCAAACTCTTGCTTGTGCAATACTGATCTCCCCTTCATTGTTATTCACTCCAATGTCAAGATCTCTATAACAGAAGAAAGCTCCACGTGGAGAGCTGGAAACATAAGGAGTCGTGTAACTGTAAAGCCTTCTGACCCAACTTATGTACTTGTCTTCGTTTTGTACGTCTTTGTCTTCCCAGTACACCATATAATGCACCTTGTAAAGATTACCAGCCCTATGAGGAAATGGAATTGCAGATTCAGAAATTTCATCCATTCTTCCACCATATGGGGTCAACAAAACCTCTGCCTCCGCACCTTCTGGTTCATAGAACAATCTCCATATGCCTTCAAACCCACTTATGGGAATGGGTTTCTGCACATAATCTGATTTTCCTTTGTAGTATCCTACATTATCCTGAAACCTATTGAGCAAAGGTTCAGTTGAATTTATGGGCAACGCTGTATTCCACAGGATGGATTCGATCCAGCTCATTTCTGTGCAATCTTCTCTTAGTAAGCCCAATTCGGGGAAAATTTCTTGCATCAGGGCAAGCAGTCTGTCGATCCCACCAAAGAAAACTGAGTTAAATGTAACACGAATAGTCACGTTCCTTCCATCCTCGGTGGAGTTCTCCCTTCTTGCGACGGCTCTGAGGAATAAATTTGGGTCGGATTTAGGCACGACGTACTGCCAACGGTGAACGAGTTGAGTGGCATTTTGCTCCAAAGTCCTGTTGATTGTGAAAACAGTGACTATCTCAGGAACATCCACCAATTGTACTTTCCATGCGAGAATTACACCGAAACTTGCACCTCCAGCACCCCTAATGGCCCAGAATAAGTCCTCACCCATTGAATTTCTGTCGAGAATCCTGCCGTTAACGTCTAGTATTCTTGCATCAATAATATGATCAGCAGCCAAGCCATATTTTCTCATCAATATGCCATAGCCTCCACAACTGAAGTGTCCGCCAACACCAACGGTTGGCGAAAAACCCGCCGGAAACGCAAGTGTTTTGCTTTTCTCCGCTATCTTATAATATAACATGCCAATGGTTGCACCAGCTCCAAGCCATGCAGTTTTCTGCTCGGCATCAACTGTTACTTCACTAAGGTTGAGCATATCAAGAATCACAAATGGGACTTCAGCTACATAAGACCGTCCTTCAAAGTCATGGCCGCCACTTCGAGTTCTAATCTGCATGCCATTTTCCTTGGCACAGTAGATGATAGGGGGGATTTGAGACTCGTGCTCCGGGGTTATTATTACTAGCGGTTTCGGGGTGGACTCCGACATAAATCTCTTGTTTCGGATTGAAAAGTTTAGTACTGACATGTACGATGAGTTGATTGGAGTATAAATAAGGCTAGAAATTGAGGTGTAGTCCCCGATTTCTTCCGAAAGACATAAAAGAAAATCATCCACGTGGTCACGAAGTGGAGCAGCCCTCGACCACGAAAAGAAAACAAAAAGAAAGAATATGAGAGTTGAGATGGTCGGAGTCTTCATGATTCTGAGATGCTCTAGTGTGTGTGTTTTGAAGGCAGTAAGTGTGTTCTATTTATAGTGCTACTCGGAGAGTGGGAACTGCGCAATTACGTGTTGCCATTTGCAATTGGAACGTGAATAATTGAACATCGTGGGGTCTGTATTTGAATAGACCATCAATAATTGCACCACACCTCGTGATTTTCATATGGTATCACTGGACCATCATTTATTGTAGCACCATGCATCTCTATTGACATTGGCTCTGACGGGCTAGACACGTATTTCTTTGAAATTTGTTCTTTTCCCCCAAACAGAAATATCATTCAGTATTGATTTTGTAAATCTGTTTTCAAACGGGTTTAATGCTTGTTATGATATTGTAAATGAATAAATTATTTTTTTATAAAAAAAAATATAATAATTTATCTTCCTGTGTTATTTAAAATGGAGCAATTTACCCCCTATCTAGAGAGGTAATTAAGTTGCTCTATTATAAAAAATAAGGGAAGATAAATTGATTCATTTTAAAAAATACATGGAGATAAATTACTATTTTATTTTTTATAGGAGTAATTTGTATATTTACAATATCAGGAGGGATCACTTGCATTTTTCTTGTTTTCAAATGGATAAATAATACGTGGTTATATTTGAAGGTAAAAATGCATGTCACCTATGTCATATAAAAAATGTGCAAAAAGATGAAAAGATCAAATTATCTTATTGCATTATAATAAATGTAATAATTTACCCCCTTAGCCCTAACCGCGTGCCACTCACGCTTTAGGTGCGATTTTAATTAATTTGTAAAATAAAATATTATTTTATATTTCAACATATTATAATATTATAAAATCATGAATATTTATTTATTTTAATTTATCTCATTATTATAAAATACAAAATAAAAATCAAACAAGGGTAGCAATTAGTTAGTAAATGAAAAATCGGAAATTGAAATAGGGTCGATAAGCTTCGAGTGAAGATGCGAAGAAAATGAGAAGTGGAAGTAGATAAGACATGAGAGAAGTTGAAATAATTTTAGAAATAAAAAGAGAATGTGGGGACCTTTTTTTCAAGCTAAGAATAGAAAGGAAGAGAGAGAAGCGAAGAAGAAAGATAAGGAAAAGACAGAGAGAAAGAAAAAATTGCACGAGTAAAGTAGGGGTAGGTAGGAAGGTGGGATGTCTTACCACAAGAAAAATAAATCCGTGACACGACGTTATGTCTTGTCAATTGTCATGGGTATTTTTGAAAATATAATTTATTTTAAAAGATGAAATTTAAAAATTATATCAACCCAATACTTATAAATTTATTTATTATTTAAAAGTTTTAATTCAAATAAATTTTTAATTTTTATATCTATAAATTTATGGCTCAAATATATAATCTAAACATATTTTTAGTTTTCGCACAAAAATTAGTAAAGTATTTTTATTAAAATAAATATGTAAGAAACTGAGAATAAAAACGGAAACCAAACCAAACACCCACTAGTTGGAATGTGAACAAGTTGAATGAAGTGTTTGCGAGAGCTTCTGCTTTTAAAAAAGTGATTTTCGTAAAAAAAATTGGAAGTTGTAGTAGAATCAAAAGTGGGTAGTGTTTGTAAAAAAAAGTGGAAATCAGATATAAGCTAAATTGGGTAGTGTTCGCGAAAAAAACACTTCTAAAATAAATTTAATTGATTAAAAACTGTTTTGTCCACATGTATTAAAAAATACTATTTTGCTTAATAATTTGCACTTATCTCTTGATTAAAATAAATATTTTTCCTAAAAAATAATAAATTTTATTTCAATTAGTATATCTCATATTTATTTTTTTACAAAATGATTATCATTTATATTATTAAAATATTCAATACTAATAGAAAAATTGGATGTTTAATTCAATAATATTCCCATGATATAATATAATTGTTCATTCATTCACAATAAATAAACTTGTACGGTTGACAAAAAAAATTATTTTTTTAATTAATCATAGCAATTTAATTTATATTTTTCTATGATTTAGGAATAATATCATATAATATAGAAAATAAAATATAAATTTTTTAAAATATTAAATATATAAAATTATATTTTGTTAGTGATAAATTATTCAAATTATTTGAAAATTATAACATCAACTTAGATGAGAAATTTTAAAAATAAATTAAAAATGCTAAAATTGAATTAAAATTATTATTAATGAGGGTAAAGTAGTCTAAAAGAAAGTTAAATTTATTTACAAAATAGCCAAAGCAGCTAGAAGCAACCCCCAAGGTGCTTCCAGCTTTTGACTTAAAAGTGCTTCTCGTAATAATTCCAAAAGCAGAAGTTAGCATTCCAAATACCTCAAAAGTATTTTTAAGCATTCAGAAACTAAAAAGCACTTTTTCAAAACTCGCACAAACACTTCCGAAATCAGAATTAAAATAGACATCCATTGTACATATTTATTGTAATTAGCTGCCGGCCGCCAGAGACGTGTTTCTTTTTTTTCTTAGAGGAAAGGGTTGAAATTATCATTATATATATCTTTATCTATATATATACTAATATTTATTGATATTTATATTTATATTTACATTTATATTTATCTATATATATATCTAGTCTATATGTCTATCTAAAAGTATGAATCTATGTAAAGATTTCTTTCGGCTTTTGACTTGACTAAATTATTGAGATGATATTTTTTTTGCTAAGGATATACGTGTAAACTAATAGACTTATTAACTCTTATTATAATTAATCACTAATTAATGTTGCATTTAATGTGAAATATCAACTCTTCACTTCTATTCCCATATATACATAATTTCCTTAGTTGATCGGTATCAAATAAATATGAACTTATTTTTTTAATGAAGGTATTTTCAATAGTATATATATGTATATACCTATATTATATATGGCATACAACATATATATAATTAATATTATAAAAGTGTGAATAAGATCAGATATTTTATATTTCATAATATCTTTGAACATATGTGGATTTTTTTTTCATCTAGCTTGAATTTAATTAAAAATTAAGTAAGATTTGATCGGAGAAAAAATTTAATATTTAATCAAAGATAATTGTCATGATTAAAAAAATAAATAACTGTGGTAAATAGTTTTTGACATGGTGCTTCAATGCACTACAAGAAATATAATATTTAATCATGGCTAATTGTCATTGTTAATATTAAATAGCCGTAGCAAATAGTCATTGACCACGACTACGCAACGGTTGTTTGCCGTTGTTTTTGCGAGGGTGGCTAAAATATTTATCATGACTAAAAGTCATAACAAATATTTTTACCACGGCTTTTAACCGTAGCAGAAAAGTTTTCCATGGTGGAAAAGCTAATTTTATATCAATTTTAATTTAACCATAGTTATTGATCGTGGTTTTCACGAGTGTGGCTAAAAGTCATAGCAAAAGTATTTGCTACATGGTGAGGAGGAACTGGGCAAACTTGTTGCCATTGGAACGTGAACATCGTGAGTTAAAATCCTGTGATTTTTATTTTCTATAACTAGACCATAATTGAAGCATATCTAGATTGAAATTATTAACTCGCCCCGCAGATGCATTTCTTTGAAATAATTCTTTTTCTCGTGAACAAAACTAAATAGCTGTCAGGATTAACTTGTTTAATGTTGCCAGAAGTCTCTGAATATAATAGCAAATTAGGTGGTTTTGGATACTGTTAATTGATTGTTTCAAGTTGGGATATTTTACATTTTCCTTCCATTAAATAACTACACTTCTTAATTAATTGGTATTGGTTTCAGTGTCCAGCTGGCTTGTTAGATCACCAATGCCCATTTCAATTTTTTATTTAATATCATATTAGCGGGTTTCAGGCTAGCTGGCCTGTCAGATCATCATTGTGCATTTCAATTTTTAATTTAATATTATATTAGCAGGTTTCATTATTTGATCAAAATACTATTTTTCAAGTTAATTTTTAAAACGTCCTATATTTTAATCTTTTACAATTTGTAGCTGCTCAAGTTTCAAAAATTGATGCAAGAAAATCTGAAAAAGAGATTAATGTAGTGGTACAACTACACTCTTTATTCGAGAGGAATTAAATATATGTATATATATATAAAAGGAATATATTTTGCCCAATATTTGATGATTTGAATTCTACCCAAATATGCTATTTTTAAAGAGTTGAAAGTTGTCTATGACGATATAGGTCAAGAACAGGGCGATCGAATAATGCTTTTTTCTAAGGTGTGATGTTGTTAGTTTTTTTTTTTTTTTTTTTTTTTTTTTTTTTTATATTAGTCTTGTTATTATTATAGACAAACCCTCAAACACGAAAATTTTTAGATTGAATTAAAATGTCAACCAAACATAAAATTAGTTAAGGATAATTACATTTACACCCCTCATATATTGTCTTTTTATACAAATCACTCATGCCTTTTCAAAAATTACAGAAATTACTCTTAATAACCTTTGAAACCCAAAAATGTCCCTGTTGACCAAGTCAAACTTTAACATAATTTTTTAAGAAACAAAAATGCCCTTCGAGGTGTTTTTGTTATTACCAAAAGATAGAGGGAGTGCCAAAGTAATATTTTTGGGAATGAGTAATATGACTCATATACTTTTTATTATTCATACAAAGTTTTAGTTTTAGTTTAAATTATTTATTTAACTTTTTTAATTGAATCTCTATATAAAATTGCACTGTTTAATAACTGAAATATTAAATTATTCAATTAATATATTAATAAAATTAGTTACTAGGTTATAAATTCAAATTAAAAAAATTATCTCACTTGTGTAAATTATTTTACATTTCTTAAAAATAAAGGATTATTTATCCTCATTTTTATTTATAACTAAATATTAAAATTAATAAATTATATATTTATACATTTATACATACATATTTAGAGGAGATACGAAGGCGGAGGAGCGCGAATGTTGGGTGGCGATGAGGGCTGGCGAAGGCGGTATAGGGGTTGGGCGCAAGCATTAGGGCACAAGTAGGTGTCGGGTGTGGCCAATATTTTTTTTTATCAAAAAATAATTTAATAATTAAATTATTTTTTAATAAATATATTATTTATTTTAATATGATTTACATAAAATACATAAATTTATTTATGAATTATAATTTATTAATTTAATTATAAATAAATAATTTTTTAATTTTAATAATTTCAAATAATTTATACAAATGTGATGATTTTTTTAATTTAAATTTATAATGTAGTAAATAATTTTATTAATATATTAATTGAATAATTTAATATGTCAATTATTAAAATATGTCAGTTTATACATAGATTCAATTAAAAAATAAAAGTTACTAAAATAATTTAAATTAAAATTAAAAATTAGTATAAATAATAAAAAAAATTTGAGGTCATATTACTCATTCCCATATATATTACTTTGACACTTTCTCTACCTTTTGATAATTACCAAAACACCCTAAAGACTGTCAGGGGTGGTTTCTATAATTTTTTTAAAAATAAGTATAATTTATGTAAAAGGATAATAGGTAAGGGGTGTAACTGTAATTATCGTAATTAATTATTAACATGAATCACGATGTAAGAAAAATAATCATTCATGATAATATGCACGAATCTTTATGTAAGAAAAATATTTAATTATAAAATATTTAATATGCTTGAATCACGATGTAAATAAAATAATCAATCATGAATGAGTATGCATGAATCACGATGTAAGAAAAATAATGAATGATAAAATAATATGCAGGTACAATCATTATATAAGAAAAATGTTCAATCATGAAATAATATGCACGACTCAATCTCGATCTAAGAAAAATAATTAATTTTAGAATAATTATTATTTAATAATAAATTGGATAAATTGCATAAAATCCTCCTGTATTTTCAAAATTTAGCGAAAAACTCCCCTGTGTTAAAAATATAAGCAAAAAACCCCCTATGTTTTTAAAAATATTGCACACTCTCCCCTTTCGTTAGATAAGCCTAACGATGTTAAAATTTGTGTCGAATTGTCCGTTATACCCTTCTGATAATAGCCATTGACCTTCAACTTTTAAAAACTGAATGGTCCAGATCATAAAAAATTTAAAATATATTTTTTTATTTATATATCTATAATTATATATATGTACAATATACATACACTATATATTTTATATATAAATGGTGCAGGCGGCGACAATCGCCGCGAGACAGCGGCCGTAGCCGTCGCCCGCACACAGAGGGGGCGACGGCGACGTCGCCCCCGTAAATTGAAGAGGGCGACACGAGTCGTCGCCCCCATAAATTGAACTGGGCGACGGCTCGCAAAAAAGGGGGGGACCTCACGTCGCCCACTCATTGCCCCCTTCTGGCCGGGGCGATGCTGGATCTGAGCGACGTCGCTCAGATCTAGCATCCTGGATCACCTTGGCCGACGGCGGTCGCCCAGAGAAGAAGGGCGACCGCCGTCTTCCAATAATGGCCGGCGACGAGCGGCTGATGCTTGGGCGACCGCCGGCAACGAGCGGCTGATGCGAGGCCGGACGGAGAAGACAACACAAGGTAATGGCCAATTTTGTTTTTTAATTTTTAAAAAATTATGTAAAAATAATTTAGTATTTTCAGAATTTGAAAATAATAAAATATATGAAATTTTTAGTTTAAATAAATATATTGGTAGTTTTAGTTAAATATCATTTCTATTAAATAACACATGAAACAATTTAATATAATTTTTGAGTATTTTGATATTTAATTAGTATATTTTAAAAATAAATCTATTTTATTGATCTAATAAAATTAAATAATAATTTATAAATAATATAATTAATTAAAATATATTCAAGAGTAAATGTAAATTAAATTAAGCAATAATATACAATTTATTAAATTAAATTTCTCTTGTAATCAAAGAAAGGGTACAATAGACATTTTCAAATATAAAATAATATAAAAAAGTGTCCAAAAAGATGCCACTCGCATTTTAGGCGTGTGAGATGCACTCTCCGTTAATTTCTAACGGAGAGGGGGTATTTTGCTGCCTTTTCCATAATACGGGGGGTTTTTTGCCTATAAAAAAATATAGGGGGATTTCGCGCTATTTCACTAAAACACAAGAAGGTGTTATGTAATTTATCCTAATAAATTTAATATTATATTAATATTGTGTAGAAAGAGAAAAGACTAATATTGTGTTTTATTGTTTACTTGGCATGATAACTCATTTTCAAATACATAATGATATGAATACCCAAGATTTATAACATCAACTTTTTTTTTTCCAAATTAACCACTACAAGAAAATAGAAGATTAGCGATAAAAAAAATCAAGTGATAATTTTAATACTATCACTAATTATATATATTTAATGACAAAAATATTTATTTTGTCACAATAATGAATTTTATAATTTTAATAATTACTATTATTTTGTAAAAATTATTATTAGTGACAAAAAAATGTGCACAAAGTTGTCACTAAATACAATTAGTGACTCATATATAGTGACAACCTAATGACAATAAATAATTGCTATCACTATATTGTGTTGTAACTAAGTTGTCACTATAGATGTGTCACTAATTGTATTTAGTGACAATTTTATACATATTTTTTGTCACTAATAATTATATAGTGACAAGATGAAAAATATTGTCACTTAATATATATTTTTAGTGGCAACTTTTAAATTATCATTTGATATTTTGTTACTATTACCATATTTTTTCTTGTAGTGAACCCAAAAGACACGCACTGCGAAAAATATAATATTTAATCATGGCTAATTGTCATGGTTAATACTATATAACCGTAGCGAATAGTTATTGATCACGGCCACACAACGGTTGTCGGTCGTGGTTTTTGCAAGGGTGGCGAAAAAATTCATCATGGCTAAAAGCCATGGCGAATATTTTTACCACGGCTAAAAATCGTGGCAAATAAATTTTCATGGTGGAAAAGCTAGTTTTTACATCCGTTTTTATTTAACTATAGTTAATAATAGTTATTTACCATGATTTTTAGCCATAGTCATTAAAAATGTAGCTAATATTAATTTTTTTTCTAGTGATGGGAAGAAGACAGTGGGTGGTGCCGACGGGGAAGAAGAAGGAAGGACGTGTCCTTTTATCTTATTGTTCCTGGTTTTTGAGAATAAAAGTAAGCATGATTTTCTGTCTGAAAAATAGATAAATAAAAATTATAAAGATTTCAAACTTTAAAATAAAATTAGTAAAAGATGAATAGTTTGAAATTTCAAAGTAAAATAATCAATAAATATAAAAATATATTTAATATCAAAATGAATTTTAAATTTTTCAGATAAAGATAAATAAACTTACACTTGCCTATTCTATATTAACTAAAACTAAAAAATACTTTTTGAATGGCATAATAAAAATCAGAGAGATTATTCAAATATGTGGATAAACGATGTTTAATCGGATAGCTTTTATGTATAAGTTTTATTATGTATAAATTTAAATTATATTTTCGTTGAATAGTAGTAAATAATAAATTATTTGAAATAAAACAATTAAAAAAATTTAAATTAAAATTAATGAATTCAAATATAGCATTACATAATAAAAATAAATAAAAAATAAATAGCCGACACGCAGTATTTTTCAAATTCAAAGGTGCAGTCTCCTACTCCAGATGGATGTGTTTTTCATATCCACCATTAAAAGGGTAATATTGAGAATTTACAATTTAAGCACATAAGTTATCATACAAAGTAAATGAGTCCCTAAAAATGGATGAAAAAATTAGCCATTAAATCTACTATTACTTTGCATGATAATAAGGGTGCATTTATTTTATCCAAATGGGCCGAATCCATTGAATTTCTCATCCAGAAAAGTAAATGGCCCCTAAGGATATAAACCGCCTACACTAGTGTCGCGGGTTCCATTTTGCGAATGGCGTAACAATATTTATTCTGTTGTGAATAAATGTTAGGTATGACAATGGGTCCGGGTAGGACCTGAATTAGGCCCAGTTAGGACGGATTTTGAAGCTTTAAAGGGGTTTCGGGGTGGGTTTGATTAGTGGATTGGACCCGAACCTACTCCGAACCAGCCTCCTTTTTTTCTATATATTTATATAAAATAACTTTGTACTAATTTATAAAAAAATATGTATAATTTATTTATACTTTTATAGAACATAAACTTAACATTTTTATAAATCAAAATAATGATATAAATAGTTTATAAACATGTTAATGCTTATATAAGTAACATATTATAAATTTTTAATATTTCAATCCATAAAACATGCACATATATTTATAAAATTAATATTAATCTTTCAATAATACCAGTCTAGTGGGTCTTCTGGGTCCAACGCAATGGGTCCCGCATTGGGGCGGGAACGGGTACGTTTCGGATTTGAAGTTTCCTTTGCGAAGTGTGTATCGGATTTTGTCAAACCCACTCCATTGCCATTTCTAAAGGAATACATCACGTTATCTAGAAAGTATGTTATATTATAGTTGCCTTTACTTGTTATGTCGGCACTTAGTTTATAACTACTATACCATTTCCTCACTAACACAATAAAATGTAAAATAATTACATAAAAAGCACTTTATTCATTAAATGATATATCAAATGACAGTACATTTGGGTTGGCAGTTCAAGCAAAAGATATATCTATGTTTACAACTTCTTCAACAGAAGTAGGCGGATGTTCAAAACTCTGTAGTGGACTTACTAAGGCAGTTGTTGCCCAAGTCAAAATATCAGCTACACAATTGGCCTCCCAATAGCAAAAAAATAGTCTTAATTAAATCAAATTCAGTTAATATCAACAAGCAATTCCTGAATAAAAGGGATGAGGACCCTCGGAGTTGATTCCCTCTTGCGAGGGAGAAGGAGAAGAAATTGAGAGTCACTTTTAATAATAAGATTTGTAACATTTATCCTCCTCGCTATCTGTAACCCATTTCAGAGTGCCCACATTTCCATCTTGTGTTATTCATATTAGTCCCTATATCACAAACTTGGAATCTGAATTACGTATAATACCACTACAATTACCTGAGAAATCTGGATTACTAAGAGAAAAACCATCTATATTCAGTTTATACAAATCTGAGGGTGAGTTGAATCTCTTGTTAATTTGTTTGCAGTACTCCCTAATTGATGACTGCAGTAGGAATACTCTCATGACACAGCAGCCAACTAAAAAGTTTAACTTTTTAAAGGATTTTAAGTTTCCATAAAGTTGAGGATATGTGCTGAAATGAGAACGGAAAAGCCCAGGAATAAGCACAGAAAACACATTTTTTTCAGTTCCAACTTTTGTCGGACGTTGAAAGCGCATTAAATATTTGAAAGTGATTAATAAAGCGCACGCACTACTACTATGCACGTAGTGCGCTTTATGGCAAGAAGAATAAACCCACCAAATTAATATAGTTTAGACATTACAGAATTGGCGCACATTCGACGGTGCACGCAGTTATTTCCTCTTCTAATTAGTTATAGTTTAAGGAATTGTAAGCTATTTAAAATATTTTATAAAATATCTGAAAATTTATAAGATGTTATTAAGTGTTTGATAAATTTTTTATAAAAGAACTTATAAACAATAAAATAAGATTTATGAGTATAAGCTCTTTAAAAAGAAGTAAAGAGTTTCTAATTTATTTCTAAAATTTTAATAATTTCTTTTAAATTCATTACAAAATTACTATTATAATATTTTATAAGTTCAGAATCTTATATTATACAAACACCTCATTACTTATTTTTAGAGTAAATCTAATATCTTATAAAATGTACGAATTTATAATATCTTTTAAATAAGCTTAACCGAAAAGCCTCCTTGTCGTATTTGACTAAGCGTTTTTTATCATCTAATTTGGAGATTAGTTAGTACCGTTGATCACTCAATTTCTCATTTTTAAATATAACTTAATTTTTAAATATAACAACAAAATGTAGTTTAATTGAATTGGAGTAATATAAAGTTGATATGGGGTCCACGTTATCTATATAAAATTACAAAAAAATATCCTACATCATAACTCTAAAAACATTCATACATCATGGTCTCTAAGCTAAGATCGATTTGGGTCAAGTGATTCGACCCGACTTGATCCAATGATATCTCACTTTATTCCATTTCCGATGGCTATTATTGGAACATATCACTTGATGTGACATGTTCGAGAGGACATCAACTATAAAATATTTCAACGGCCTAGATACTACTAGATATTGTTTGGGTGCATAATTCTCCACCATTACTATGTAATATTGGTATTTATTCATTAAAAATAATATGGTAAATTACAATCACCTTCCTGAGATTTGGTATAATTACAAATATTTTTTCATTGTTTGAAAAATTACAAATACTCCCAGAGGTTTGTAAGAAATAACTTATTTTTATCCATTTTTATGGGTGAACTGATCAAAATGCCCTTATTTGATTTTTTTTGGACTACAACACACAGGGTGAGTTTTTTAAGTTTTTAACACAGAGGAATAACAATGCAATTTGCCTCCATCGATTTTTCTATAATTTAATAAAAAAAATCAAGGGCAAAATGGTTAATTTTAGGCCTTTGGTTAAAATTCACAAACCTCATGGGAGTATTCATAATTTTTCAAACAGTGAGGAAATATTTGTAATTATGTCAAATCTCAGTGGAGGTACTTGTAATTTACCCAAAAACAATAATATAAAATTCTTTTGATTAGGGCATCACTACAAACGAATTTTACAATGGATATAACTTGCAACGTATATAATTTTAAAATCTTTTGAAAAAATTGCCTTGAAATTGATATGATGCAAAATGAGTTGCAAATTTGCAAGGGAAGTAGTTTGTAACAAAATGTTGCCACGAATTTTATAATAACAAAGTCGTTGCAGTATTATTTAAAATATAATATAATTTGAAGGTCGTTGCACGAGTTGTGACAAAAGAACTTATTAAATTGCAATGACTTCGTCCTGTTGTTGCAACGGATCTAATTTAAATATTCATTGCAAAATTGTTGCAAAATAATCCGTTGCAAATTGTGTTATTTCCTTAACAAATTTTGTCTCATCTTTTGCAACGACTTTGCAATGAAGGTGGGACCACTCTAAATTTGACCAAATTTTACAACGATTTGCGATGAATGTGAAAATATTTTGCAATTTCTTACGACTTGAGTGAAAGTGGGTCATTCTAAAATTGACTAAATTTTACAACAAAAACTTGCAATGCATTAGCCGTTGCAAAGGTTTGTCGTTGGTCAGCTACAAAAATTCAAAAATCTAATACACAGCCGTAGCAAAATTCGGGATAAACTTATCATGAAAATTTTTGTTGCGAAAAAGCCGTTGCTATGAGTATGTTCTTTTTAGTACATTTTTACTAACAAATAGTGGGATCCATCAAATCTTAGTTTGACTTTGACTAAATTTGTGGTCAAATTTATGTTGTTGTAAGCACAATAATAAAAAAGAAAAGATATAAATAAATAATAACAAGAAAAACAAGAGAGATAACCACATCGATCTCAACATGTTAATTTGCGCGAACGAAGATGATTTTACTTTGTGGTTCATTGTCAGGTCCAAGTATATATAGAGTTGTGAAGGGAATATTCGTGAGAGTTTTTACTTTTAAAAAATTAATTTTTATAGAAAAAGTTGTAACAGAATTAAAAGTGGATAGTATTTTTAAGAAAAAGTGAAATATAAAATCTAAAATGGGTAGCATTTGGGAAAAAAATACTTCTAAAATAAGTTTAATTGATTAAAAATCGTTTTGTCCACATGCATTAAAAAGATGTTATTGTTGCTTAATTTTGTACTTATCTCTTGATTATTATAAATATTTTTTTCAAAAATATTAAATTTTATCTCAATTAGTATATCTTATATTTAATTTTTTATAAAATGGTTACCCTTTATACTATTAAAATATTAAAACTAATAGAAAAATTGGATGTTTAACTCAATAATGTTCACATTATGTAATATAATTATTCAGTCATGCACAATAAATAAACTTGCACGGTGACAAAAAAAATTATTTATTTTATTAAGCATAGCAATTTAATTTATATTTTTCTATGATTTTAGGAATAATAGCATATAATATAGAAAATAAAATATAGAATTTTTAAAATATTAAATATGAAATATAAATTTATTAGTGATAGATTATTCAAATTATTTGAAAATTCTAACATCAACTTTAGATGAGAAATTTTAAAAATAAATTAAAAAGGTAAAATCGAATTGAAATTATTATGATGAGGGTAAAGTAGTTTAAAAGGAAGTTGAATATATTTACAAAAAAACAAAACAGCTAGAAGCACCCACAGGTGCTTCCAGTTTTTGGTTTAAAAGTGCTTCTTGTAGCAATTTCAAAAGTAAAAATTGGCATCCCAAACACCTCAAAAGTGCCTTTCTGCATCTAGAAGCTGAAAATTTCTTTTTCAAAACTCGCACAAACACTCCCTAAAAGGCCTATAATATCCGAGGGCTTGTTCATAGCTGATGATAAAGCGATTAGAACTAAACAAAAATATGACTTTTTTTTTAAACTTTAATTAATTATCATGATTAAAAGGAAAAAAATTATACTGAATATTAATTAGTCATGGTTGCGGAACGAATTATTAGCCGCTATTTCTGTAAGTAAGGTCAAAACATTTGTTACAATTAAAATTTGTGGCAAAAACCTTGACTATAGATAAAATCATAGCGAATGTTGATTAATTATAGTCAAAATTTAAGTTTTCGTATTTGTCTTGTCATTTGTTTTGTCTTGTTAGTGTAGATAATATTAATTTTCAATAAGTTTGAATTTGCGAAACCTAAGACCCAAAAGGCCAAGTTTTGGGCTGATAGTTAGCCACCCCTCTTGTTATTGCGTAATCTAATAATTAATTTTAAGAAAAAAAAGAAAATTTATAACCTAAGGAAATAAAGTACGTAGAAGTACCTCAGTAACCTAATGCTATATGCATGCTTTACTTTGAGAAAATACTATGGCTTTAAGTTTATGGATGATGATTGATTACGATGATATCAATATTTTACTTTATGACATCATGTATAGTAATAACTCATAATCTCGTATAAGCAGTACCCAAGTTAATTAAGAGCCTAAAATTTTCAAAATATGTTCTCTTTTATCTACATTCGATTCTGGAAAGCTATTTGAGAGCAGAGAGTTGGAAATATGAAGTAGTTATGTGGACAAGTTTGGAGATTGCGGAGTAGGTATTGGAGTGAATTACGGACAATTAGCATCGGAGAAAAGCATGCAGGTGGCCATGCACCAGCAGGACAAAAAGGTCAGCTTCCTTGGCAGAAAGTTCAAACATTGTCATTGTCACTCAAGTTTTCGTTCTTAAGACTTCCAGGTTATTTTATTTTTTGATCGATGCTTCCAATTAGTCAGGTCACTTTATCATAATTAAACACTTATATATTCCCGGTACTTTAGTCCTATCAATTATTTACGTGATGTTGTTTTATTACGTTTTAACAATTGGTTTAGTTAGGAGCTATGCAATGACATTTGACATTTCTTTTTTATATTAATATTATTAATTTCTGAGTTTTTTTTATATGAACTAATTGAAATTTTATTTATTCTTATTTATAATATATTTTAAAACATGAAAATTATTTATTATATATACACAATATATCACGAGGACTAATATTTATATATTAAAACTTTGTGAGTCCTTTGATAGATTACCTCACACCTATGTAAGAGAAGGTAACATAATAATATCAGGCGAACAGAAGATTTGTCAAACACCATCGTTTTGCTTTCTGAAGACACATGACAAGGGCTTTGTTATACTATTTTTCCGGATCGATGGGTTGTGAAATAATGGGAAAAATGCAAGCAATTATTGTAATATTGCAAATGAGCAAATTAATTCCTACAAAAAATAAAATAGTAATTTATCTCCCATATTTTTTAAAATGAATCAATTTACTTCCCAATATTTTTTAAAATTGAGCAATTTAACTCCCTGTCTAGGAAAGTAAACTGCTCCATTTTAAAGAATACACAGAGATAAATTGTTATTTTTATTTTATAAAGGAGTAATTTGCTCATTTTACAATATCATACAGAAGTAAATTGCATTAAACCTCCGATAACTTGTCAATCCGTTTTATATCCTGGTCTATTTCATCATAAACCCCAATTCAAGCACAGGATTCGCGACCGAAATCTTCTGCTCGAGGCAGGCGAGTGGCTAAAGGCAAAAGTACAAAGATGAAGGAGATGGGAGAAAGGACGGTGGAGCTTTGTGGGATTGACAAATTAAGATGGACATTTTGTCCCCTTACCACTAAATTTATCTGCAATTTTGCGATATTTTTCTTTTCTTCACAAAGTACAAGATTCAAGCACACCATAACTAGTACCGTTCAGTGTTTAGGAAACCATATCTTCAGTTTATTTGGATAAATTGCATAAACCATACCAATGGTGCGTGTCAAATACTTTCCGTCAATTTCTAAGGACAAAAAGGTTTTTTTGCTAATAAACATAACACAAAAAGATTTGACGATATTGCACCAAAACACACAGGATGTTATGCAATTTATTTTCACCAACAAATCAAATTTATTAGTACAATATGATATAGCATTAATTATTAGTAGAAAGGACATCACACAACACACATCATAGTGTCTTATTCGCATACATACTAGCACTGAAACCAAATTAGAGAAAGCATATATGGAAGTTTGCAGAACCACGTCCTGTTTCTCATGAACATAATCTTATATGTCCTCTTTCCCTGTCCACCGTGGGCGTGGGGGAATGCTTTGTTCTTCCCTGAAGAAATTCTCTGGATCAATCCTAGTTTTCACTTGAACCAGTCGATTGAAATTATTCTTGAAATATTTGGTGCCCCAAACTCTTGCTTGTGCAATACTTATCTCCCCTTCATTGTTATTCACTCCAATGTCAAGATCTCTATAGCAGAAGAAAGCTTCACGCGGGGACCTGGACACATAAGGAGCTATATAACTGTAAAGCCTTCTAACCCACCTTATGTACTTGTCTTCGTGTTGTGCGTCTTTGCCTTCCCAGTACACCATATGATGCACCTTGTAAAGATTACCAGCCCTATGAGGAAATGGGATTGCAGATTCAGAAATTTCATCCATTCTTCCACCATATGGGGTTAACAAGATCTCTGCCTCTGCGCCTTCTGGTTTATAGAACAGGTTCCATATGCCTTCAAGCCCGCTTATGGGAATGGGTTTCTGCACATAATCTGATTTTCCTTTGTAGTATCCTACATTATCTTGAAACCTGTTGAGCAACGATTCGGTTGAATTTATGGGCAACGCAGTATTCCATAGGATGGATTTGATCCAGCTCATTTCTATGCAATCTTCTCTTACTAAGCCCAATTCGGGGAAAATTTTTTGCATCAACGCAAGTAGGTTGTCGATCCCACCAAGGAAAACTGAGTTAAATGTCGCACGAATAGTCATGTTCCTTCCAACCTCGCTGGAGTTTTCCCTTCTTGCGACGACTCTGAGGAATAAATTTGGGTCGGATCTAGGCACGACGTACTGCCAACGGTGAATGAGTTGAGTGGCATTTTGCTCCAAAGTCCTGTTGATTGTAAAAACAGTGATTGTCTCTGGAACATCCACCAATTGTACTTTCCATGCGAGAATTACACCGAAACTGGCACCTCCAGCACCCCTAATGGCCCAGAATAAATCCTCACCCATCGATTCTCTGTCGAGAATCTTGCCGTTAACGTCTGCTATTCTTGCATCAATAATATGATCAGCAGCCAAGCCGTATTTTCTCATCAATATGCCATAACCGCCACAACTGAAGTGCCCGCCAACACCAACAGTTGGGGAAAAGCCCGATGGAAATGCTAGTGTTCGGCTTTTCTCCGCTATCCTATAATATAACATGCCAATGGTTGCACCAGCTCCAAGCCATGCAGTTTTCTGTTCAACATCAACTGTTACTTCACTAAGGTTGAGCAAATCAACGATCACAAATGGAACTTCAGATACATAAGACCGTCCTTCAAAGTCATGGCCTCCACTTCGAGTTCTAATTTGCATGTCATTTTCTTTGGCACAGTAGATGATAGGGGGAATTTGATACTCGTGCTCCGGGGTTATTATCACTTGCGGTTTCGGGGTGGTGTCTGACATAAATCTCTTGTTTCGAATTGAAAAATTTAGGACAGACATATAAGATGAGTTGATTGGGGTGTAAGCAAGGCTAATAATCGAGGAGGTGTAGTTGCGGTTTACTCCCGAAAGACATAAAAGAAAATCATCCACGTGGTCACGAAGAGGAGCAGCCCTCGACCACGAAAAGAAAACAAAAAGAAAGAATATGAGAGTGCAGATGGTTGGAGTCTTCATGATTCTGAGATGCTGTGGTTTGTGTTTCGAGAGCAGAATTTGTGTTCTTTTTATAGTGCTACTCGGAGAGGGGGAACAGGGCAATTACTTGTCGCCATTCGAAGTTGGAACATGAACATCGTGTGGTCTGAATTTGGATACACTTTCAATAATTGTAGCAGACTGCGCACCTCGTGAGTTTTGGTTTGGATACGACAGGACCATCAATCGTTGTAGCACCATGCATCTTTATTGACACTAGCAACAGTACATCCTATATATGTGCAAAATTTTAGAAACAAATTGAATTAAAATATCTATGTAAAAGTACCTAAAAAGATATATTAAGATGATAAGTTAATATAAATATTTTGATTTATCATAACATATTGACAAAAGATAATAAATCATGTTGGAGAAATCAAAAAATGCATGAGAAAAAAATAAACTATCAAAAAGTAATTATGAAAAACCATGATAAGGGGAAGAGTTAAAAACAATTACTTAGTTTAAAACTTCTAAAAAAAAAAAATAACAGACCAAAATAAAGTGAGACAGCAAAAGAGTGCTCTCACTTAATAATGAAATATAGATTAATTCTGCCACGCCAGACACGTAGAAATGTGTTCTTTTCCCCCTCGACGGAAATATCATTCAAAATTGATTTTATAAATCTGTTTCCAAGTTGTGGTTATATTTGAAGATTCTTTACTGGATAAGCCTCTAAATTTCTTTAATGAAAGTAGTAAAATATACCTAGATACCAAGGTTGATTTGATTATTAACTTTAAAAAAAAAGGTTAATTTGATTATTTTAAAGTAGCATGATTTGACATTATACAGTATATTTAGCCCGTATTAGATTAATAATTGAGACTAAACTAATGTTTATTTCGTATTATTGAAGCTTGTTATTAAACTCCAAGTCCGACACTATTCATGATATTTGTATGATTATGGAACCCACCTTAGGAGGTGGGTTAGGCCAATCATTCGTATTGGCAATTGGTGGCCCAAACACCAATTTACTCATTTAAACCTCTAATATTTGTTCACATTACCAATTTGCCCTTGTTTGCAAACTATCTCCCCTCTTCCCCCGCCCAGTTTTCGATCTCATCGTTCACAAGAGGGGTAGGATTGATCACGGTGCGATTTCGATTTTTTTAAAACTATTTTCAAATTAAATTGTCATTGACGGTTTTATAAAATAATTTTGTAAATTGCCACTTTTAAAATCAAAATCAAAGGTACGATTTGACAGTTTTATCACTTATAACAAAAATAAGACATTGAAACTAATAAAAAGCTAACAAAATGTAACCAGAATAATTAAAGTCAAATACAAATATTAAAAACCTAAACATATTTTTTTATATAGACCTCAAATTTAAGTTTTACAAAAATGAGCTTTGCAATAAGGACCTCTGATAATATATGAACTTTGGGCTTTTATAATTTGAAAATGAAGTTTTTCTAAACAATTAATTAAATTTATCAAATTGTTCATATATGTAATTTTAAAAAATTAATTATATATTTAACGTTGCGGTTTAGTTTTTGATATGTTTTTCTAGTTATAAATTAGGGTAAATTACATCTACCTCCCCTGAGGTTTGGCATAATTACAAATACCCCCTCGTTGTTTGAAAAATTACAAATACCCCCTGAAGTTTGTAACCGTCTAATAAATAACCCATTTTCATCCATTTTTATGAGTAAACTAACCAAAATACCCTTATGCACTAAATTATTTTTATTTAATTTTTAAAATTTTTTTGAACTACAATGTGTAGGGAGAGGTTTCTTAAGTTTTTTTTTTCACAGAGGAGCAATAATGCAATTTGTCTTGACCGATTTTTCTACAATTTTAATAAAAAAATTCAAGGGCAAAATGATCAACTTTAGGCCTTTGGTTAAAAATTACGAACCTTAAGGGGGTATTTGTAATTTTTCAAACAACGAGAGGGTATTTGTAATTATGCCTCAGAAAATGTAGATGTAATTTACCCTATAAATTAAAATCAAATCAAAAGTGCGGTACGATTTTATTAAAAATTTAGAATTGCGATTTAAATAATAAATCATAAAAAATAATTTGATTCGATTTAATTAGAACGATTTTGAAATTATTTTGATCACCCCTGCAGAGGGGTGGGCTTCCTCAATTGAACGAAAGTGTTGGCTACAACGGAGAGGGGAGGGGGAAGTTTTTTGAATGGCGGAATTGGAGAAGGGTGACTTTTAGGGGGGGGGGGGGGGGGGAGGGGGGGGATTATGGCATAAATTTATGTGCAGATAAAAAAACACAACTGAGGATCAACAGATTTTTTTAGTTTTCAAAATTTAGTTCTTAAAATAAAAGCTAAAAGAATAATTTTATTAAATAACTGTACCACACGTAGAATACAATTCCAATCTATCTTTCATTAATTCTATTTTTAGTAAACATGCCCGGACATAGAAATTAATGGACGTTTGTTTTTGTTCTCAAAATACATTTTCACATTTCAACTATTTTAAATTTTGAGAGGGCCATAAAATTATACCATTATTATTTTTGGTACTATAATTTCGGCAAATCACGATTTCAGTTCCATAAAATACTAATTCAGGTATTTTTAGTCTCAAAAAGTCATTTGCTTTACGAGTAAATTATATTATTGGTCCTATAAGTGGACCCGTTTCTAATTTTGGTCACATACGGTGGCGAATTCACACATTACATCTCATATGTCCATTTTTTTTTAATTTCAGGACCAAAAAGGGTTTTTCGTTAGTTGCTAACGGACTTGCACACATCCGTTAAATTGCTTGGGATAATTTACATCTTTGGTCCCATAAGTGGACCATTTCCAATTTTGGTCCCATACTGTAGGACCAAAAATTATAAATGGGTCCACTTATGGGATCAAAATTAGAAACGGTCCATTTATGGGACCAAAAATGTAATTTACCCCGAGCAATTTAATGGAGGCGTGCGAGTCACGTGATTCTGCCGTTAGCAATTAACAAAAAACTCCTTTTGATCCTAAAATTGGAAAAAAAAAATAGATATATGGGATGTAATGTGTGAATTCCCCATAATATGGGACTAAAATTAGAAACGAGTCCACTTATGGGACCAAAAATGTAATTTACCCTTTGCTTTGCACATGTCTGTTAATAGCCGTTAATTTAGGATTAAAAATACCTAAAATCGTATTTTATGATACTAAAAATACATAAAATCATGGCCACATCTGATAACTCGGGACTAAAAAGATTTAAAATCATGTTTTATGAGATTAAAATTGTCACATGCCTAAATTATGGTATAAAAAAAAGAATAATAACTTAATTTTATGGGACTAAAAAAATATTTAACTCAATTTTGGGATCTTATTTGTTTTGGTCATTTTCACGGAGAATGATCCATTTTCGTGAGCAGTTCCATACAGTGTTGAAAACACCCATTTCCAACATAATTATTATTTTTTTATTCCTATAATCTACAATCCTTCCTACTTCAGATAGCATTAAATACCGTCATTTCAAAGAACAATAATAGTCTTTTTCATCATCTCTTTCAACCCAAATCACATATGAATGCCTAACCTTCCACCCTTCTTCCTCCCAACGCGAAACAGCCTTTACTATCCAGTCAATCGTTGAACAAGATCGAGTCTTTCTACAAATATATCTTTCTCAACAACTTTGGACAGCCTTTTTAATTAATTTATAACCAACAAAACCCCTTAAAAAATGATCAACACAAAAAAAAAATAAAAATAAAAAATTGTTGTGGGTCCTCGGACAACTTGAATTATTCAAGAAACAAAAGCAATAAAAATTCTTTAAACACTTGTGGTTTTTTTTTTTTTTTCTGAAACAACCAAAAACATCACGAATATTTATTAATTTTAAGGTCGGTAAATAAAAAATCAGAAATTGAAAGAGGGTTGATAATCTTCAAAATTTGTGGAGAGTGAAGATGAGAAGAAAAGGAAAAGAGAGAAGGAATTGTCATTTTAGAGAAAGAGAAAATGTTGGCAACTTTTTCGTAAAGCTGTGAGAAAGGAAGATAAAGAAAGGAAGAAGAAAGAAAGAGAGACGAGAGATTGTAAGTGTTAAGTGGGGGTGGATGGAGGTAAGTGGGATGTGTTCTTTTTTTGGGAAACATGGGATGTCTTGTAATAAGAAATGTAAATATACGACAAGATATAATATCTTGTCACGTGAACATTTGAAAAATAATTTAATTTAAAATATAAATTTTAAAAATTTTATCTACCTAACAGTTATAAATTTACTATTTGAAAAATTTTAATCCAAATAAATTTTTTATTTCCACTGTAGTTTAAAATTTTCATATGTTTTTATCGAAATTATGGAAATATTTTTATTTTTGAAGTTATGAAAATAAAAATTCATAATAATTTTCAAATTATCTGATTTTTTTTCGAAACACTTTATTTTTCTTGATTTTTCTTCGAAAATTTTTTAGTTTCTTAAGAAGCTTGTTATTTTTCCAATTTTTTTAACGAAATATTCATTCTTACTTTTAGCAGCAAAAATATAAATTTTTGTGTTATGCATAAGTATTTTATTTTGATGATAATTGATTTAATATTACTCTAAATTAGTAATGTTATATGTACAGATATCAATGTATTACATATATTTTATAACACATAGTTAAAAATAAATATTATATTATTATTTAGTTCCCATAGCAACTACATCAAATAATAACTCCAAATATATAATTATACTACATAAAAATAATTCTAATGGACTAAATGATACAAAATTAAATGTGGTATGTTTGAATTAAAAAGAGAAAGGTAATATTTAAATTTTTTTTATGACTATTATGTATATTTTTTTAATTTTACGAATTTCTGTAGCATTTTCAAAATATTTCTGAAAGTTTTTTAATATTTATTAACTCTCAAAATATGTGTTGGAAATGAAACTTTAATAAATATATTTTAATTCTCACATAAAAATCAATAAAATATTATTATCCCAATAAAAACACTGAAAACCAAAAATAAAAAATAAAAACAAAAAAGACCCCATGGCTAGTTGGAATGTGAACATGATGAAATCAGAATTGAAACAGACATTCATTAATTGTACAACTTTATTGAAATCAGCTGCGGGACGCCACACACGTGTTACTTTCCTTTTAAGAGGAAAGTTAGAAATTATCAATGATCCATAATTCTATATCTATATTTATATCTATCTATATAAAATAATGGACTATTATTTGTTATGAATAAATCACCTATAATAATTTATTTCAAATATTTTATATATAATAACTTATCAACAATTATAACAATTTAAGTCATCTACTATAAAGTAGAACTACACCTACAATTAAATAGAATAACATCCTAAATTAGTGGGGTTCAAACCTATAACCTTGAGAATTATGATGCCTCAACTTCACCAGTTGAATTAGGCATCATTAGCCTATTTTTTTCTATTTCTATCTATCTATTCTATTCTATCTATTTCTATTTTTTTCTATATAAAAATAGGGTAAATTACATCTACCTCCCTTGAGGTTTGACATAATTACAAATACCTCATCGTTGTTTGAAAAATTACAAATATTCTCCTGAGGTTTGTAATTTTCAACCAAAGACCTGAAATTGACCAGTTTGCCTTGACTTTTTAGTTAAATTACAGAAAAATCAGTTGAGGAAAATTATATTATTTACTCATTTATGTAAAAAACTTTAAGAATCTCTCCCTATACATTGTAGTCCAAAAAATTTAAATAATTTTAAAAATTAATTAAAATGCATAAGGGTATTTTGGTCAGTTCACCCATAAAAAATGGATGGAAATGGGTTATTTGTTGGACAATTACAAACCTCAGGGGGTATTTGTAAGTTTTCAAACAATGAGAGGGTATTTGTAATTATGCCAAACCTCAGGGAGGTAGATGTAATTTACCCATAAAAATATGAATCTAAGTAAAGATTTTTTTTTTTTTTCCATTTTATAACCTGACCAAATTATCCCCATGATATTTTTATTGTTAAGAATAAAAATATAAATTAATAGACTTATTAACTCCTACTATAATTAATCACTAATGATGATGCATTTAATGTGAAATATTAACTCTTCAACTTCTATTCTCATTTATACATAATTTCGTTAGTTCATTGGTATCAAATAAATATGAACTTAATTTTTTTAATGAAGGTATTTTCAATAGTATATATATATATATATGTGTGTGTTACCTATATTATATATGCCATACAACATATATATATATATATAATATTATAAAAGTATGAATAAGATCAAAATTATTTATATTTCTTAATGTCTTTGAAAAAAAATGTGGAGAAAAATCAATTTCATCTAGCGTGAATTTAATTAAACTTTAAGTAATACTTGATCAGAGAAGAAATTTAACATTTAATCATAGATAATTGTCATAGTTAAAAATAAATAGTTGTAGTAAATAGTTTTTTACCATGGTCCTTCAATGATTGTTGGCCGTGGTTTTCGTGAATATGACTAAAACATTTGTCATGGGTAAAAGCCATGGCAAAAATAGTTTTTATGGTGGAAAAACTAAGTTTTTGCTTCGATTTTTGTTTAATCATGATTAATAATAATTATTTATCATGATTTTAATACAAATATAATAAAATCGTAGTCAATAATAAATTTTCTTCTAGTGAATTGAGTTATAGGGTCATAAAACGTATATCTGGAAAATGATAAGTAAATTTAAGATATTAAATAAATCTTATTGAATGAAATACATTTTGATGAGTAAATATGTGACAAGTTGATTCTATTTGTTTTGCATTGATACACACAAAATATAACGAAAAATTGGGTGAATTACAATGACTTCCTAAGAGATTTACTATAATTACGGATACCTCCTTGTTATTTTAAAAATTACAAATACCCCCTGAGACTTGTAACTGTATAACAAATAACTCATTTTCATCAATTTTTATGGGTGAACTAACAAAATGCCCTTATGCAAATTAAATTATTTTTTAAAATTTTTAATTTTTTTTTTGGAGAAAATGGCACAGGGAGAGGTTTTTTTACGTTTTTTTATGCAGAGGAGCAACAATTTAATTTGTCTCGCCTGATTTTTCTACAATTAAAAAAAAAAAAAAAGAGTCAAAGGCAAAATGGATCATTCATGCCCTTGGTTAAAGATTACAAATCTTAAGGGGTATTTGTAGTTTTTAAAACAACAACGAGGTATTCGTAATTATATCAAATCTTGGGGGAAGTCATTGTAATTTACTCTAAATTTTTTTAATGAAAAATTCATTTAATATATGCATGTCTTTTGAGAAACATGACCTATAATCTAAAAAAAATTATGTATTCTAATTTTTGGTGATAAGTGTATATATGTAAATAATTATAATGATTTTAAAATGTAATCAGTTAACTTGATTGTGACATAAACCTTAAGCCAAACATAATTCCTTGAGCTTCAAATAAAATGATAGTTATACTTAAGAAAATTATGAAATAATGTGAAATGAACAATGTTTAATTATTATTTAATAATAAATTTAATATTTTATTAATATTGTGTATAATGAATTGACAAAACTGATATTATGTTTTATTGTTTACTTTGCATGATAACTCATTTTCAAATACAAAATGATATGAATACCCAAGATTTATAACATCATTTCTTTTCCAAATTAAGATAAAAGCCCCAAAACAATGAGGACAGAAGACAGTGGGTGGTGCCAGCAGGAAAGAAGAAGGGACTTGTTTTCGGGGGGGGGGGGGGGGGGCGGGAGGTGACGGCAGAATGAAGAAGTGGAGAGGGGGTAGGGGGGACGCGGTGTGGGAAGAAAACGGAGGGAAGGTATTCTATGTTTTCATTTTTAATTTTTAGTTTTCGAAACAACAGTTAATGTGAAAATATTTTTGTTTATATGTATTCTGGTTGGAAATATATTGATTTGACGACACAATTTAATATAAAATATAATTTTATTTACTAATCCAAACATAATCTCATTTTATATGAAAATCTATATAATATTAAAAATATATATATATTCTATTGAGAATTAAAAATTAAAAATGAAAACACAAACAAACATACCAAGGTTTCCTAGCATCTCTACCATAAGCGTGTGAAGGAAACTGATGAATCTTTTATTTGTAGACTTTTAAGTATAAAATGCCTAGTGTCGCGGGTTCCATTTTGCTAGTGGCGTAACAATATTTATTCTGTTGTCAACTAGGGATGATAATGAGCTCAGGTCTGCTGTAAATTAGGAATGACAATAGGTTGAGATTTGCTGTGAATAAATGAGTAGGGATGATAATGGGTTTGGGTAGGACCCGGACTCGGGCCTGCCCTCTTTTGGGCTGGTTTTGAAACTTTAAACGGGTATTGGAACGGGTCCGAGTCTTAGTGAATTGTATTTAACCCGCTTTGAACCGGTCCCACTTAATTTTTTCTTGTATATTATATATATTTATATAAAATATATTTTTAATAATTTATAAAAAATATGTATAATATATATATTTATACTTATATATAATACGTAAACTTGAAATCATAAATTAAAAGAATGATATAAATTATTTATAAACGTCTTAATGTTTATATAAGTAACATATATTATAAAATTTTTAATATCTCAATGCCTAAAATATGCATATATATATATAAAATAATATTAACCTTTCAATATATTATTATCTCATATTTAAAAATTTATGATAGTATTATTTTTAAAAAATATTTTTTAATATTTTAAAATATTAACCGAGTCTACTAGGTATTTTGGTATGACCTAGCGGGTCCCAAGTGTTTACAGCTTCTTCAACAAAAGTAGGAGAATGTTCAGAAATTTGTAATGGACTTGCTAAAGCAGCTGTTTGTCCGAGCCAAAATATTAGCTGCACGATTAGCCTCTTCCGATAGTGAAAAATAGCCTTAATTGAACCGAATTTAGGTAATATCATCAAGCAATCTCTGAGTAAAGGATGAAGACCTCCTGATCTGGTTCCCTCTTGCGAAGGAGAAGGAGAAGAAATTGAGAATCACTTTCAATAATAAGCTTTGTAACACTTATCCTCCTTGCTATCTGTAACCCATTTTAGAGTGCCTTCATTTCCGACGTATTATTCGTATTAGTTCCTATATCACAAACTTGGAATCTGAGTTACGTATAATACCACCACAACATGAGAAACCTGGATTACCGAGAGAAGAACCGTCGATGTTCAGTTTATACCAATCTGGGAGTGGAGGTAGCCATTTACAGAGTATGTTATATATGATTTTCCCCTTTGGAGTGGAAAAAGGGCGTAGAATCTCTTGTTAATTTGTTTGCATTACTCCATAATTGATGAGTGTTAATAGTAGTATTTTGGAAATGAGCCGATTTTCCAAGTTAAATGAAGATTATTTGCAATCAAAGCCTGTCGGAAGGAGTTATGTCTGGGACTAGGCAATATGATAAGAACATTTGTCGTACATAGTTTCTTAATTTCTGGAAGACGACAGTTTTCTGCAGAGGAGAAAATAGGACAGTGAACAAAGATACGAGGAATATCTTCCCATGCATCCTTACATAAAGTACGAGTTAGAGATAATATCTTTTTCCGCTTGTATAAGAAATCTTTGTTCTCAATTCCAAATGGAAGGAAAATTACTTTTTTTGTCCCATATTTTAGGGTCTTTTTAATTTAGTCCTATTTATTATATTTGTCTCATATTTAATTTTAATTGTTAAATTTTTACTCGAGATCACAAACATTATTTTTTGTCAAATTATTAACGGAACCGTTAAAACAAGTGAAGTTTAGGCTTTAAAAAAATTGGAATGGAACGGATTCGCCCAATGATGTGCTTTGGAAGAGAAGATTCAAGAATGGTTAAGTTCCAACTTTTGTCGGATGATGAAAGCATTAAATCTTTGAAAGTGATTAACAAAATATGCACGTACTACTACTGCGTACGAATTGGCGGATTCGAGGATGCACGCAGTTATTTCCTCTTCCAATTACTTAATTATAGTTTAAGGGATTTATAAATTATTTAAAATATTTTATAAGATATTTGAAAACTTATCAAATGCTACAGAATATTTACTAAAACTTAAAAATAAGATGTTTGGAGTTTTAAATTATTTAAAAACAAGTAACGAGTTGTTAATTTATTTCTAGGATTTTAATAATTTCTTTCAAATTTATTATAAAAATACAATTTTAACACTTATAAGCTCCAAACACTTTCTGAATTTATTTTTTAGAATCAGATTTAACATTTTATAAGCTTTAAATACATTTTATATGATGTATGAGTTTATAAAATACATCTTATAAGATGTTAGATCTTATTTTTAAAATAAAATCTAACATCTTATAAGCTATTAATGGAACATGTCACTTGATGCCAGAAGTTCGAGAGTACACCAATTATAAACATTCCACCAACCTATATATATGCTAACAAATATTGTCCTAGCGCATAACTCCACCACTTATAATATTGGTATTTATTAATTAATACAATAATATATTATTCTTTTGGTTAAGGCTTCTTTCCTTACAAATAGTGGGATCCATTGTATCTTAGTTTGACTTTAACTAAATTTATGGTCAAATATGATGGTGTAAGCACAATAATAATTAAAAGAGGATATATATAAAGACATAATAACAAGAAAAACAAGATAGATAGCCACATCGATCTCAAGACGGGATGACAACTTTGAAAAAAAAATAAAAAAATCATCTCACGGAAAATATATAAATAGTGGAAATTGAGATTTTCTCATTTTGGGACTATTTTGATATTTTGGTTTGGACATGACATATTAACTCTTTATAATTTTTTTCATAGTTTTATATGAATGTTAAAATAACTTTTAGGTTCACAAAATAACAATTAAAAAAGAAATAGAGAAACCTGTCGAAATTCGTTGGGGCCATGCGCAAAGGAAAAACGTTGTCTGCATCTACTGTAGCCAGATGGTCCTTTGGGCTGGAAAACGCGATTTACTTCATGAACAGAAAGGCCTAGAGCTAGAGGGAGCAAACTTAATGCTAATTGGCAAATTGCAATTTACCCTCCTGTGTTCGGGGAAGATTACAAGACACCTCCACGTGGAATAAAATTAGCAATTTATCCCTTTCTATTTAAAAAAAAGAGCAAAATACCCCCTTATGGCATGAGGTGTGCAACACGCACTTCATTTATGATTTTTCTTAATTTTTTTCTTATAAAATGACTTTTATGCTCTAAATATGGACCATTGGATCTTGCTTTATATATATATATATATATCAATGGTTGAAATTTGATAATCAACTCAATGATCCAGATCTTTCCTAATTTAGATCAATCGTCTATATTGATTTACAAATAAATGGCTCAGATCTATTTGAATTAGATCAATGGCTCACATTTATTCAAACTATAAAAATAAAATTTATAAACTATAAAAATAAATTTTATAATAAAAAATTTATAAATTATATAGATATATACATACAATATATACACACATGCAGTATTAGTACAAAAATTAAAAATATTAATGAATTGCCGCCGATTTGAGAGGAGGGGAAGCGGCGCCCGACGACGAGGGGAAGAAGGCGCGCTGGTGGGGGCGGGTAGGGGGCGACGGAGGTGGAGGCGCGCAGTGGCAGGGAGCTGGTGGGTTGGTGCAGGCCGGTGGCGTGGAGGCTAGTGCAGTGCCGTTGGTGTGGGCGCAACAGCGAGACGCTTGCTGGTGGTTGTGGGTGAGGGCGCCAACACCGGTGACAAGGTTTGGGAGGGGGTACCCGCATTCTGGCTGTAATTCTGCACACACACACACACATATATATATATATATATATTATATGTATAAATATTATACATATATACTATACTTTTATAAAAAATATATTTATCTTTACTTTTTTATATAAATATATATAGGCAATTAATTTGGACCGTTTATCTATAAAGATAATATTCAACAGTTGATAATAAAGATACAAATAAGAAAACTAAAAGAAATTAAGAAAATGGTGCGTGTGTCACACCGCTCGCGTGAGATGGTATTTTGCTTCTTATATTATAACAGAAGGGCGCAAATTGCTAATTTTTATTTACGTGGGGTGTCTTGCCATTTTCTCCTAACATAGGAGGATAAATTGCAATTTGCCCTAATGCTATATGCATGCTTTACTTTATCATGCGAAATTACATTATATCACCCAACACCACACAAGCAAATTATAAAACAGGCTTAATTTTGGGTGTTTTCCCCGACAGCAAATAGGAGGAAATAATTTTCGTTTTTACCATATATACTGCTGATATACATAGAGACTTAAACCTAGTCCTAGTACAATCTTAAAAATCTCAAACTGTTATTACTGTCTATGATCATAAACATCTGTATGATGTGTACTGCTCTTCCACAAATTTATTTCCTAGAAGTAGATGGGCGGGATACTTTGTTCATTCCTGAAAAAGTTAGCCGGATCAACTAGGGTTTTCACCTGAACCAATCTATTAAAATTCTCATCAAAGTACTTGAATCCCCAGATGCTGGCTTGTGCATAACTAGTGTTGCCCACATTATTATTAACTCCCAAATCAAGATCCCTGTAATTGATGTATGCAGCTCTTGGGTGCTTGGAAACGTACGGAGTCATGTAACTGTATAATCTTCTCATCCAATTTATATAAGTCTTTGATGCTTCCATCCCTGGTTCATCCCAGTATACCAAGTGCTGGATTTTGTACAAATTTCCAGCTCTATGAGGAAATGGAATCGCAGATTCTGGAATTTCCTTCATTCTTCCGCCGTATGGGGTGAAGATCATCAGGGCCCTACGGGCTTCGTTTTCGTATAACAATTTCCATATGCCTTTGAACCCGTCCTCTGGGATGGGTTGCTGCACGTAGTCTGATTTTGCCTTGAAGTATAATTTTGTTAGAGGGATTCTGCTTGCCAGGACTTCCGGGGATATGCCGACAGGATATCCGCCGGAGGCGAGGGCCGATTGAACCCAACTCACTTCAGTGCAATCTTCCCTTTTTACACCCAGTTCCGGGAAGCTTCGTCCAAGCAACGCGAGCAGTCTATCGGCCCGACCAAGAAAGAATGACCCGAATGTTGCTAGTATAGTTTTCTTTCCAGTTTTACTTGAATTTGCTCTACTTACGGTGAATGAAAGATACATATCTTTAGGAAGATTGGGAGCAACGTACTGCCATCTATGAATAAGTGAGGTTGCATTTTCATCCATGGTCCTGTGGACAGAAAATATAGTTACAGTCTCTGGAACAGACACCAATTTCAGCTTCCAAGCAGTTATAACCCCGAAGCTGGCACCTCCGCCACCCCTGATGGCCCAGAAAAGCTCCTCACCCATGGACTTCCTGTCGAGAATCCTTCCGTCAACATCTACCAAGCGTGCATCGATGATATTATCAGCAGCAAGGCCGTATTTTCTCAACAATGTCCCGTACCCTCCTCCACTAAAATGCCCGCCAACCCCGACAGTGGGACATGTTCCTGCAGGAAATGCCAGGGTTCTACTCTTTTGGCTGATCCTATAGTAGAGTTGTCCAATTGTTGCACCAGCTTGAACCCATGCAATTTTTCGGTTGGCATCAATTGTTATTTCACTCAGGTTTATCAAATCAATGACGACAAATGGGACAGCGGACGCATAAGAGAGTCCCTCGTAGTCATGGCCGCCGCTTCGAGTTCTAATCTGCATTCCATTTTCTTTGGCGCACAGAATGGTAGCCTGAATTTGGGATTCGTCCACGGGTGTGACGATAACACGAGGTCTTGGAGTGGAGGATGATCTGAATCTCAGGTTTCTTATAGAGGATTGGAGGATGGTTAAATATGAAGAGTTATCTGGGGCATACGCAACTTTGGAGATGGCAGAGTAGCTATTGGAGTGACGGGACAAGCATCGGAGAAAAGCATGGTCGCCGTGGGAATCAGCAGCCCACGAGCACGAAAGGGCCACAAGAAAAACGAGTAGCAGGGAGTTTGAAATGCTTGGAATCTCCATTGTTGGCCGGGTGCAGAAGAAGCATAAAAGCTTCTACTTATATCATGCAAAGAGATTAATTACGGGTTTTTCAAATCAAAGCTTTCCGTTATGTGAACATCAGGTTTGACAATCTGCATCCGTTACGGCTTCACGAGGTGGAATTTTTTAGCATATCTAGACTGGTGGAAAATTCTTGAGCGGACTAAATTTAGCGAAAATTATTATCCAAATCAAGTGCAGTCAATTACATTAATGAGATTTGACTTGTAATATCACATTCCTATTCAGCAAAAGAAAGTTAATAATGTCATCACCATCCTTGGCAGAAAGTTCAAAGGTTGTCATTGTCACTGAAGTATTGTTCTTATCATTTAATTAATGTTTTAGTACTAGGCTTCCAGCTTTCTTTTTTAATCTATGCTTCCGGCTGATTGTAGGCAGGTCACTGTACGAGTTTATTGAATATTCCCATTAAGATCGACGCTTGCACCAAAAAATCAAGAAATTCAGAAGTTGAACGAAATCCGAATATCTGCTCTTATACAAGCCTTCTGCCTTTATAGCCACTCATAAAATATCTGCGTTTGGACCAGAAAGTGAAGGAAGAATAGGACATATCTTTGTTTTGTGTCTTTCATTTAGGAAAAATATATGGTACTTTAGTCCTTCTATCAATCATTTACGTGATGTTATTGTTATGTGGTTCGAACTCTACCAATGCGTGGGAGGATGGTCTCCTGTATAGTAGGATTATATTTACTATAATAGTAAGAGGTTGTTTAGATTTAGTTTATGTGATATTATTAATCAAGTTATGATTATTGTAATAGTCGACAGGATTGATTGTATTCGATTTATTTCAATTAATAAGATTCATAACTTTCACTTTAAAAAAAAAAAAAAAAAAGGTTAGGAGGACATAATCCAATTGAAATTTCAAAGTAAACCTAGCTATGCAATGACATTTGATACCTTATCCTGTGAATTAAAGTTTGGGAATAATCGGATTTTGGACTGCCATGTTAACACCAACAATTTCTCAAGATTCCCGATTTGAAAATTCGACGCTCTATTTTTGTTCTTTTCTTTTTTCGAAGTTCTGAGTTTCTTTTTTTTTAATTAATATGGAACAATTGAAATCTTTTGCTTCTTATTTTTAATTTTTTATTATTTTGAACATAAACAGAGAAGGATTTTATTTATTTAATATATATCAGATCCGTATTCATTACAGAAGACGACGTCGTATAGCGAAAACATGAAAAAACCCTATCTGAATCCAACAGAGTCACTAAGAACTCTGGAGGGGCAAAATGGATCTGAAGCTACGATTTTGATGAAGAAGCATTTCTGGCTAGAAGATCCGCAGCTCTATTCCCTTCTCTGTAGCAAAATTTCGTCTTGACTGAGGCGAATCTAGAACATATTCTCCGGATATCCCACAGCAAAGGTATGAGATCCACCGGTGCCGAAACCTCCTCCCTGCGAAGAAGGTGAAGTAAAAATGTCGAATCAATCTCAATAATGATTTTACATATACCTTGTTTTATTGCTATATCTAATCCTGTTCTGCAAGCCCAAATCTCAGCCATATTATTCGTGTGGTAACCTAGGTATTCTGAAAAAGCAAGCACAAAGTTTCCGTTCGAATCTCGTAATATTCCTCCATAGGCCGCAGGTCCTGGATTACCCTTCGAAGAACCATCAATGTTGAGTTTAAATCAAGAGAATGGAGGAGGAATAATAAGTATGTGTTTTTGGCATCACATTTTTTTAATTTGAAGCAATTTGGTCTAACAATTGATCATCTTTATATTTGGACTATTTAATAATAGTAAGTGTGGCATATTCTACGTATGTGCATAAATTTAAAAATTATTTTGAATAAAAACTACCAAAAGGTAGTTACTGAACAAGTGAAGAAGTTAAAAATAATCAATTAATTTAATTTTTTTTAAAAAAAATGGCAGACCAACTGATTTGGACATCAAATTGGCCTTCGCCAATAATATATACTAGTAAATGTGGCACACTCAAATGTGTGTGCACAATTAATTTAAATTTTTACAAAATATTTATTTTTTAAAAAAATAAATTAATTAGATTTTAAAATATTAAAAATATAAAAAAATAAGCAATTAATGAAAGAAAATAAGAGAAGAAAAAGGGATGTGGAAGTTGATAAGACAGAAAGTGGGAAGTTGAGAAGTGAGAGAAAAATAATAAGTTGATAAAAGTGAAAAATAATAATAAAATATTAAATAAATTAATAATTAAACAATAAATGGCAGACCAAATTTGGGAGAGACACCAAAGAGGTGCTCTCCCTTAATATAATAGTATAGATAGTATATATATATATGTATATATATATATATATTTATATTTTATCTATACTATTATAAAGAGAAGGGGTCATATAGACACAAAGTGGTAGTTTTTATACCACTATACCAAATTATTATAATACCAAATATATCCTTCAAACTTCCCAACTCATATAATTGAATTAAATACCCAATTAAGTCCCTTTAGAAAAATAATTCAATGCATTTACATGTATGCAAAAATTAAATTTACTCTCATTTTGTTTAAGTTTGTTGTTAATTGAAACGGAGATAATATATTAATTAGTATTTGTGTTGCATGTATATATAACAATTACTATTAATATACCATATGTACTGTACAAAGTTTTAATTATTAAATTAATTTGAGTAAAATATGTATTGATAATTAATGCATTAGAAAAAAGTTATTAGAGAGTTTTTGTATATGGGTTGTAAAGAAATGATAAATTTTAATATATAAGAATAAATTATGAGTTTCAATAAAATAAAAAGCATTACTAAAAATTATGGAGCAAGTACTGCGTGCCACAGTTTCTAGTTATTATTAAAGAGCACATCTTTGGTGTCTCAAATTTTTAGTCTGCCTTTTTTTATTTTTTAAATTATTTATAATTTTGGCATGTCAATTTTAATTTTTAATTTAATTTGTTAATTTATTTATTAACTTCCCATCCACCCACTCTTCAAAACCCCCACCCCACTATCTCCAACTATAATACTACATTTGTAAATAATTATTTAATGTGTTAGCTATTTTTATTTTCTTTCTCTCACTTCAAAATTTTCTCTTTCAAAATTATATATTTTTATCTCAGTCATTTTTATATTATTATTTTATTTTATTTATTTAATCTCTTGAATATATTTCAATACTATATTTATTTTGCCTTATTTATAAAAAAGGTCAATTAAATTTTTCCGCACACACATCAAATATACCACATATCTCTAATATATATTAAAATTCTTATAGTCCTTTAATAGATTGCCCCACAATCAGATAAGCGACGGTTACATAATAATATCACTTAAGTATTTCCATTTTTCGGCGAACAGAAAATTTATCCAATACCATCGTTTTGCGTTCTAAATACCCATGGCAACATCATGAACTTTGTTATACTCTTTTTATGGATCGATCGCTAAAAAGAAAATATTTTATTTGAACGGTCGATTTTATATTTATAACATTTTAAATAAATTTAGAACGATTTTTTAATGGACAGTCTTTCATTGTTATGACAGGTGTTACAAAATATTTGTACGGCTTCTAAAAAAGTTGTTACTAATTATAACAACTTTGTACCGGCCACATAGACCATTACAACTGTTGACCGGATGTAGAAAATAGAGTTGTAGCTCTATTTGGGACGGCTATTATTGGACCCATTTTCGGAATGATTCATGTAACACCTATAGTTATAAGTCTATTACTCTATTGGAACGATTTGTTTATCAACTTTTGGATAGGCCATTACCTATTATTTGTAATAGTTTTTATACCTCATGTTGTAACATCCTTTTTAACACATATTGTAATAGCTATTGTAACGGCAAAATTACACTTTTGGTCCCATAGGATTGAGGGGTCAACACTTTTGGTCTCGCGCTTCCTGAAATGACCAATTTAGTCCCAAAATTGAAAATTTTCGACACTTTTAGTCCCACGTTTCCTGAAATGATCAATTTAGTCCCAAAATTTTTGACATATTTGGTCCCATTGGATGATTTCCGTCAAAAATGTTAAAGGCAAACGTTTCGCCGTTAGTGGGACCAAATGTATCGAAAATTCCCAATTTTGGAACTAAACTGGTCATTTTAGGAAGCGCGGGACCAAATTATCGAAAATTCTCAATTTTGGGATTAAATTGGTCATTTCAGGAAGCGCAGGACCAAAAGTGTTGACCCCCCAATCCTATTGGACCAAAAGTGTAATTTTGCCCTATTGTAACTTTTTTTTTTGGGTACGTTTTGTGTAATTTTGTGATAGTTTTTATAACTTCTTTTGGAGCGATTATTGTTCCTGTTTTAGGAATGGTGTTTCCAACGATTTTGGATGATAATTTTGTATCTCAGTTAAGAATGGATGTTTTACATTATTTAGACATTAACTTTTATAATATTTTCTTTACATTTTTAGTTACAAAAATTTTGCTAAATTTTTTAATGTGAAATATTTTAAATATATTATGTAGCAACAACATAGTAACAATATAATTACAAAAATAAAATATTGTTGAAAAGTCGTATTTATAATTTACATACAATTTTTAGAATTAAAAAATAAAAAGATAAAAAACAACCCTAATCTAGATATTGCTCTCCGTCTGCAGAGTGCGCACCTTCTTGTCCCTCAGCGACAGGAGCCAGGGGATCAACTGGAGGTTGGGAAGGTTGGGGCGACGGAGGGGGGTGGGGGAGGGATGGTCGCCTAACATTCCAGCAATTTCTCGATCCTCGCACTGTCTTGTCCCTATAGAACGTCTCTTGCGAATTGGATTAGGTGATTAGTAAAAATATATAAATTAATTTTAATTGAAAATATAAAATTATAACTATAGAACTACTTACTGGGACCTCCTCTACCCTCAGGCCGCTCCATTGTCCATCCTCCTTTCTTTTGTAAACTTTGGATAACAACTCCATCTGCTTGCCAGAGCGGACCATTCATCGTCACGAATTTATAATTTTAGGGATAAATATAGTCACCAACATTGAAGTATCCACCCCACATTAGTTACTCCCCAAAAATATTAAAACCTTCATAAAACCCCCCTAACATTTAATTTTAAAGTTTGAAAAGTCCATTTTAACCTTATAAAAATTGCTTTATGAAAAAAATAAATAAAAGGAATTTCTAAAATACCCAAAATCACCCTTGTTGAAACTTTGTCTAATTCTAATTTCACTTATTCATCGAGATCTTTTTATTTCATAATCCTAAAGTACTTGGTGCTCATTTTATTTAGTTCCTCTTGTTTGTCAAACCAAATTAAAAATAAATTTATACATGTATATATATATGTATATATTACTTAAAAAATATACAATTACTAAAACCAAAAGGCTTGATGAACTAATAAAAAAAATATACAATTAATATATATTTATATATATATGATAATTATATGCATGTATAAATATATTTTTATCTTGATTTGACAAACAAGTGAAACTAAAATACAACGACATAAATTCTAAGTACTTTAGAATTATAAAAATATAAAGAGCTCGATGAACAAGTGAAACTAAGAATTAGACAAAATTTTGGCAAAGGGGGATTTTGGCATTTAGAAATCCCTTCTCTCTCTCTCTCTCCCTCTCTCTCTCTCTCTCTTTATTTTTTTTTTTTAGAAAGCAATATTGTATAGGTAAAATGAACTTTTCAAACTTAAAAATTAAATGTCAGGGTTTTTTTTTTGAAAGTTTCAATACTTTAGGAGGATAATTGATGTGGGGTGGACACTTTAAAGGTGATACCTGTAATTAACCCATAATTTTATAATTATAATATTAAAAACTGTAAATTATATTAAATCATATTATGTATAAAATTATATTTTCCTAATATAATAAAGTATATTATAATATAGTACGTATATTAAATTATTATATTATTATAAACTATAGTTAATTAATATAAATTTTACTATAATGATATGAATAACTTGTCTTAAAGTATATTACTAAATTCCATAATTTTCCATAAATTTGCACTATATTCTAATTTTTGTAAAACGTGCACTAAATTCTCATCATATTTCTTAAAATGAGACTAAACCCAACTATTTTCCTAAAATGTGTACTAAATTCAAATAATTTTTCAATTTTTTTAATTAGCCTATGTATTTATTTTTTAAATTATCCAAGAATGACATAAAAATACAGAAAATTAGTAAAAAAATTCTGAAATTACGGAACTTACCCAATATTTATAAACTAATTTACACACTAATTTTCAAAATTTACCCAATATCTACAACAATTTACCCATAACTTCAGACTTTCATCAACATTTTACACATAATTTCGAAAAAAATTATCAATCATTTTAACATCAACCAAAAATATTACAAAATATCAGCAAAATCGATACAAAAAGATCAGTAAAAAATACCCCAAAAATCAGCAAAAAAACCCCAATCCATTTCAGCAAAAAAATAGAAAATAGAGAGGGGTTTAGCCATGCCTACTTGATTGATGTGAAGGAGGTGGTGGCGGCGGCCAGAGGGCTTGGTGGCGATGACAATGGTGGTAGTGGCGACGACAATGGTGGTGGATGGCAGTGGTGCGTGTGTGTGGAGAGAGAGAGAGAGATTTGGGGAAGGTGGTGGCAGCTAGTGGTGGTGAGAGAGAGGGATTTGGAGGGGGGTTGTTTGTAGAAGGGGAGGGGGGGGGGGGGGGTGTTTGGAGAATATGAAAGGAAAATGAGGAAAATTCTGCTAAGTGTGACTTTTATATTAGAATTTTGGACGTGGCCATTTCAAAGACCATTCCAAAATGTGTAAAAAACAACATTATACACACGAAGTTGTACACATTTTTGCTCGTATAGCCGTTTCCAAAAGAGTTCCAAAACTTACATGATTGTTTCAAAGAGAGTTACAATATGTATATACACACATTTTTTTTTATTGAGAATTCCTATATAAAACCGTTCCAAAAGGAGTTATAACACTTCTATATATTATTTTTCTTAAACCAAACAACACTGTATTAGTTGGCCATGCATAAAGCCGTTCCAAAAGGTCAAGTAAAGAAATGTATTTAGAAAAATAAATAAAAATTCGTACTGGACACGTTAATGTTGGAGAAAAGTATACATTGTGTGAAATAATACAATTGAAGTATATAAAATATTTGAAATTGAGATTGGTTTATGTTCACAATATGAAATAAATTTGTATATTCATAATTATTAGTATTAAACTGATGCAACTATCATCTTAAATTGTTGTACTGCATTGCATAATCAGACTGTCAAAATTTAGATCAGACCGTTAGATATGATCAAACTGACAAAAGAATACACTTGATGAAGTTTTGGACTAATTTGTTACACGAATATCAAGATATCATATCCGAAACATATGGTTAGTCTTTCGAACCGGTGCATCATATTGAATCATATATTTCGGACTACTGTGATTTTGAATTGTGTCTTTTGAATCATTTTGAATCAAGCCATATGATTTTGAATCAAACCCTTCAAATATGATCAAATTTATAGAGACTTATATGTATTTAAGTATGATATAAATTCAGTGCACGAATTTTATGATATTGTACTTGAAAACATAATGTGTGGAATTTAAACAGATATTGTAACCACATTAGTAGCTCATGTGGATATAACAGTTTGGGATGACTTTTGGAACCACCAACGTAACAAGATTTTAAAATTTGGACGCCGCCCAAATTTTTAATATTTTTCGTTAAACCAATAAAATGGAACGGCTACGTACTGGCCATTCCAAAAATTGAATTTCCCCCCTATAATTTTAGCTGGCACGAAAGGAAATTTGATAAGGCCGCCAATTATATAGGTATTTGGAACGGCCAGTGTAACAGTATTTTTAATTAATGCCATTTCAAAAATAAAATTTATTGGAACGATCTTTGTAACTAATAATTGTTGTAGTAGAAAAGTTATATCATTGGGACGACTCTTGTACCAGCCTTTATAATGGTCGTGTCGTACTACAAATGTGTAATGACGTTTTACATGACTTTGGAATGGTTTTGTTCATAGCCCGAGAGGCCGTTATATATCAAAGTTAGCCATGCCAAAAGGTATTCTAATGTATAACGACGAGAATTTTGTAACGGCTTTAGGAACAACACCATTTATAATATTTTTTTGGAATGACTTTTATAACAATTTGACCGGTATAAAATTATGAAATGTATTTTACCAGCTACGTGACGTCAACAAAAGTTATCCGTTCTAAAATTGTTACAAAGACTGTTCCTATTGGAATGATCTTATGGTCGTTCCAAAACGACCGTTATAGATCCCATATTTTATTTTATTTTTAGTGGATGGGCTTTTGTAATCACTGATGACTTCCAGTTATGAATCAGATTGTTTTGTTTTACACACACAGGTTGTTACCAAGTTGTTGATCCTTTGGGCTATGAAATAAAATTGTTATTGGCACTACATTTGTCGGTTTGAGAAAGATGGACAATTTGTCCCCTTGGCACTAAATTTTTATGCAATTTTGTGATGATTCTCTTTTATTCCCGTAGCACAAGACTCAAACATACCATAGCTAGTTTCTTAATTTCATTGTCTAGAAACCACATCTTCAGTTTATTTTCACCAACCAATCATGTTATTAGTACAATAGGATATAGCATTAATTATTGCTAAAAAAGACATTAGTAATTCTACGATGTCTTATTCGCATACAAACCAGTAATGAAATCAAATTAAAGAAAGCATATATATAGAAATTTCCAGAACCAAATCGTGTTCCTCACGAAATAATCTTATATGTCATCTTTCCCGGTCCATTGTCGGCGTGGGGGAATGCTTTGTTCTTCCCTAAAGAAATTCTTTGGATCAACCCTAGTTTTCACATGAACTAGTCGATCAAAATTTTTCTTGAAAAATTTGGTGCCCCAAACTCTTGCTTGTCCAATACTTGTCTCCCCTTCATTGTTATTCACACCAATGTCAAGATCTCTATAACAGAAGAAAGCTCCGCGCGGGTACTTGGAAACATAAGGCGCCATGTAACTGTAAAGTCTTCTAACCCAACTTATGTACTTGTCTTCGTTTTGTGCGTCTTTGCCTTCCCAGTACACCATATGATGCAACTTGTAAAGATTACCAGCCCTATGAGGAAATGGGATTGCAGATGAGGAAATTTCAGCCATTCTTCCACCATATGGGGTCAACAAGATCTCTGCCTTCGCGCCTTCTGGTTCGTAGAACAATCTCCATATGCCTTCAAGCCCGCTTATGGGAATGGGTTTCTGCACATAATCTGATTTTCCTTTGTAGTATCCTACATTATCCTGAAACCTGTTAAGCAAAGGTTCAGTTGAATTTATGGGCAACGCAGTATTATACAGGATGGATTGGATCCAGCTCATTTCTGTGCAGTCTTCTCTTACTAAGCCCAATTCAGGGAAAATTTCGTGCATCAATGCAAGTAGTCTGTCAATCCCACCAAGGAAAACTGAGTTAAATGTAGCACGAATAGTCACATTCCTTCCATCCTGGCTGGAGTTATCCCTTCTTGCCACGACTCTGAGGAATAAATTTGGGTCGGCTTTAGGCAAGACGTACTGCCAACGGTGAATAAGTTGTGTGGCATTTTGCTCCAAAGTCCTATTGATTGTGAAAACAGTAACTGTTTCTGGAACATCCACCAATTTTACTTTCCATGCGAGAATTACACCGAAACTGGCACCTCCAGCACCCCTAATGGCCCAGAATAAGTTCTCACCCATCGATCTTCTATCGAGAATCCTGCCGTTAACATCTGTTATTCTTGCATCAATAACATGATCTGCAGCCAAGCCGTATTTTCTCATCAATATGCCATAGCCTCCACAACTGAAGTGCCCGCCAACACCAACCGTTGGGGAGAAACCTGCCGGATACGCTAGTGTTCGGCTTTTCTCCGCTATCCTATAATATAACGTGCCAATAGTTGCACCAGCTCCAAGCCATGCAGTTTTCTGCTCAGCATCAACTGTTACATCGCTAAGCTTGAGCAAATCAATGATGACAAATGGGACTTCAGCTACATAAGACCGTCCCTCAAAGTCATGGCCGCCACTTCGAGTTCTAATTCGCATGTCATTTTTTTTGGCACAGTAGATAATAGTAGGGATTTGAGACTCTTTGTCTGGGGTTATTATCACTAGCGGTTTTGGAGTGGAATCTGACATAAATCTCTTGTTTCGGATTGAAAAATTTAGGACAGACATGAAAGATGAGTTGATTGGGGTGTAAACAAGGCTAGAAATTGAGGTATAGTTGTCGAATTCTTCCTTGAGACATTCAAGAAAACCATCGACGTTGTCACGACCAGATTTCTCAAGAAAATCATCGACGTGGTCATGAACATATGTCTCAAGAAAATCATCGACATGATCATCAACATAAGCTGCACACGACCACGAAAAGACAATAAAAAGGAAGAATATGAGAGTGAAAATGGTTGGAGTCTTCATGATTCTGAGATGCTGTGGTGTGTATTTTGCTAGAAGAATTGTGTTCTACTTATAGTGCTACTTGGTGGGAAGGAACTGGGCAATTACTTGTCGCCATTTGCAGTTGGAACGTGAACACCAATAATTGTAGCATACATCGTGAGTTTTCATTTGAATGACTAGACCATCAACTAATTATTCATTGTGTAGTACATGCAACTTTACTGGAATTAACTCTGCCAGCCAGATACGAATTTTGAAAATTGTCCTTTTCCCCGTCAACAGAAATAGCAGCCAGGATTAAATTATAGGGAAAAATGCAATTAACCCCATTATGATATGTAAAATGTGTAAAAATCCCATATAAAAAAATAAATAGCAATTTACTCTTTGTTTTTAAAAAATGGAGCAAAAGATCCCTTAAAAATACAGCAAAAAACCCCCTTGTGAGGGGGTTGTTTGCTGCATTTTGAATAACACAAGAGGGTAAATTACTAATTATTTTTTCACAGAGAGGTAATTGCTCTTTTTGGTTAACACAAAGGGGCAAATTACATTTAGCCCTTAAATTATATATATGTTCCAGACATTATCAATATAATATCAAACACTACAAGAAAATAGAAGATTAGCGACAAAAAAATCAAGTGACAATTTTAATATTGTCACTAATTATATATATTTAGTGACAAGAATGTTTATTTTGTCACAATAATGAATTTTATGATTTCAACAATTACTATTATTTTGTAAAAATTATTATTAGTGACAAAAAGTGTACACAAAGTTATCATTAAATACAATTAGTGACTCATGGATAGTGACAACCTAGTGACAACAAATAATTGTTATCACTATATTGTGTTGTCACTAAGTTGTCACTATAGCTGAGTCACTAATTGTATTTAGTGACAACTTTATACACAATTTTTGTCACTAATAATTATATAGTGACAAGATAAAAAATGTTGTCACTTAATATATATTTTTAGTGACAACTTTAAAATTATCATTTAATATTTTGTCACTAATATCATAGTGAAATCTGTTTTCAAGTGGATATATATATTTTTTTGGTCGAGTTTTCAAGTGGATATATAATATGTGGATATATGCCCAATTTGGCGTCATACAGTCCATTAAGTAGAGAAATTAACAAGTGGGAATGTGATAATTCATCAGGTTTGAATTCAAATTGACAATCATTGTACGTGGCACATGGTTATTGTAATTAGCCGCCAGAGGCGCGTTTCTTTGAATTGTTCTCTTTTCCGTCCACTGAACTAGTGGCTAGTAGGTAGCATTGATTTATATATAATTTCTGTCCATTATCAATATAATAACAAATCTGTTTTATAGTGGATATATAATATGTGAATATATATCACTACAAGAAAATATTATATTAATAATAAAATATCAATTGGGTAATTTTAAAGTTGTTACTAAAATATATATATTAAGTGGTATTAATTTTTATTTTATCACTATATAATTATTGGTGATTAAAATTGTGTATAAAATTATTGCTATATATGATTAGTGAAATATGTACGATGACAATTTAATGACAACACAATATAGTATAATAATAATTATTAGATCGTTATTATATATGTATTACTCATTATATTTAGTTCACTAAAACTTGACGAGAGATCTCAGGTGAGACTAGTTTTCTTTCTTTTTCCGTTTTTAAGGTCAAAGGGAGATTTTATCAAAGACAATTACATATCAAATATTGACACATGTAATTTGCCTATCTTAATTAACATTTGAGATGTCATTTAAGGTCAAACGGGATCGTCCGCGCGCAGAGAGCGACCTAATAATATTATTAATAAGTTAAACACGCCAAACTTCATATTTTGAATGTAAAATCAGAAAAAAAAAAAGTGAAATTCCCTATGGTCAAATAACTTTAACCCACCTACCTTGGGGTTCACTTACTCAACCTCAACATACATCTATACTAATTATAAAAGTAAATATTCTTTTGTGTTTAATGTGGAAGTTATTTATGTGTTTTTACAATAATTGCTCTTTGCTTTTTTTTAAAAATATATTTATTGATTTTTTTCTACAAGATGAATTAATTATTTATGGAGGATAAAAATGAAAATTCACCATTTTCTTGGTAGTTTTCATACCAATTTTACAAACTACCAAATATGCCCTCTTGCCATAACCACCCATGTTCCCACACCAACTTTTTCATTTCTTTGTTTTTTTTCCTCTACAAATAAAAATCCACAAACTAATATGTTAATATGTTTTTTCACGATTTGGTCTTAATAAGAAACAGGGAAAATTGCACTTTTAGTTCTACAGGATATACACTGTTGCACTTTTGGTCCCGGTGTTTATGCGCTCAACACTTTTGGTCCCACATGAACCAAAAGTGTTGCACTTTCGGTCCCCACTCCGTTAAAGGTGTTAAAATGTGGATGGAAAACCACCTTTGACTTTCAAAGGTGGTTTTCTATGGTTTGAAACCACTAGAAGTTTTGAAGGTGGTACTTTTCTATATTTTGGCCCCAATTTGAAGTCTTTCTTTCTATAAAATGTATTTTAATAGCTTGATTGCCCTAAATTTATATATATTCAATAGAGTATAATATGCAATTTTATTATAATATTATTATAAATTACTGCAAAAAAAATAAATAGATAAAAGCACAAGAAAATTAAAAGCAAAATTGAACCAACTACATGTGAGGGAAAAAAACAAACTGTTTGGAATTGACACATGTTTTGCCTGTGCCAATTATATAGAAATTTGCTCCTGCCAACTATACAGGAATTTGCCCCAATTATACAAAAATTGCTATGTTTTCCCCTGCCAAATATGCTGCAATTTTTGGGCAATTGCAAACATTAGCAATTCTTTTGTGATCTATAAATTGCAGCATAGTTGGCAGGGGAAAATATAGGAATTTCTATATAACTGGGGCAAATTCCTGTATAGTTGGCAGGGGCAAATTTCTGTATAGTTGGCATGGACAAAACATGTGCAAATTCCAAATAATTTTTCCTTTTTTTTTTCCCTCAAATGCAATTGGTTCTTTTTTGCTTTTAATTTTCTTGTGCTTTTATTTTTCTTTTGTAGTAATTTATAATAATATTGTTATAAAATTGCAGAGTTACTCTGTTGATTTTATATAAATTTAGGACAATCAAGCTATTAAAATACATTTTATAGAAAGAAAGTCTTCAAATTGGGGTCAAAATATGGAAAAATACCACCTTCAAGACCTCTAGTGGTTTCAAACCATAGAAAACCAACTTTGAAAGTCAAATGTGGTTTTTCATCCATATTTTAACATCTTTAATGGAGTGGGGACCAAAAGTGCAACACTTTTGGTTCTTGTGGGACCAAAAGTGTTGAGCTCGTAACAATGGGACCAAAATTGCAACAGGGTATATCCTGTGAGACCAAAATTGCAATTTTCCCTAAGAAAAATGTAATTAATAATGTTCTTTATTTTCTTCTTTCCTTTTCTGCTAACTTCTAAATATATATATAGACTCATAGGCCCTTTATTTGCATTTTGATACGTAAAGATCGAAGATCCAAAACACAAAAGTTAAAAGTATCAAGTTAGCAATAATCAAGATGTAGTTGTCATTCTTTTTTTTTTTTTACTCTTAGACTTCCTATCATTAACAAAAAGCTGCATATTATTCTCCATGTAGTACCAAACACCATTCTTTAATGTATTTTCATGGGCTATATGTACAATTACTTAATCAGAAAAATCATTCAAACTTTCTGTTAAGAAGACATAGTTTGAAGTATTTTATTTCTCATCATCTTATTTTTATTTGGAATTTACCAGTTTATCAACTCTAAACATTTGATGTAGTAGTAAGTGGCTTTTAATATAGATTGAAGCTTTCTTTTTTAATGTTAGTACTGATATGCTTCATATATATTTGTATTTTTCTATATATTGCATATTTACTTTTTTAAATTGTTAAGATTTATATCAAATAGTAAGTGACTTTACTAATTTAAATTTTTATTTAATTTTTATTCAATTTATGCAACATGAAGTCTTACTTTGAAATCAATCAGGAGTTTTTGGTATGAGATCATACTATGTTGTTGATGATATTTAATTTCTGGAAACACATTTTATTTTAAGCTGATCATATGTCGAATATTAAGTTTTCAAATCAGACATTATTGTATAATCATGTGTTTCTAATACGTTACAATAGATTATTAATAATTTTAAAGGTCTTCTAATAATATATATATATATATATATATATATTTGTACTATTATAAATGAAAAAGTTGTTTTCTTATAATAAATTATGGTTATCTCATACTTTTACAACTTCTTTCAAATTTTGGCCTCCAAAATAAAACTGAATTTTAAATTAAAAAAGTATATTTATCCTTGAAAATCCTAATAAATATACTTATTCAACTTAAAATTAAGTTTTGTTTTGAAGGGCATTTTTTTTTTAAAAAAAATGACAGAAATATGAGATAACCACCATTTATTAGAGAAAAATAATATTTTCTTTTATAATAGTATAGATAGATTACGCACATCCATTAAGTGTTTTTGTAAATTCATTTTATAAAATATTTTAGATCAGACAATTAACAAATGTATGGTTAATGATCTACTAAACTTCGATGTAAAAATAGATCATATACGTACTAAAATTGACCAAAGTACGTAATTTAAACACACTGATTAATATACCTTAATATTTTTATCATTTTTTTCATTTGCTCATGCATCGCGTGTGCGCGAACTGCTAGTGTATACTATATATAAAAGTATGAATTCATAAGTGTTTGTTCCCTATTGGAAAATGACAACTACACCCTTACTTAAGGTCTCCTTCTAATAATATAGTAAATAAAAAATAGGGTTAAAAGCAGACACTCCCAACATTTGGATCGTTTTGCACTTTGCCCCCCAATCATTTTTTTTTTGCAATTTACCGCCCAACCTTTGGTTTTCGTAGCACTTTGCTCTTTTTTTCACGTTTTGGGGAATAAAATAGGAATACTCCGGGGGCGTGAAGACACGCATTTTTAGTGGACTAAAGGAGGGGCAAATTGTAATTTTACACCCTAATTTCAAGAAAAAAAAACCCAAAAATCATAAATATGGGAAAGAAAAAAAAAGAAACCTAAAAATCAATATCATCTTCTTCATCTGCCATTGTTGACCACCTTCACCATTGCACCACCTTCATCCACCATTGCAGCCACCTTCAGCCATTGCTCGACCACCTTCGCTCACCTCCTTTGCCCCCCAAGATAGCCTCTGCCCACCTCCTTTACACCCACCCCCCAACACCCAAATCGAAAACAAAAAAACAACCCAAAAATGTGTCTTCTTTTTTAGACGCCATTGTCAACCACCTTCACCAAACCCCCACTCAAAAATGGGTCTTTCTTGAAGGAAAAATAGTTGGTGGTTGTAATAGTGGAACTCAATTTGGAGAAGTGGAAATACCAAAAATTTGAAGAAGGGGGAAAGACTGTAGGAGAGGCGAAGGATGTGGGCGGCAGTTTTGCAGAAGGGCGGCGGCTACGAAGGTGGTGGTGCAGCTGCTGTAGGTGGACGACGACGACGAAGAGGTGGACGGTGGTTGAAAATGTGAAGACCCAAAATTTGAAAATTTGGGTGAAGGTGAGTGATGAAGGAGGGGAAAGTAAAAAACTCAAAATTTGGGTTTTTTTTTTTAATTATTATTTTTAAGTTGATGGATGAAATTATAAATTTACCCAACCCATAACTCGTCCAAAGGCGCGTGCATCCCACAAAATGGAATGTTCCAATTAGATTCGCCAGAAATGTAAAAACAAATGGTTGGGTGGCAAAGTGCTACAAAATGCAAAGGTTGGGTGGTCGAATGTAAAAAAAAAAATGATTGGGGGGCAAAGTGCAAAACGACCCAAACGTTGGGGGTTGTCTGCTTTTAACCTTAAAATTTTTTTATAAAAGAATGAAATTCTATTAAAAAATATATTTAGTAGTCCTAATTGTTCTAAACTACTTATAGAATGAATAATATATCCAACTAAAAAATACAAATATGAATATTATTTCAACACAACTACATTGGTAGACGAAATCCTAAATATTTTAAGAAAATTTTAATTTATTATGGCACAGTAAAATTAAAATATAAATAACACATGAATAATGTATAAAATACTAATCTAAAGTTAAACTCTTATTTAAGTACTCCTAATTTTAATAATAAATAAAAATTAATTATAAAAGAGCAGGTTCTATTAAAAACTAAAAAGTATTTAGTAGTCCTAAATTCGTAATTGCTCTAAACTACTTAAAGAATGAATAACATATCCAATTAAATATATATATATATATATACAATTAATATTTTAATGCAATTAAGAAATCTTAATTATTTTAAGAAAATTGTATTTACTAATGCACAATAAAATTTTAAATAAATAATACATAAATAATATATAAAATACTAATCTAACTTAAATCAATCTATCTCTATATATATAACAACGAATAAATATCAAAATTTAATTGAAAGTTCTGTTGAAAATGTAAAAAGAGTGACTATGACTAATTCATTTTATTTTAATAATAATAGGCAAAAAAGCACCATCACCCCCTTCCCCAACACACACTCAGAGTGTAAACAAAGGCTTAAATGGATTTTTCATCCTGTATTTTTTGTCTTTTGGCGTGTTAATCATTTATTTTTCTAGTTTAGCAAATAAATCCAGTAATTTTTTAATTTTTCGCGATTTTGGTTCTTCAATCACCGAAGTTTGCAAATGTTATGGGATTTTTTTTTTTTTTTTTAAATTTGGGGCTTTTGTTCCCATTGGTCAAATTACTGCCAGCATGGAACCAAATTTTTGTCCTATATCTTTTATATTTTAGCGTTTTAGTCCTTTATCTTTCTAGTGTAGCAAATAGGTTCTGTAACTTATAATTTTTCGCGATTTTAGTCCATTAAATTGACCAATGGAAATAAAAGCCCCAAATTAAAAAAAATTCCGGCGATTGAAGGACCAAAATCGCAAAAAATTTAAATTACAGGACTTATTGCTACCCTAAAAAGATAAAGAGCTAAAATGCCAAAGTGCAAAAGATATAAGACGAAGATTATATTTAATCCTGTAAACAAATATAATAAATAAATACAATTGACATAATTATGGGCCTTCATGATACAAATAAAACTATTTTTAATACTTTAAAAGGGTTTAGTCAATTTATATGAAAGTTGATATGAAATAAAATTAGCATGCTTAATAGGATCTTGCAATATAAATGATGATACTATGGTCCTATCAAATTATATGTTTATTAATAATAGTTAATAGATAATTTAATTTGAAATCATTCAATGTCAATAAATTAAAAATAAATGACATTCAAGATATAATAGTAAAAATAAAATAAAATGTAACATATACAAAAATAATATAACAAAATTAATAAGATAGCAAATAGGCATAGTAAACTTGCAAATAAAAGTTGATAAATTTTATTAAACTGAAATTTCTTGTAAAAACAATTTAAAATAAAGAGCTTTGACTAATTAATTTTCTTTTAATATTGACTTTTTGACTTTTATTATTTTTATTTTCATATTAATTGGTTGATACAAGATAATTAAATATTATCATTAGTAAATACGAAATGCAAAATTTTAATTTTGAAAAATATATATATATATATATTTAATAGTACCAATTAAAGTTAGAAAGTGAATTCCGAAAAATAAAATAAAATAGTTTTTTTATCAATTAAACTTGTTATCAATTTGTTTGAAAATATAATTGTATATACTAATATTTCAATCATTATCGAAACATAAATATTATTATAAACTTAATATTTTTTTTATAGCTAACTATAAATGATATATATATATATACACCTATCTCTAAGAATATATTTCTACGCATGCATCGAACGTCATACTTCCTAGTCAATCCTAAAAGAATTAATAAATTATGTACAAAATACAAGAATTTTAATTGATAAGTAATTAAGTAGATTGATATATAAAAAATTTATAAATTAGATGAATTTTTGGATTATTAGATTTTATCCGTTCAATACTTATATCTACGGGTATTTTAGGGTCTAGATCCAAACTACTTATTTTGAGGGTTTTTGTCCAGATCTGTTTCTATTACAAAAGTATTGAGTACGGGTCTAAATCTAATATAATACTATTGAATTTGGGTCTAGATAATGCCTGTTTATTGACAAGTCCAGGTTCACTTATTAAATCTCAACAGTAAACAAGCTCGGACTTTCTCCATAAGCCCGGCCCCCCGACAGTACAAGTAAACATTAGTAAAGGTTTGATTGGGCTGGTTAATCATGAACACCACTTTAGTATATATACCTTTTGGGTTTCGAAAGAGTAAAACAACGCGTAATGTTGGTTCAGATCAATCATGTCCATTTCTCGGGCCACATCTTGTCTGTTTGTCTTATCCGTCGGTACATAATAATTAACAACAATCACAACGACAGTAATATTAGTATTGTAAAAATACACAATATACAAATATGAAATAAATGACGAAAACCACCAAAATGGTAAAAATCATAAAACAAATCCCACATTTATATTCGTTAATTACTTACATACTTATTCAGACAATAATAAAATCATAAACCAAATCCCACATTTATATTCGTTAATTAGTTCCACATCTATTCAGACAATAATATTCATGATGCAACAATTTTATCAGTAACTAAGACGTACTTAGGCCTTATATATGTGATGAACACTGCAGAATATTTTTCTTCTATTACAATGATAGAGGTGGAATGCTTTGCTTGTTTCTGAAAAAATTGGACGGATCAACTTTAGTCTTCACGCGAACTAATCGATTGAAGTTGTTCCCGAAGTATTTGAGCCCCCAAACACTGGCTTGTTCGTAGCTTGTGTTTCCTTCGTTATTTATTCCTAAGTCAAGATCCCTGTAGTTGAAATAAGCCGCTCTAGGATTTTTGGAGACATAAGGGGCCATGTAGCTATAGAGTCTCTTGATCCAGTTCATGTGGCTTTCTAATTCGCTCTTACCTGGCCTATTCAAGCAATCCCGTAATGGATCATGAATATATTACCTGCTCTATGTGGGAAAGGAGTTTCAGATTCTGAGTAACTATTTAACACCCCTCCGTAAGGACTGAATTCCAATCCAGCCTTCAGTTCAGGTTCTTCATGAAGGAATTTCCATATCCCTTTTAAACCATTTATAGGGATGGGTTGTCTCACGTAGTCGGATTTTCCTTTGAAATATAGCCTGCTTGGCGGATTTCTGTCTAGCAGAACGTCGAGGGATTCGTTCCTCACACCTGAAAAATAGAGCATGGATTCCATCCAACTCATTTCAGTGCAATCATTTTCCACCAAACCAAGCTCCGGAAATTTCTCTTGCATTATTGGCAGCAGATCGTGAACTCGTCCCAAGTACAAGCTAGGGAAAAAAGCTTGTATCGTTCTTTTTCCATTTATTGGGGATGTGACGCTTGACAAGAAAAGCCTGAGCAGAAGATTGTCGTCAATCTTATCAGCAATGTATTGCCACCTGTGTACGAGGTGGGTTGTGTTATGTTTCTGTGTTCTGGAGACGTTGAAAACAGTCACTGTTTCGGGGATAATAATTAGCTCCAACTTAAAAGAAAGAACTATGCCGAAACTAGCTCCCCCGCCTCCTCGAATTGCCCAAAATAGATCCTCACCCATGGACCTGCGGTCTAGAATCTGGCCATCAACATTCATTACTTTCGCATCAATGACGTGATCGGCGGCAAGGGAGTGCTTGCGGGACATCATGCTATATCCGCCGCCGGAGATATGCCCACCGACGCCCACGGTTGGGCAAACGCCTGCCGTGATAGCAAGAGTCCTGCTGTGTCGAGCAATTGTATAGTACAATTGCCCGAGTGTGGCACCTACTTCAACCCATGCAGTTCTGTCTTTAGTGTTTACTGATATTGATCGAAAGTTCCTCATGTCTAAAATAACGAAAGGAACCTCAGAAGTGTGAGAAAGTCCTTCATAGTCGTGGCCGCCACTTCGGACTGTAATTTGTGTCCCGAGTTTCTTGGAGCAGTAAATTACTGCTATAATTTCACGTTCATAATAGGGGGTGATGATGAGAAGAGGTCTGAGGGGGAAGGTTGATTCTGGTCGACGGTTTTGTGTGATCAAAAGAGATTCATATGATGCATCTTTGGGAGTGTAAATAACGTTGGATGGGTCTGAATTTGATCCTTCAAATTGTTCGGTAAGACATTGAAGAAATTGTTTGTTGTGGTCTTGAGAGGAAGAGGCTCCCAAGACCAAAAGGTTTGCAAAGAACAGCAGTAGGAATGTGATGATACCTGAAGATTCCATTTGTTTGTGTGGTTGATGATTCGAGTTTTGTTGAATTTTTTAGGGCTACATCACTTATTTATAGACGTTTGTGCTGTGTTTGGTTAACACAACTCTTCCATCAGATGAGATGACAATTCAAATTTCTGTTCTAGCTGATCCCCTAATTAATGAAATTAGATGGCAATTAATTTCATCTCCTAGGCTGATCCTTGTAATGAAATTCTAGATTTTTTAAGTCAATGTTGACTTGAAATAGAGGATAAATGAAACAATGTTATCCAATTTTTGTTAGAATTCAAATTAGATTTTATTAGTACTATTATATGGTAAGTTAGGTAAAGTCAAATCATGTTTTATTAACATGGAGAATTACTAATTGTGATATGACTGGGGTGACTTTCTCTCTTTATTATTTCTTCTCATGTGTATAATTCACTTGCAAATTTATGATTTTTCTATTAAAGAAAACTTCCAATATATATATATATATATATATATTTGCATAACATGGAAGGTCACCTATGAATTGGTGGCCAATATTGTAATATCAATCAAGAGGAGATCAACATATTCTCAATGTATTTGATTGTTCCCCCTAAAGGTAAGTTGAATGGCCAAATTAAATAACTTCTTAATTTTCTTCTTCTCTCGTCACTTTTATCTAAAAATTTCAAATTTTCTTCCTTTGTTAGAATAGGGTTATAAATATAATTTTATAATTAAAAATGTAAATATTAAAAAAAAACATAAATAGAAAAAGAAAAAAGCTCGTGAACTGTACGAAATCGCTTGAGGGGGTAAATTACTCTATTTTAAAAAATATAAGAAGGTAATTTTTTGATATTTTGTTATAGGGGGGTTAATCTGCTCGTACAATATCACAAAGGGGAGGGGGGGGGGTTAAATTGCATTAAACCAAAATTAATATGAAATTATATGTAAACATCACTAAAACTAAAATGGATAAAGGCAATTTGGTAGAGTAAATATCACAAAAAAATTTTGTCCACACATACCATTCAATAAGAGGTTTAAATATATAAATATGAAATTTAATAACAAATCTTGAGAATTATAGAAATTTATTACAAATAAAAATATATAAACTAACTTAAGCAAACATTCAATACTATATCTCCATACCTGAAGAAGAGAACAAGAAATGCAAGATTTTAGTTAAGTTTTTCTAACTGAAATTGAAAAGAAAGATGATGAACAATTATTAGGTAAAAATATATGTTTGTTTAGTGCTCAGGTAAAGAAATCATGATTATTTGATTGTAAAAAATAATGAAATTAAAAAAAATAATATGAACGAATTATTGTAGTTAGTGGAAGAATGCATGGGGGAAGTTTTCGTTGTCGGATGTACCTTGGCACTCGTGACTTTGGGGTAAGTTTAAAATTGCTCGGAATATATTCATTCTTTGGTTGAGAGGCTGCCTACGCTTGATAAGCCTTGGTGCGTGCAACAAGATCAGACTTGTATTTTGTGTAATGAGCAATAGCTAGAGACGCATACCCATCTGTTTTCCCAATGCACATTTGCTAGACGATGTTTGGGGGTTCTGAAGAGGGAATGTTAGTTTCGGTGGCCTGAGCTGCAACCGAGCACTAGTGTTTTACGGGTCAGTAGGAAGTGGGAAGGCACTCATTTGCTGAATGCGGCTGCTAGAGATAATCTTGCTTCGTGTGTCTACCAATATTTGGGTGGAGAGGAACAAAAGGCGGTTCCAGCGTGAGGAGAGTACGGCTGAGATGTTGGCAACGCACATTATGGAGGAAATTCGGTTGCGAATACTTAGTGATAATCTACCACTCTCGTTGCAATCGTCAATATTATTTAGGATTTGAAAGATTGCTTGGAATTGATGATAACTTGTATTCTTTCTTCCGTTGAGTGTAGCGCATATGGATATGGGATTATTTCATACATATTCTGCTACTTGTTGTATTCGTTTTTTATTTATACGAAATTCGCCTTTACCCAATTTTTTTTTTTTCTCTAGTGCACCCATACTCAAAAATTTATTTCGATTTGTATGAATTTGAGTCTAGATCTAATATAAATTTTATTGATACAACTATTTGGTTCAAATTTGAGTAATGCCCGGACATTGATATATCTAAGTTCAATTATTCAACCTCAATAGTAAACCAACTCGAACCTTCTCCATAAGCCCGGGCCGCAACAGGACAAGTGAACATTAGTAAAGGTTGGATACCTTTTGGGGCTAGAAAGAATGAAAGAAAACATATTGATGGTTCACATCCATTATGTCCATTTCTCGGGCCATGGATTTTATACCAAATAGAATATCATGTCTGTTTTAATTTGTCTTGTCTGTCGGTACATAATAATTAACAATAATCACAACGACATAACAACATTGGTGTTGTAAAAATACACAATAGGCAAACAAATGACGAAGACCACCAAAATGGTAAGAATCATAAACCAAATCCACATTTATCATCGTTAATTAGTTCCATACTCGGACTATAGTATTCATGACATAACAATTTTATCAGTAACTAAGGACGTACTTAGGCCTTATAAATGATGACCAGCGTCTGATTGTTTTCTTCTATTCCGACAATAGAGGCGGGATGCTTTGCTTGTTTCTGAAAAAATTGGAAGGATCAACCTTAGTCTTCACGTGAACTAATCGATGGAAGTTGTTCTCGAAGTATTTGAGCCCCCAAACACTGGCTTGTTTGTAGCTTGTGTTTCCTTCGTTATTTATCCCCAAGTCAAGATCCCTGTAATTAAAATAAACTGCTCTAGGATTTTTGGAAACGTAAGGGGCCATGTAGCTGTAGAGTCTCCTGATCCAGTTCATGTGACTTTCTAATTCACTTTTACCTGGGTTGTTCCAGGCAATCCCGTAATGAATCATGAATATATTACCTGCTCTATGTGGAAAAGGAGTTTCTGATTTTGAGTAACTACTTAATACCCCTCCGTATGGACTTGCTTCCAATTCAGCCTTAATTTCAGGTTGTTCATGGAGGAATTTCCATATCCCGTTTAAAGCATTTATGGGGATGGGTTGTCTCACGTAGTCAGATTTACCTTTGAAGTACGGCCTGCGCGCCGGATTTCTGTCTAGCAGAACGTCGAGGGACTCGTTTCTTACACCTGCAAAATAGAGTATGGATTCTATCCAACTCATTTCGGTGCAATCATCTTCCACCAGACCAAGCTCCGGAAATTTCTCTTGCATTATTGGCAGCAGATGGTGAACTCGTCCCAAGTACAAGCTAGTGAAAGAAGCTTGTATCGTCCTGTTTCCATGTACTGGGGACTTGACGCTTCTCAAGAAAAGCCTGAGCAGAAGATTGTCGTCAATCTTATCAGCAACGTATTGCCACCTGTGTACGAGGTGGGTTGCGTTATGTTCTTGTGTTCTGGAGACGTTGAAAACAGTCACTTTTTCGGGAATAGTAATTAGCTCCAACTTAAAAGCAAGAACTATGCCGAAACTAGCTCCCCCGCCTCCTCGAATTGCCCAAAATAGATCCTCACCCATGGACCTGCGGTCTAGAATCTGGCCATCAACGTTCATTACTTTCGCATCAATGACATGATCGGCGGCAAGGGAGTGCTTGCGGGACATCATGCCATATCCGCCGCCGGAGATATGCCCTCCTACGCCCACGGTTGGGCAAACGCCTGCCGTGAAAGCAAGAGTCTTGCTGTGTCGAGCAATTGTATAGTACAATTGTCCGAGCGTGGCGCCTACTTCAACCCATGCAGTTCTGTCTTTAGTGTTTACTGATATTGATCGGAAGTTCCTCATGTCTAAGATGACGAAAGGAACCTCAGAAGTGTAAGAAAGCCCTTCATAGTCGTGGCCGCCACTTCGGACTGTAATTTGTGTCCCGAGTTTCTTGGAGCAGTAAATTACTGCTATAATTTCACGTTCATAATAGGGGGTGATGATGAGAAGAGGTCTGAGGGGGAAGGTTGATTCTGGTCGACGGTTTTGTGTGATCAAAAGAGATTCATATGCTGCATCATTGGGAGTGTAAATAACGTTGGATGGGTCTGAATTTGATCCTTCAAATTGTTCGGTTAGACATTGGAGAAAATGTTTGTTGTGGTCTTGAGAGGAAGAGGCTCCCAAGACTAAAAGGTTTGCAAAGAACAGCAGTAGGAATGTGATACCTGAAGATTCCATTTGTTTGTGCGCTTGATGATTTGTGTTTTGTTGATTTATTGAGTGCCAAACCAAATTTATAGACATCGTGCTGTGTTGATTAACACAACTCTTCCACCAGATGAGATGACAATTAATCTCATCTCCTAGGCCGATCCTTGTAATGAATTTCTAGATTTTCTATGTCAATTGACTTGAAATAAAGGATTCCTGAAACAATGTTACATGGATAAAAAGATTGGATTCCCCAATTTTTGTTAGAATTCAAATTAGATTTTCTTAGTATTATGGTAAGTTAGTTAAAATCAAATCACGTTTTATTAACATTGAGTATTACTAATTGTGATATGATTGGGGTGATTCTCTATTTATTATTTCTTCTCATATGTATAACTCACTGACAAATTTATAATTTTTCTATTAAAGAAAAATTCCAATATATGTATATATATATATATATATTTATATATCTATATATATATATAGCAAAACGAAGTTTGACCACAATTAAGCCAATTTTGACCAAATACTTTTTTCTTGTGGTTTTGAATTTTTTAATTCCCAAAAAAAAAATCTCATACAAGAATTGGGGATCGGATGCGGCGCGAAAATTCCCGCCAATGGCTGAGATGTTCAGTCGACTCCCTCCCCCTTTGTGGGGGTCCGCGTCAACTACTTAGTCTTCTGGACAAAGAGAGGTTTCGTGAATCCATTACATCGCACTTTTCATCTTAGTGGCCAAGAGGGCCCACTTGGAGACTTGGGATCTCAGCAGGAGGCCTTCTAATTCTTTAAGAGGTTTATCTAAAAGATTCGCAATATAACTGGGAAGACGTTTTAAATACCACACATGGGTTACTGGGCATGCGCTTAGAAGTGGATCTCATAAAGTTATTCCAGAGTGTTGGCATTGAAAATGCTGCAGTGGGTATTATAACCACCCTTCGGTTACTGGCTTCCTTGAAGGGTTTTGCACTCTCAAAAAGAAGTCATTTGATTTCTGTAAGCTTCTCTATCCTAGCTTCTTCCATCGCTTTTTCGGAGAGCGCATATCCGATGTGAACAGAAGCGCAGATCCGCTCAAGTATTTGCTCTCGAACCTTTCTTAGTAGGCCAGGAACGAAGTCACTCTACTAGCAATAACAAGTTACGGTAGGTTCGAAGACGCGAGACCAAAAAGAAAGACAGGAGCGACAGCAGCGAAACCGATAGCAGCAGTCGAAGCTTGGTCTCGAATTAAGAAGTAGGGACAGCTGATTGACGCGACGATGGCTCCATACGGGAAAACCGAAGGCGCGCCCCTCTCTAGATAAGAAGCAGAACGCGCCATCACCTACAGCCCTTTCCTCTGCCGGGGACTTCCACGAAATGAAAACGGGCGGCAACCTTGGCTAGTATAAGTGGAAAAGAGCAGTCGTAAGGCAAAATTTCTTCCTCCTATCCCGCCTCAAGTCCTTATTCTTTCAGCCGGTGCTTTTCTTCGATCCCCTAACCGAAAGCGACTAAGCAATTAGTCCGAAAGCCAGAAGCTATTGCTACGTAACAATAAAGCAGGATAGCATTTTGCGCCCACCATGTCTTTCTTCATTGACAGGGAACGGGAGAATTCCCACTACCGCTGGCAGGCCAGCCGGGCCGTGAGCGCGGTGGGAACGGGCTTCCCAAAAAGCCGGCCCGGGCATAAGCGCTGCTAGGGGAATAAAAGGTTTGGTCTTATCTAAGCCGAAGCTTCTTATTTATTGATCTTGCCGGGAGGGGTTTTCCCTTCTCCTCATCAAAAACGACTTCTATATAGGTCCCTTCCTTTCGTGCAACCTGATCTAAATTTCGTCGTAAAGAGACCTTCGCTAAGCATGTCAACAGCCCGAGCCTAACCGAATCGCCGGCCGAGTCCTCTATTTTGGCACTTGAAATAGAGGCCAACTCTTTCGCTTCGCTAGTTGAAGCTATTTCCCTCTATCCCGCCAGCCAGCCTACAAAACTACCTTCATTACTGAAAGGGGTTTTTAGAACTTCATTTGAGGATGCCTTACGGCGCAAAGCTTTACAGCGTTTTTTTTGCTTGTTCGCCGCATGAATAATGAGAAATTGCCGTTTTTTCCAATGAATACTCCCCGGGGAAGGGTCTTATCGACAGACAAGCATTGAACCGTAAAGTGGTAGCGGGGGAGCTAAGCGCATAGAGCGTAACGGTAAGTCAGCGAGGAAGATGGGTCGGCACGAGTTTATGCTTTAGAATTGTAGCTAAAGCAAAGCCAGTGACTGACTCAGATCTATACCCACCACTCCAATGTTTTCTTTGTGATAACCTGGTTAGAGAACCGCATCAACATGAATCTTAAAAGAACCTATCTCAGGCGGATGCCAATTCAGCTCAACTTCTCCTTGGTGGGACTAGATCGAAAGGGCTAGACGAATACGATATTGAGATCTTTATAGATCGGTGGCTTTTGGAAAAACGTCCGTCCACGAGGCTGTAAAAAGAGAGAAAGGGGCGGCTATCTAGCGGGCTCTCCATCCTTTGGTGGCATCAAAACAGGCCTGCTTACAAATCTAGAAAGATATGAAAACAATTTAAAACACCACCTAAAAAGCCCCCACCCATAAATGGATTATCACAGGGCCCATCTCATTATTTCTCTGGAATTAAGTAAGTACCCCGCACGATGCTCAATGAAGTACCAGTCGGCTCCTAACGGCTTGAATCCGGACTGGATCCGGGAAGCGCTGGTTCGAGCCCAGCTCGTGGCAGTCTAAGATTCTTTACTTGCATGTGTTAAGCATATAGCTAAAGTAGCATGATTGGAGCTTCTTCCTTCTCTTACATTCCAGCTTTTTCTATTTGATTTGTTTACTCAGGCGAGTCTTAAAAAGGAATAAGAAACTACTGGGACTAATAGAACCCCCGGACCAACATCCGAATGTTGCTTTCTCGTTCCGTCACAGAAGCGAGGGCTTCTCTCTGCTCTGATTCACCTCCAAGCAATGCCCCTTCACTCCCATGCCTTTCTTGGTCTCTGCATTTTTGTTCTTCAACGAGATAAAGAGTCCTAAATAGAAATGCACTCACCGAAGATTGGATCGCGACGGCTCTATCAAGGCTATTCCGATAGATTTTGTTCGATTGACCTTTTTTGGGTGGACCAGGACGATGTCGACAAAGGCCAAAACTGACTCGGTCCTCATTCGGTTTCATACCTATGAATTGAATTAAGCTGACATCTTAAGGGGACAAGGAGCTAACCGAGCCGACCATTCCTGAGTTT